>OY728125.1:2021177116-2021638107 GCA_963277665.1 Viscum album | reverse complement strand
TCTTCAAATGACGATAGAGATGATCAGATATAGCCACTGATTGATCTAAGTCGTCGGACCCACAAAGGATCGGAAGGTACTAACCACCCCCCCCCCCTCAATGACCCACATAGGATCGTTCATGAAGTTGGACCCAAAGATATTGGGAAACTCCTTCTCCATCAAGTACAGTGGTTATGCCGCTACAACAAAGCGCTCTTCCGTCGTGGGTCTGCCGCTACAACCAAGCGCTCCCATGTGCCACTACAACCAAGCGCACCTCTGTCGTGGGTCTGCCGCTACAACCAATCGCTCCCCTATGCCGCTGCAACCAAGTGCACATCTGTCGTGGGTCTGCCTCTACAACCAAGCGCTCCCCTGTGCTGCTACAACCAAGCGCACCTCTGTCGTGGGTCTGTCGCTACAACCAAGCGCTCCCCTGTGCCGCTACAACCAAGCGCACCTCTGTCGTGGGTCTGCCGCTATAACCCAGCACTTCCCTGTGCCTCTACAACCAAGCGCTCCTCTGTCGTGGGTCTGCCGCTACAACCAAGCGCTCCCCACTGGGCTATCTGTAACACACCGAGTCATTCGATCAGCAGTCGTCAAATCTCAACCGGCTCTAGGGTTCTGCACACAGCATGCTCGTTCCGGGAGGGTCCACTCCACGAGCTAAAAGGTCGATGCATCTACTGACATGCAGTTTGGAGTTGAAGTATCCCAAGGTGTACCGTAGTGGTCACTGCTGAAAACACGGAGGATTCCCGTACTGTTCTCATCATCGTCGCAGTCGAATCCACCGAGGATCTCTGCATAGTCGTCGTCGTCGAACTCACAGCCAGCACTAGGGCTCCCGCACACAGCAAGATCGTTCGGGAGGGTCCGCTCCACGAGCCGAGAGGCTGATACATCAACTGACACAAAGTCCGAAGTTGATGTATCCAAAAGTTCCGTATCGTCAATAGGAACTCAACGTCGCAGACGGCGCGTCAATCGGACGCCCGGTCTGAGAGTTATTGGCTTTTCCGTTCCAGGGGCCCGGTTGGTTTTTAAGGCAAAACCAACCTGACCGTACTCCACCTGCGTCCAAACCTCGGGCATTTGACCGAAAGTTCCGAAGACGGGGGGTCCGGGCCCGTTCCGACCCGCCCCGACCCCCCCTGGGTCGGCCGAACCGGGTCGACCCGACCCGGTCCGGCCCGGCTCGGCCGAGCGGCCGCGCAACGCTAGGGGGAGCCGCTGCCCCCGCGTGACACCCCTGTGGCAGCCGCGGGGTGTCACCCTGGACGGCCCGAGCGACGCGGGGGGGATCCGCCGCCCCCCGCGTAACACCCCCACGACACCCGCGAGGTGTCACCCTAGAAGACCCGAGCGACGCGGGGGGGAGTCGTCGCCCCCGCGTGACAACCCCGCGGCACCCGCGAGGTGTCGCTCTGGACATCCGGACGCGGCTTCAGCCACGTCCCGCGCGCGCCGGACCCGCGCAGCCGCGGGTCAGCGGGCACCGCCGCCTCTGGCCCGTGGAAGCCGACAATTCGTATCAGAGGTGGTCGGTTCTACCGCAGAATCTGACCTTTATTCTATGTGAAGCAATAGTGTTTAGCGTATTGGGTGTGGTTATTAGTCCAGGGAGTTCAGTGTTGGTGCGGCGGCCGACGTATCCGTACACCAGGACTCTGACTTCTGATTTCTGACTTAATGCACGAAAACATTGATTGCATGTGTGTTTCATGTTTTCTTTGTGATTAATTTATGTCAGCTCACCAGGTATACTATTCTGATAGTGGCGCACCTGTTTCCTTTTCAGGATGGCCCCACGACGGTAGCTAGCTAGGGTTCCGAGCGATGTGTTTGGCGAGAGCCCACCGAGCGTCGAGGACTCGGTACAGGGCCCTTTGACAGCTGAGGCACCGACGGTACCTATACCCACCGAGCCACCGATGCTACCAGCCCCAGCCGCTGACGATGCACGTCGCCTTAGTGCACTGCATGAGTTCCAACGCCAGCGACCGCCCAGGTTCCACGGGGAGACGGACCCTCAGGCCGCCGAGGACTGGCTGGAGGCAGTTTTTCGGGTTTTCAGTTTAGTGAGGACACCAGCAGACCTCATGGTGATCCTCACAGCGAGCCTCCTGCACGCGGCAGCAGGAAGATGGTGGAGCTTTATGCTCTAGGTGCATGACGAGACATCTCTCCTCTGGGCGGACTTTGAGAGCATCTTCCGCTCCGAGTTCGTCACAGCCACCCTCCTAGCGGTGCGCATTCAGGAGCTACTACAGCTGCGGCAGGGCAGCATGACAGTGGCCCAGTACTCGTCGAGATTTACTGATCTCTCGCGCTACTCTACAGATATGGTACGGGGCCCGAACCTTCTAGCAGGGACTGAGGCACGAGATCAGGGCTTCGATGATCTCCCTCAACATTCCGACTCAGGAAGGGGTGTTGGAGTGAGCCCTATTAGTGGAGAGTTTCTTGCTGAGCAATCTCTAGCAGCAGGACCCACCACTTGCCGGCATGCGGGAGAGTCTTCTGCAGCGGGCAGTAGATAGATGACGCAGGGGTCCAAGAGGACTAGACCTACAGGTGGTCGACAGCATGACTCTGGATCGTTTGCGCAAGGCACTCAGGGTGGGAAATGACTTGCCATGAGTGGGCAGTGTTACTCCTGCGGCGGGGTTGGTCACATGGCTCGTGACTATCCGACCCGCCATACGGATGACCGGCAGATGAACGAAGGCCCCCCCAGGTAGAGGCAGAGGTTTGATCAAGGTGGACCGCAAGGAGCAGGCGGCCATGGCAGGGGAGCTGGCCGTGCAGCTGGAGGTGGACGACGCTTCGGGGTGTTGCCACCACCACCACCAGGAGGTCCACCCCGACCATAGGGAGTTGGTGGACATGCGAAAGCTCAGCTTCAGGTGGCTGAGGCCTTCGATCAAGGAGCTCGGGGAGCAGATGGACAGGAGCAGGACTAGTGGATATGTCTTTTGTACTTCTAGTTCCTTGTTTCTATGGTGTAGTGTCTTTGTATTATGAGCTGCAATAATAAAAGACGAATACCCTTGTGATGTTTTATTCCTGTCCTCTTTTGTGTTGTTACTAAGAGGTTCCGGTTTAGACTGTTTACTTGACCCTCACCCGTGACACATCTACTGGAGGAGACCCAGTTACCACACACTGATGCCGACAGTGTGACTCAACCCTTGGAGGCGAGAGTAACGGTTGGATCTCTTGGTAGTAGCGTCGAGGCCTTACGATGTCATCCTTGGTATGGGTTAGTACCATCCATGTCAGGATTGACTTTTTTAGTCAAAGGAAGTGGTTCATCCAGGGGATGAAACCAGATTTCTATTATCGGCAAAGAAGAAATATTAGCAGCTCTTGTGGGAATGGAGATGCTCCAGGACACGACAGAGAAGGTCCAGGTCATCCAGGAGCGGATTAGGACAGCTCAGAGCCGGCAGAATTCATATGCTGACAGGAGGCGGAGGCCACTAGAGTTCGAGGATGGCGACCAGGTCTTCTTGCGTGTCTCACCTCGACGTGGTTTGCGGAGATTTGGTCGAGGCGGCAAGTTGTCTCCACGCTTCATCGAACCCTTCCAGGTCCTCAGCAGGATTGTCAAGGTGGCTTATCGCCTGGCTCTACCACCACAGTTGCGCCGGGTGCACGACGTCTTCCACGTATCTCAGCAGAGGAGATACGTGCATGCCCCAACGTCAATCTTTGACCATGGGGAGCTAGACGTGGATGATGGGGCGACTTTTGCGGAGGTCCCAGTAGAGATCAAGGATCGATAGGAGCGAGTCCTACGTGGATGATCGATTCCTCTAGTGCGGTTCAGATAGTAGCACGAGAACTTCCAGGAGAGCACTTTGGAGCGGGAGGCTCAGTTGTGTGCTCAGTACCGCCTTTGTATCCCTATCTTTGTGGCGAAGCATTACGGGGATGTAAAGCCCTATGGTGGGAGTAATGTAAAGACCCATAAATTACAAGGAAATGTTTTTCTTAATTTTATTTGGAATTTTTACAAGAGCGCAGTTTCTGACGGCACCTAATTTCGAGGCCCAGTGTACCCAGAATCATTTTCCGACGTTTGGCTCGGGTACGTTCAGTGAACGGACGAGCGGGTTTTTCTAACTTTTGAACCGGTGCCCGGAATCGAATTCTAATGGCACCGATGAAATCACAGCGCTGGTATTTGCTTAGAAACACCTCTTCCGGAGTTGCGTTTGCTCGGGTGTGGTTTTTAATTTTTGGGCTTAATGTTAAGAAATAAAATAAATTTCGACAAACTTTATTTTATTTCACTTAAGCCACTTGAAGCCACTTGAAATCCACTTAAACTGAGTTGAAACGGATAGGTTTCTATCCAGAAATATCCTACCCTCTTGGTAGGATATTTGCGAGGTGGGTCCCACACGAGCCCCGCCGTTTCTTTCCGCTAAGTAACGCACCCGTGAAAACCCGTCATTATGAAAGTCAACTGACGCGTTTTCTTAAATCCTTAACGCACCATTTAATTGGGTGGTTTATTTCGTGAATTAAATGGGTGTTTTCTTTCGTTGAATTAATTCAACGAATTGATGGGTCGTTACTTACCTTTTTCGTTTGTTGGCGTAATAATAAAATAAGGCCAACAAGTCTTTTTGGAGGATTACACGTTGAGAGGCTTGACGGAATTCTTGAGCTTTCATCCTCCTTCGCGAAGAACGCGAAGAACGTGAAGAACTCCGTCACCCTCAGAGTTTGGCGACACTTCATCCGAGACGTTCTTCGGCGACGTTCCTTCCTCCACGACAAGATCCTTCGATCTTCCATTGAGGTGAGTGTTTGTGTTTCCTTAAATCTCCTTTGTGGTTTTTAACAAAACACGGATTTAATTATTTAAATTAAATCTGTTGTTTCTTGGTATGTTGAGTTCACCGACTCAACGCCGGATTCCGTGATGACGCGACGCCCTTCCGAGACGACGCGAAGATCCCCTCCTTCCGCGATGAACAAATCCGTGAAGAACGTGCGTACGACGACGACTACGAGGTAGGGGTTGTTGTGAATAATTCCTTTTTCCCGTAATCGTTTCTTTTAAAAGAGAAGAACCGGACAATAAGAACAATTTTAATCCATTACAATTGTTGATTCATGTGTTGAATATTATTTCTCCCGTTGTTTATCTCTAACGCGGAGGGTACGGGCCAAACGAACACGGCCCGACAACCTTCCATCGTTCTTCGTTGTTGTGCAGATTTGACGGGCGACGACGGAACATGCCGCAACGGAAGTTTGATGGTTCCGCAGTGAAGAACGAGTCCCGGGAGGAGCAGCGGCGTAGACGGGAACGGAATCGGACCACCGGAGCGACTCCGGTGGCCCGCGGAAGCCGGCGGTGTCCCGGCGCACCGCCGGAAGAACCGTCGTGGCTTCGGCCGGAGGCGGCGGCGCCCACTGACCCGCGACCGCGCAGGTCCGGCGCGCGCGGGACGCGGCTGATGCCACGTCCGGCTGTCCAGAGCGACACCCCGCGGGTGACGCGGGGTTGTCTCACGGGGGTGGCACCCCCCCCCCCCCCCGCGTCGCTCGGGTCGTCCAGGGCGACACCCCGCGGGTGCCGCGGGGGTGTCACGCGGGGGCGGCGGCTCCCCCCCCCCCCCCCCCCGCGTCGCTCGGCAGCGCAGCCGAGCTGGGCCGGTCCAACCGGCCGGGCCGCGCCCTGGCCGGGCCGGACCGGGTCGGGAGACCCGGTTCGGACCGGGCCCGGACCCCCCGTCTTCGGACCATTTCGGTCAAATTCCTGTAACGTGAGCTACGGGCCTCCAAACGACGCACCGTCAGCGACGAAGCGATCCTTGGATTGAGACGGTCGTTTTGGTATATCGCACTCAAGGTTTCAGAATACTTTGTGTTCGGCCGGGTTGGTTCGTACACGAAACCAACCGGGCCCTCGGAGCGGAAACGCTCAAATATTGAGCTACAGACGTCCGATCGACGTGCCATCGACTTCGTTGAATTCCTCTAATTGAGAAGGATCTTTTGGCATACTCCGCCTGAGGTTTGGACGCAGGTGGAGTACGGTCGGGTCGGTTTTGCCTTAAAAACCAACCGGGCCCCTGGAACGAGAACGCCAATAACTCTCAGACCGGGCGTCCGATTGACGCGCCGTCTGCGACGTTGAGTTCCTGTTGACGATACGGAACTTTTGGATACATCAAATTTGGACTTTGTGTCAGTTTATGTATCAGCCTCTCGGCTCGTGGAGCGGACCCTCCCGAACGAGCTTGCTGTGTGCGGGAACCCTATTGCTGGCTGCGAGTTCAACGACGACGACTATGCAGAGATCCTCGGTGGATTCGACTGCGACGATGATGTAAACAGTACGAGAGTCATCCATGTTTTTGGAAGTGACCACTACGGTACACCTTGGGATACATCAACTCCAGACTGCATGTCGGTTGATGCATCGACCTTTTAGCTTGTGGAGTGGACCCTCCCGGAACGAGCATGTTGTGTGCGGAACCCTAGAGCCGGTTGAGATTTGACGACTGCTGATCGAATGACTCGGTGTGTTATGGATAGACCAGTGGGGAGCGCTTGGTTGTAGTGGCAGACCCACGACAGAGATGCGTTTGGTTGTAGTGGCACAGGGAAGCACTTGGTTGTAGCGGCAGACCCAGGACAGAGGTGCGCTTGGTTGTAGCGGCATAGGGGAGCGCTTGGTTGTAGCGGCAGACCCACGACAGAGGTGCGATTGGTTGTAGCCACACAGGGGAGCGCTTGGTTGTAGCACCAGACCCACGACAGAGGTGCGCTTGGTTGTAGTGGCACAGGGGAGCACTTGGTTGTAGCGGCAGACCCACGACAGAGGTGCGCTTGGTTGTAGCGGCACATGGGAGCGCTTGGTTGTTGCGGCAGGACCACGACGGAAGAGCGCTTGGTTGTAGCGGCATAACCACTGTACTTGATGGAGAAGGAGTTTCCCAATAGCTTTGGGTCCAACTTCATGAACGATCCTATGTGGGTCATTGTGGGGGGGGGGGGGGTTAGTACCTTCCGATACTTTGTGGGTCCGACGGCTTAGATGAATCAGTGGCTACATCTGATCATCTCTATCGTCATTTGAAGAAATATACCAGTGTGAGCTGAATCTTGTGTTACTCTCCTTTGTGGATTGTGTTGAACTATCCTGTGTGGATTTACTGTTTACTCTCCTTTGTGGATTGTGTTGAACTATCCTATGTGGATTTACTGTTTACTCTCCTTTGTGGATTGTGTTGTGCTATCCTGTGTGGGTATACGTTTTGCTTTCCTGTGTGGACTGGGTTGTGCTTGGGCTCGGATGTTGGAGCCGAACGGGAATTGATAACATAGGTATATGTATGGGCATATACCTAAGCAGTGTCGGATGTTACTTCGTGATTGTATCTTTCCTTGTGGATTTCGGGAGACCTTCGGGTCTCGGGGTCCATACTGAGTAGCTTATACTCACCCCTGCACGGGATTTGCCCGCACTATGTTGTGTTGGTTGTAGACGACAGATAGCGCTGATCGTGGTGGAAGCGTGCGGAGCAGGACGGTACCTGGAGGTGGACCACTGGGTGGGATGTACTCGGAGCGGTCAGGTGGACCCAAGGAGTAGTGGAGGCTATCTTTACCCACCCTTCAGGTGGGACTTCCAGAGGACAGCTCGACGCTGCGGCTTTTCTTTTCAGTTGTTGTTTTCCCCTTTCATTTGTACTTTACAGCTGGGCTTGTATTTCCGGCCCCTTTTACTTCCAGCATAGCTCATTACAGCTTTTACTTAATGTTTACTTTTCCGCTTGCTTACTCTGTGGTGCTTGTTTACTTTTCAAAGGAAATGCCTTCCCTTTTTTTTGGGATTTACGCCTTGGTGCTAGTCGCCAGCCCCTGGCCTATGGGAGGCGGGCTTGGGGTAGTCACGACACGGACCCCGAGGACGGGTCGTGACACATTAGAATAAGGGGGTACACTCTCCACTATCCCAATAGTTTCAAATAACCATTGGGAAAACTATCTACACTCTCTACTATCCAAACGGTTTCAAAGAACCATTGGGAAAACTGTCATCTACTCAGTCCTATCTCAACGGTTCTTCAAACCGTTGAGAAAATACACTCTAAAACTTCATATTCCAATGGTTTTAAACAAACTGTTGGTATATGAATCATATCCGAAGGATTTCTTTAAACCATTGGGATAGTGGCATTGGTGTAGGAGTAAATTCTAGAAGTGACTATTCCTATACAGACTAATGGGTATTGACTGTGAGAACTACCCAGGTGGTCGATGCATTTTATTAGTGCTATTTGGGACCAAAGGGGTTACACTGTGTGAAATTTCCCAGATAGTCATTATTATTTATTGATTTATGTTATGTGAAAGCATAGGGGATTAGACTGTGAGAACGTTCTTAGAGGGTTGCTTGTGAATAATTGAATGTTTCTGATGAGTCTACCAAGATAAATCACAAGCTTGGACTTGGTGTTACTAGTTGGTTTAGATGGTCTTCTAAGACAACTTCTTTTCTATTATACAGGGGGATACATAGCTTATGTTAGATCCTGAGGTTACATTATTTAATTGGTTGAATAATTAATTAATGTAAATGAATTTAATTAAAAAATGTAGGATTGTTTACTTTTGAGTAATTCCTAGTTTATTTCACCATTTATTCATATTACCCACTATATATATTCCCTGATAGTTGGACATAGATCTTTTGGTGGTTTCCTACTAGGATTCATCTCACACCCCATTTGGGTCATGTTTTTGGAACCAAAAAAATTATATTGTTGCATGTATAGATAAGTTCAATATCCCTTCTTTATTAGGTACTTGATTACTATTGGAGCTGTAGAGAATGGGACCAAGCTGAGGCTTGCAATGATGTTGGAGATTAATATTTCTTGTACTTTGGTTTTTTTTATTTTATTTCTAGAATTGTGAATTGTTTGGATGTTTTTCTAGATACAAGTGATATGCATCATTTATTTATATATGTTTTAGTCGTTTATACTATCAGTCATCCATGGTTTACTTCTGTTGTATTCTATTACTACTTCTGTTATTGTTTATTATTGTCATTCTGTTGTGTATACTCTACCAATGAGGGAATAGTTTCCCAACTATCATACCTTGGACCTCACTTCTAGTCAACATCCTCTTGAATTTGGGGAAATGCATTGGATGTCATGTGACCACCCAGGTTTATGGCACCTTTGGGTGGCACCCAGAACTGGGATATTACACATTAAAACAATTTTTTAATCCTTCTTCATTGAAAAAAATTAAAGATACTTTGAAAATGTTTTGAAAAATATTTCTTTCAAAATAAATAACAAAACTAATAAATAAGTCTTGAAATTTGTTTGAAAACCATTTTCCTTGAAAATTTAAAAATATCATTGAAAAAATATTAACAACCATTTTCCTTAAAAAATTTGAAAAAATATAAATCATGAAAAAGTTTTTAAAAATATTTATTTTAAAATACTTTTCAAACTTATGAATAAGTATTGAATACCATTTGAAATTTATTTTCCTTGAAAACTACTAAAGAAGCTTGAAAACATTTTGAAACCCATCATACATGAAAATACATTGAAAACATATAAATATTTAAAAACAATTGAAACCTATTTCATTGAAAGTACATTTGAAATATATAAATAATGCTTGAAAATTATCAGGAAACCATTTTCCTTGAAAACATATAATGAATCATGAAAAAAATTGAGAAACCATTCCCTTGAAATTAATTTGGAATAACATAAATCCTGAAAATTTTTAAAACTCATTTCATTGAAAATCACTTTTAAAAAAGTTTTCATAAAAATAATCCTTTCATAACTTGAGATTTAAGCTTCAAATAAATGATGGCATGAAAATCTATTAATGATGTACGACGTAATAAGAACATTCCTTTTTCATGGTAAAAGGATAGAAAATTTATTATTTGGAAAGAGACAAGAATATTTCATTGAAAAAATTGTTAAAAAAAGGGAAAAATCCATTTAATGATTATTGAATAATAGTATAATATTCTGGGAGACCCTTTTAGAGAAAATAATTTTCAAGGAACACATATTTTTAACCCAATATATGGTAATGTCGGGCTTAGATAAAAGCACATTCATAAATAACTTATATACCAACTAGAATAAAATTGTTACCAATACATTATTAAATCATTAATAATTAAAGTATAACAAGGGTCATGTATTTTTTTGATATATGGTTCATAAGATTTCATCAAAGGAAGCATAAACATAGAAAATCTCGAAAATGATTAAATTGTTTCAATAAACTGTTACAAATTTATTTTATTTAACCACACTCCCTATATCATAAAATAAAATTAAATAATTTTTAATACACTATGAAAATAAAGATATTAAATATATAACATTTCAAAGTAATTATATGAACCTAATAGAAAATCTAGTTACATAACATGGCATGTCTATCAAAGAAGTAAAAGAGAGAGAAAAATAATTTTCCCGATTTGGTACATTGTAAACATAAATATGATTAATGAAATTTCATAAAATCCATATGTAAAGACACATAAATTTAATTATATGAGTCATATAATAAATACATGGTCATTATACACACCACTCATAAGGAATTTCTTGTGAATAATACATGTATCACACAAAACCAAAAGTGAGATCAAATCCCCTTAACTTTTGTCTTGACTCTCGTTATACGCATTCATTTTATCATATATAATAAATCTTAATTTGTTATAAATATTTTAAGAAACCATATTATTATATCTAATATGATATATTATTTTATTATTCCATTATATTAACCACTTGTTAACATTTCTATATTAAGGTTTCACTTTGGGTAATATCCACTTTGTTCTTCAAAAGTGTCTTAATATGTTATACAATTGGTCATTATACATATATCATGATTTATAGATTGTAAACCATGATATATATATCATGTATATTCTGTATATTTGTGTTATAATAATCAATTTAATGTAGATGTATAAAATGGAAGGAACCGTTCATAGAGACGGTAGGTTATACGTACGCATTAACACTTTTTTCATTTAATTTATGTATTGAAAGAAAGAAAAGGAAATATATATATTTATCATTATTTTAGTATAATTATTATATCATATAAATTCACTAAATCCATCATTAATACATTACATGTAGTGTGTTAACGGGTCATATAACATTGAGGGGGCGGTAGTCCACACTTGCTCAAACGAAATTATCATATTTTAAACAAATGGAAAGTATAGAGATATGTGTCTAAAAAGGATTACATAATATTAAATAAATAATATATAACATATTAAAATAGTTTTTCAATTATAATTTCCACTATGAGAGGTGGTGAATGAAAAATGAACAATCATAGTTTAGCGAGGCGGTAGTTCACTATACACATAAACCGAATGTTTACTATCCATTAGATGGATGTGTGGGTAAGTGTGGGTCGACACCATTTCATAACAAAATACTATTATATTCAGGTACTGGTTTTTAAATATGATCATTGAATTAATAGATATGATGGAGTGCAGAATGAAAATAAAAGAAAGGTTTTTGAGTGAGTTTGTCACCTCATAATCCTGTAAATCCTTTAGGTTTTCCCCAAAGGGAATCCTTGGAAGACTATATTCTAATTGGGAGTCTTAAAGGATGAAGGGATTGGTATTGGTAAGTGTATTTAGAATATATTGGACAAACCAAATTAGTTTTTTAGTTGTTATGAAGCGAGGGGAGATGAGGCCTTTATAGTTGTGGAAGAGTGACACTCTTATAATTGTATGAAAAAGGAATTGCATACACGTTTTTCCATGTAAAGTGGATAAAAAATAGAAACAATTCATCTTTGGAGGATAGGGTCAAAATATGGTTAGAAAGTGGCTCTTGGAAATGTATGAAGGTCGTTTTGGATCTAAAATTAAAGGTTTAGTCCTTAGATAAACCAAATTTTACCTTAATCAATGTAATTAATTTAAATTACTTTCACAAAATTTTGTGGTAAAAAACTAAGTTGACCTTACATGAAAATATAAATTATTATGATTCCAAATATTTAATCCATTTTTTCAAATTCCAATCATTGAAGTGGAAGAATTTAATCTAAATATAATCTCGGTGACGGGACGACACTGTGGTTTTTTAAATTAAAAATGAACAATGGTTTGGTAAGAATTTATATCCAATTTCAATGGGAAACTGGTTCAAATTACCTAAATTTTATTAATTTATAAAAATATTATCTAATTAAACTTTTTCACAAATTTAAAATATATGTTAACATTATAAATTAATTTGATGATAAAGAAATTTATAATCCAAATTCAATATTGTTAACTATTCATTAAAAAAATAAACCTTATAGAAAAATACCATAAGTATTCCCTAAACCTATTTATTATGTTGATATTTTAAATATGATGATTATTTTAAAATATTAAAACTATAAAATTTCCAGAAATAAGATTTAAATTGGGTTCTCCATTAAAAGGTGTTAAAAATTCCTTAATAAAAATATAAGGTTTTATGCATAAAAATGGGTTCATTCTTATCATATTTAAATCATATCTTTTGGATAAATATAAAAAATATTTTATTGAATATATAGAATATATGTTAAATTTATATCATCCACTAATGGTAATTAATTTAATTTAATAGGGTAAAACATCTTTTTGTCCATAAAAATGTCAATATTTTCTTTTATATTAAATCAGTTTTCATATTCATTTATAATTAATTGCTAACCTATGATTTCATATTTTTTTTTGTAAACCATATACTTTCATATATTAGTTAATATTATTTACAACCTCTAACAGTTAGGTGATATATTATTATATTAAATATTAATATTTTAATAATGTATTGTTATTTGGTAAAACATAGTCATGTGTGTTATGCAATCCATCGAAGAATGTCATTATTTCATATGACACAAGCTAACCTCTATGTTATTTGTATAGATAGATAATTATTATGTTGCTTGTAGTGCATGATTAACATGGTGTTTCACATAATTCATGATAAACATGGTTCTTTAATATAAAATAAACTATTTCTATTGTTTCATGAAAGAGAAATATCTAAAGATTAAACTAATTAGAATAAAATAATTCACAAAAACTCATGGTGTTATACTCTAATATGAGGCCCATTGTAGGGGGGGTTCATGGGGTCATTATCTTTTTTATCTCCTTAAAATAGGGAATCGTACGATCTGTTTCCATTCGAGATGGTAGAGCATCCCACAGGGTAACACCTCAACCAGTGATGGTTCGAAACAATAATGCATCGTCCACATGAACTAAGCCCATTCTTTCCACCCAATGAGACACCAGGTGACCCAGCAAGATGAGTGGTACCTAGGAGGCGGAAATTCCCCCAAGAGAGGGATCCTAGTAATCAGAACCCAGACCTCACTAAACATAGTTTCTATGGCCCTCAACCCTGCACCATTATGACACCACCAAAGTGTAAAATGAACACTGTGTTTTTAGGCCCAAGGGGGTTACATGGTATAGGTGGGCCATCACCCACCACCAAGCTCCTTTAGGCACTTTCCCAGCTGTAGGACCATGTGTAACAATGCCATGGGCTTTAAGGTCAGTTCCGAACGAGGTAGAGGGGCCCATGAGAGGTTATAATGGAATATAGTGAATGTTTCCTTGAGAGGACTCGAACCTGGATCCTCTGAGTTAGGACATCACCTCCAGTAAATAACTCACCCATTAGTGGGGGGGGGGTTCATTATCAGTCTTCCTTCATTTCAGCATCTTTTCTAGGAGGGGTCGTTACATAATGGTATCATTGCTTAGGGTGCAGTGATAGAATGGAGTTTGGAGTTAGGCATAGTGAAGATTTCATGGATGGTAGGAAAACTATGTCAGATGATCTTGGTGTGTGACATAGTCCAGGGATGACCATCCATGACATATGACTTTAGGTCCCCCATGATCTGATATAAGGACTCTCAGCCTACCGAATGACATATGAGGTGGCACCTCTTGTAGGGTATATACATAGGAGAGATACATGTTTTTGGGACCACTTTGTGTATAAGGTTGTATTTGTTGTCAACATTTTTCAATTAACATAAAAATTAAGAAATAGATTATGAAAATCCTCAAAGTTATGGAGATCAGTAATTGAAATGATTGTTAAACTGATCTTAAGTTCAAAATACATGTATCAAAGGTGATACATTATATACAACAATGAAGCCATATCAGAGAGTTACCTGAAGATACAGACATCATTACATGAGGTATCATGTGAAGATTTTAAGATTTAAGAATGATCATACAAAGCTAAGAAGATGATTCTAGTCATATCCAGTGTTGACAGCAAAGACTGATGTTGTTGGAAGATATATGATTATTGAAAGGCTTCACAACAGATACAGTTCATGCAGAAATTAGATGATTGTTGAAGAAGAAAGATGATAGTGAATGAGTGTGGGTATTCTTTCTGAATGTTTCTTCCTGGTGTTTTTAAAATTGTTGGACCTAAAAATTGGAATTTTTTCTTTAGAAATGAAATGATTTCTATATAGGAGTGAACGAGATGCAGAACGGTGATGGAAATCGGTATAGGAATCAAACTGCGTACTTTGGAACATGGACCGCGTACCATGTCTGGGAAACGGTTCGTGATCATGTAACTAGTGGTGGAAATGGTATGCAGAGCGATGCGTAGAACCAAAAAAGGTTCGCAACGATGGTACGTGGTGAAGGAACGTGGTATATGGAACGGTACGCAGTGAAGACATGCGGTACATGCAATGATGTTGAAAACAATTCATAATGATGGTACATAGTGAAGGCGTGTGGTACGCCAAATTCTGATGGTTCTCCATGGAAGGAGTTATGGTATGCGTAATGGATTGTAGTTGGAGTAAGAGATACAGAGAATGGGTGGTATGAGGGGCAGGAGCGGTAGGAAAAGGCGGTATGCAGAGGCATGGTACGAGGAGCATGGGTGGTACGTTGAGAAGGCATGGTATGAGGAGCAGGAGCGGTATGTGGAGCAGGCCCAGTATGCATAGCATGGGCAGTACACGGAGCAGGCGTGGTACTCCAAATAGGTATTGTACATAGAGCAGGCATGGTACCCAAAACAGGTGTGGTACATAGATTAGATGTGGTAAATAGAACATGTGTGGTATGCAGAATAGGTGTGGTATGAAAAATGTGCACGGTATGCAAAACAGGCATGGTATGTAGATCGGAGACAGTCGACAGAATCAATAACAGTTCGCGAAAACAAAATCATCATAAAGGGATTTTTTGATTCTAAAGAAAAAAAGATGATGTTTTAGTGAATTTAGTAATTACACTAAAGGATAGAACTGAATATAAAATTTCATCAATTTGGGACTTTGATGCAAGAAGTGTCTCGTACTAAACCAAGATAGAAAATTTCATGAAAATATATTAAAGTGACCTTCAATTCGATAAACTGAATGAGACCTATACCAAGGAAGTAAGCCAGGGGGAGTCAACGAAAGTGATCTAAGGGAACCAAGGGGATATCCATAAACCTTTTTAAAGGTATTGTGCCTGGGATATAGTGACTATGTTAGAACCTTTTTAACCCACAACTAGTAAAGATTAGTGAAATTTGGTATGACCGACACACTATCAGTGTAAGCTCCTTAAACGTAGAACTTAGTGTGGATACAAGTAAAAATTGATTTGTTTTCCTTCAGTATATGAGTTGTTTAATTATTTCACACATCCATCATACTGGTTTAAACTAGTTCCTACCAATGTGGGAACAAGATTCAGTATAGAAGAGAAAATTTTGACACCCTGATTCACCCCCCCCCCCCACTCAGGGTAGACAAGGGTCCTTCAATTGGTATTAGAGGGAAATGTTTTATGTATGTTGGCTACTCTATAGTAATTCCATTAAGAAGAGGATTTGAGTTTTATTCCCAATGTAAACAATTATGTGCGGTTTTGATGAAGATTCATTCATCTCTGAGAAGATGTCTACATTCATCCAGGCCTTGAAAAATAGGAAAAAGAAATATAGGATATAGTTGAAGAAGTCCCTCATGTTTAAAGGAGATGCAGTGTCTGGATCTCTATTCCATTCCAATAATGAATAAATATCATATTTGGAAAGTAAAGTTCAGGTGGCTCGGGTATCTACCAGTGGGAAGGAAGACACATCTATTTCATTCTCAAGTGATAATGATAAATTAAGAGATTATCTGCATGATATTCCTGAAGAAAGAGTAGTTGTTATTTGTATAATTATTCAATTTATGAATTCTAAGATCAATTGACTAGGGAAAGAATAGGATAATGTGGAAAATGGAATGTAAGTAAAATTTTTAGAATGTTATAAGATCTCCAAGAATATTGAAGCCTATGAAAAGAAATAAGGATTCAATGAGACTCTGGAAAAAAGGATCTATGCACTTGAATATGATTTGAAGAAAATAAATGAAGGCCAAGGTTTATATTTGAAGGAAACTTCCAAGAATATCAAGTAACTCAAATATTATTTTCAAAAAAAAAGTTAAGATGCATGAAGATGAGGTTGAAAGATTGAATAAGATGTGTGAAATGAAGATTATCATGATTGAATATCAGAAGATCATCCTTAATATGGAATGTCTAAAATCAGAAGCTCAGTAGACCAATCATGAGAAGACACATATTGAGCCTTTAAAAAAAATAATTAGTTTCTACTGGTACTCAATGTCAACTAGAGGATTCTAAAGCTGAAAACCCTTAAAAATGTGACAATAAGATCATGAATTCTATTGATGATGTAACTCATGAAATAGTGCCTTATTCTACTCAATTTTCATGGGAGGAACCTAAAATTTAAATACCACCAACATGTGATAATAATATAATGACATATTTTAGTGATATACTGAAAGTAGCTAAGAGTAATAATGTACCATCCAAACCATCATGTACTCATGTTTTTAAATATGTTTTCACAAGCAGTTTAGGATGTAAGAGAAATTTAAAACAAGTATGGATGAGGAAATTTTTGGAGTTAGCTACCACCATGGATAGGGTATATAGGATGAAAAAAAGTTATAATATGGCTCCCCATCGAGAGCACAACAAATCAAGAAGAATACCCAACAAACTTATCCAAAAGATATCAAAAAATAAATATTTGTTGGCCAATTTTGGTGTTGCAACAGGTTTGGGAATTGTGCAATAGATTTTTGGTACAATCATAATAATGAAAAAGCACATTGTAATCCCATCGCAAGTAAGAGCAATCCATAGAGGAAGAAGACACATCCATAAATACAGAAGCATCTGTATACTGCAAACAGTTTGGGAATGCTTGACAACATTTGTGATGTATACAATGGAAGTGGTAATAAGGTTGGTATGTGCTAATCTCAAAGTGCATCAAAAGATAATAAGAACAGAAGACCACAGAACCTGACTAATAATGAAGAAGAAACCTTGGGAATAAATCAGAAGAATATTGTGAACACAAATTTCCCTAAGAAGATCTCCGGTAGGGAAGCTCAGAAGATCCTGGTTTTTAGATCCATGAAACTAAAGAGAAATTCCTCCAAAAGAGAAACTAATAGGAATGAAACTCATATGAACCAGTTTGGAAGAGCCAGACCTAATACAATAGATCCAAATGACATATTGGTCATCTAGCTAGAATATTTGGAATGAATAGGGAAATGTGAAAATTCACAGGCCAAGGATGGTGGTAAAATAAAATAAAAACATTTCTGTGATAAAGATAAAGTGAAATATATATTGCAAACCAAGAGAAACACATGTTCTAAAGAAGTAATGTGGGATATATTTATGCAATTTGGTTACATTGAAAAAGGTTTTATAACCTTAATACCCTATCAAGAACAATCTATTAAGAGTAGTAATAATGTATCATTCACGATGGTTGTTAAAAAGAATAATTCTCCACAAAAAGCAGAAGAGAGTGTGAAGAGATCTATTCCACATCAACACATATCAGGACATATGTTAAGATCTGAAAGCTTAAATAATGGAGCATCTTGGTTGATAAAACAATATTATCATTTCTTCTCACATTATATAAGTAAAGAGGAACCACCTTATTCCCTAAATCATTGGTGTATTTTATTTGTGTTGATAGTGTATGGAATTAAGGTTAATCGTGCTCTCAAGTGGAGAACCTAAGAAGTAATGAATGATGTCAACTCATGATAGCTAAGCTAAAGAAGTTTCCATCCTTGTAATATTATGCAATTGAAATTAAATGATTAAAATGATGAAGTATCACCCTTGATGAAGATTATGAAGAGTGTTTCCATTGAGGGGGAAACAAATGAACAAGCTTCTAAAATTATTATTTCAATTAGTATCAACATCAGTTAGTATTTAATTCAATTAATCTATAAATTTCTTGAAGAACTTTTCATTACAAAATATATATAATTTAACAATCTATCATCCATGGTTACTCAGAATATCATTTAAAAATGTGGAGTAACTGAATTAATTAGTGACATAATAATAATAGAAGTTCCCCAAGGACACTTATCCTTCTAATTGCACTTAAATGTATTTTATTTGTTTGTTTAAGAGATTGAAGGAGTTTCAGGTTGATTATTCCCTATCACAATCAATTTCTTTGGCCTATATTGAAAGTGGAAAACCCTTGAAGATGAATTACATGATTTCTCATCTCATGAGGCATCATGATCAGTGAATAATGGATATCCTTGTTGTCTAAATAAATTTCTCTTGTTTTCTACACTGATCATTTCTTAAGTAGACTTAGATTGAAATGTTTTATGGCATATTTACTAAGAAAGGAATGATACCCTTTTCCCATGAGCTTCACATTTCTTGTCTATAAGAGGGAGCGAAAGTAAAATTAATTTCTGATAAGTGAGAGAGAAAGAAAAATAAAAAGGGGAGATAATATTCTCATTTTGATATTGAAACATTCATTCTAGGAAGACTTTATGGAATAGACAAAAAAATATTAAGGGAGAGACTTTTGGGGCCACATTGTCTATAAGGTTGTATTTGATTTCAGTAGTTGTCAATGAAGATCAAAATGAAGAAGGAGATGATGAAGAACATAAAAGTTATAGAGTGTGGTAATTTAGATGATTGTTAAACTGATCTTAAGTTCAAAAAACATGTATCAAAGGAAGTATATTGTATACAATAATAAAACCATATCATAGAGTTACCTAAAGATACATACATCATTTCATGAGAGATCATGTTGATATTTTAAGATTTAAGAATGACCATAAAAAGCTGAGAAGATGATGCCAATAATATTCAAGGTTGACTGGAAAGACTAATGTTACTAGAAGGAAGATTATTATTGAAGGGATTCATGACAGATAAGGTTGGTGAAGAAAGAAGGTGATTATTGAAGAAGAAAGATGGTAGTGACTCAGCATGGGTATTCTTTCCGAATGTTGTTTCCTAATGTTTTCTAAATTTTTGGATCTTCAAATTGGTATTTTTTTTTCAAATGGAAGGATTTATGTATAGGATTGAAAGATATGTGGAACACGGAAAGAAATTGGAAAAGGAAGAAAATTGTGTACCTTATAGCATAGACCGCGTACTATCTCTAGGAAATTGTTTGCGACCGCGTACCTGGCAGTAGAAATGGTACGTATATTGGTACACAGAACTGAAAATGGTTCACAGTGACGACACATGGTGAAGGATTGTGATACATGGAATGATACGCGGTAAAGGCATGTGCTATGTGGAATGCTGTCAAAAAAGGTTCCCAGCGACGGTACGCGATGAAGGTGTGTGGTACACGGAATGGTGGTGGTTCACGACTAAAGGAGTTACAGTATGCAGAATGGATCTTCATTGCTGGAAGAGATTCAGTATCCAAAATGGAAGATACACGGTATGCAGTGAAGGTTCACAATTTGTAGGAGGGTCGTAGTTCCCAATGGAGGCTTACAGTACGTAGATGGAGTTCAATATGCAGTGAAGTTTGTCTCACATTAAAAATTTTGGTAAAAAGGATTAAAATAAATGTGTGGAGTTATCTTCCTTTACAAGGAGTGTTAATGCCATCATTAAGTGAGAGCGAATTCGATAATAAAATATCATCGTTGTGGAAGAACTCGGATAAGTCCAAAAGTGGTACGCTGGTGATATTCTACATAGCACAAAGAGGTACGTGAAAGACAAAATGGTCCGCAAAATTAGAAGGAGTAGTCTACCAATGATATTTTTCATAAGAAATCATGGTATGCGGGAAATGGAATAATTTTCAAAATTTGAAGAAGATGTCCATGGAAGGAAGATACGGAATCTGAATGTGGTATGTAGAGGTGGTACGCAGAGTCGTTACGCAGAGGCGATACATAGAGGTTGTACGCGAAGGTGGTACGTAGAGGCACGATACACGGATTATGCACATTTTGCAGAGCAAGCGTGGTGCGCGGAGCAGGTGTGGTACATGGAGAAGGGGTTGTACGTAGAGTAAGCATGGTATGCCAAACAGGTGCGGTATACATAGCAGGAGAGGTCCGTAGAACCTGCGTAGTACGTAGAATAGGTGTGGTACACAGAACAGACACGGTATGCAGAACAAGAGTGGTACGCATAACAGGTGGGGTACTTAAAACAAGTATGGTATGCATATCATTGACAGTCGACATAATAAGGGACAGTTCACGGAAACAAAAACATCAAAAAGGGAGTTTTTTATTCTAAGTAAAATAAGAATAATTTTTAGTGAATTCAGTAATTGTACTAAAGGATAAAACTTAATATAAAAGAGCATCAATTCAAGACTTCGATGCAAGAAGTGTCTCATTCTAAACAGAGGAAAAAACTTTCATAAAAATCCATTGGAGTGACCTTAAATTTGATAAACTAAGTGAGACCCATCCCAAGGCAGTGAGCTAGGGGGAGTCAACAGAAGTGATTTGAGGGAAGAAGTGGTCTATCCTTGATCCTTTGTAAAGGAAGTGTTCCTAGGATAGAGTGAATATTCTCTAACCATTATAATACACTACTAATAAATATTAGTGGAATTTGGTATGACTGACACATTGTCGGTGTATGCTCCTTGCACTTAGCTCATAGTGGTAAACCATGTAAAAATTGTTGTGTTGTCTTTCTGCATGTGAAATGTTTAATTACTACACATATCCATCACACAGGTTTAATATAGTTCCTACCAATGTGGGAATAAGATCTAGTAAAGAATTGAAAACGTTGACACCTGGATTCACCCCCCCTCCTAGTGGACTGGGGTCCTTCACATGTATCATAATGACTTGTGTTCTTATTTTAATATGATGATCGTGGGATGTTAAAGTTAATTCCATAAATAATGAAATTTTATGTTTGTTTCTCTGACTTTTCCTATTCTATTTCTCCATTGAATTGTTACTATTCTAATGATTATTTATATAACCTTAAGGGAAAGAGTAAAATGATAGTCATATGGTCTAGAATGTTTGTTTAAAATATCCATGAGGATTAAATGTGTGGTTTCATTACTTTTTATATCATTATTCACAATTAATTGAAATTTTCTTCCTTTTTTAGAAATTTATTACACTTCATCTTGTTTTCCTAACGTATGAAATGTTAGATAATCCTGACTAGTTTTTTATCAATTATTTCATTTCATAAATCATTATGAAACATGTTATATT
Organism: Viscum album; assembly: GCA_963277665.1. NCBI lineage: Eukaryota > Viridiplantae > Streptophyta > Magnoliopsida > Santalales > Viscaceae > Viscum > Viscum album. The sequence continues at coordinate 2,021,616,444 of OY728125.1, read as the reverse complement.
GAGTGGATTTCACAATAATGGGATAATATTAACTATTTTTAAACCATGTATAAGGGTATTATGGTTCCCATGTGAGTTGATATGCCATTAATTTCATTACATATGTAATTTATCATAATCATGTATTGTTGACTTATTATAAAATGTGTCTTTATACCTTAAAATTCATAAATTATTTAAAATGTCCTAAATTATTGATAATTCTGTTGAATTTTTGATCCATGACAAGAATTACATGACCCTAATTTTCTCTTGATTATAGTTTTATGGTACTGATATAAATATGTGTTTTAATCATGTGTTGGGGTAGAAATTATTGTGAAATTTATTTCTAAATTTCTAAAAATGATAATCACACTTTTTTATAATTTTTTGAAACTTAAAAATATTTAAATGATTAAACTTACTATTGTATGACTGATAATAATTATTAAGTACTAAAATAACATAAACTCACATATTAATTCATGATTATTTTTCTATGGGAAGTATGCCTAAAGTTGAAATCTTTTTTGTGGTAGCTAGGGAAGTTCTAGTATGTGTAGGTTGATCATGTAGTATATTTAATGTATTGAATATAAATATGTAAGTAGAAATATGTTAACATTATTTTTTTATATAATTAATTTTCCTTGATGCATTAAATAAATTAAACAGTATCTAATCCAAGTGTTATAAATCAAGAAACATATTAACACAGCATGTTTAGATTTAAATTTATCTCCACAAAGGAAATTTTTTTATTATTTCAAAATCATGATGTGTATGTAATGTGGTATTTGAGTAAAACATAAGAACCATTCATGTGCAATATTTTAAATCAATATTGGAATTGAATTTCATTTGATAATAATATAAACCTAGAATTCCCAATTTAAGCTAGTTAAAAATGGTGTGTGAAGCTAACTTGTGTGAACTTTCATCTTTGACATGAATTCATAATAAAACAATTTGAATGGAAGGAATGATGTTTCATTGGAAGAAACCTAGAAATGTTGAGTTTTGTTTATGATTTCATTTTCTTATCACATAAATGTGTAGATATTCAATTCTAAAAATAATGGTTATAAGAATATTTTTTTCTGTGATTATCATGGATTATTAGACCCTTGATGAATATTTTTTATGAATATCACCATGAATTTAAAGGCTAATCACATATATATATATATATATTAAATGAACATAATCCCCAAGGAGAATTTAAAAATTTGTTATAGTACCCATGATATATAATGAGATGATGTAATATAAGTCCCTGGGTAATTATGGAATATGATATGTGTTACTACTATGTGTGATTGTACTTATTTTTATTCCTTGTGTGATGTGTGATTAAAAACCTCAAGTATGTGAGGATGAGGAAACCTAATCCCTAATCGAGACACAATATACTTTGATGCAATTAAAACCATCCGGTTGAGTTAGTGCCACCCAAAGAGGATAATATCATAACATGAGAGAGGGAATTTATTGATTTTTCTATTTGGGGTTTTGATGGGTTATGATAGTGGTGGGTATTAGTTAGGGAATTTTGGAGGATGAGAGGGATAAGGTGGTTATGTGAAATGGATTTTTGTGTGTGGATGGTAAGGTTTTGAGGTGATTTGGTTGTGAAAAATGTCTAGTATTGGGTTTTTTTTGTTCAGTATATTTTACCATTGGTTATGTTGTGCAGTCATGGTGATGTTTGGTGGTGTATATGTGTGGTTTTTGTAGTGGGGTCACTTCTGTTGTTTATTTATATGCTTGTACTAATTTAATCCACCACGTATCATAAAATGGTTAAACATTTGATGATGGTAATAAAATTTAATGATAAAAATTAATAAATATGGGCTTGCCTCCCATGCATACATTTTTTTATAAATTATTGAGAATGTTTGAATACCACCTTGTTGGTTGGGATAGTTGTGTTTGATCTTATATTTATAAAACATTGTATAACCTCATACATATGATTATAGGGAAACTCATTCCCCGGATCAAGAAATATTATATTATGACACATTTTAAAATAATTCAGGTGAGTCAGTATCGCAAAGCGCAGACAATATCATGGTGCGATGGATGGGATCCTTTTACTTGTATTGTTTTATGTGTATGTTATGACCATCTATGTGTCATTATTCTTATTTTAAAGGTATCCCCCCTAAGATATTTTTTTAAAAATATTGTTTATATTTAAACTTCTTTTCCCTTGTGGCCATTGGGTTCCAAATATATCATTAATTATAATAGGTAACTCATCGGCTGGTTGTTCAGACCACCATTCACTTTCAAACTAGTTTTGTTTTGATTCTTGAGGATAAACAGATCCCCTGGTTCAAGTACTGTGAAGGCATTTTTCCCTATAGGAGAGTACTTGGGAGTGTGAGATGTAGATGCAAGCATAGTACCTAAAGTTGTTTAAGATTAACCTAATCTGTTTTCCTTATTATTTTCTATTAAAACCTTGGTGTTTTATGAAATAAGTTCTTTTTCAACTTGATGTGATGTATCTTTTATGATGCGTGATAATGTTCTGACCTGAGAAAAATGTATGAACTAATTCTCAATCAGGACACCTTTTACTACTATGTGATTCACCCCGTGTGGGCATGTTAGTGATGCCCAGTTCTGGTAGTTATCATAACATGGAGAATGGAATTCTTTAATTCTTATGATCAGGGAATAATTTTTTGTTCTGTTGTTGTGGGTGTTTGGGATATTAGGTTTGGTTGATGGAATTGCTTTAGGTTTATTGATATCTTTTATAGGTATCTTGAGAGATGATTGTTTGGAATTTTCTCTTCTTTCTTTTGGGTTGGTTTTGATTTTTTAGGAAGAGAATATATTTATAGGTATTTGTTGTAATGTATCGAACATTATTGACTGTTAATTTTAAAAAAAATATGATATTTGAAGTGTTCGGGGGGTATTCATGGTTGTTTTTAGGACATATTATTCATTCCAATGGTGAGTAATTTCAATAGTTTTTAAATTTTGACACATTATAGATGTTACTCATTCTGGTGGTGAGTCAACCTAGTGGTGATTCATCCTATTAGTGACACATCCTGGTGGGGACTCAACCTTGTGGGGACTCATCCTCGTGGCAACCCATCCTAGGAGTGACTCATCCTAGTGGTGACTCATCCTGGTGGTGACTCATCCTAGTGGACACTAATCCGAGTTACGACTAATCCTAGTGGTGACTCATCATATATTTGACTCATAGTGGTTGTGAATCATCCCAATAGTGACTCATCCTGGTAGTGACTCATATTGGCGGTGACTAATCCTGGTAGTGACTCATCCTTGAGGTGACTCATCCTGATGGTGAGTCATCGTTGCATTGAATCATCCTATTAGTGACTCATCCTGGACATCAATCATCCTAGCTATCACTCATCTTGGGGGTGACTCGTCCTAGTGGTGAATCATCCAAGAATAGACTCATACTAGTGATGACTCATTTCCAATAGTTTTCCATTTTTTTAGAATTTTCTATTTTTCCAATAAAAATTAGAGAATGTTTATTTTGATGTCTTGTATGATGAAAAATGGGTTTAAATTCCTTCATTAATGGTATTAACGTTGTTTCAAAAGTGTTTAATAATATCCTTAATTTCAACAATGTTCGTAAACCTTTAAAATTCTTAACTAGAATAGATTAATGGGATCATCCTTTAAATTGTCTACTAAACAATTTCAAATCCGGTTAGCTTCGGATCTAATCATTATAAAGAGGATATATTCCCTTAATCCATTACTTCTTATTTATCTTAATATGGGAGGTTTCAAATACTTCTTCCTTTGAGTTCTACAATGTAGTACTGTAGTTGGTTCAAGCCCCCCCCCCCTGAAGCAGTTTTCTACTATACATTCCACCCATTTTGGAGCAGCAAGTTAGTGGAAGGATCCATCCTTCCATGTAGGGTTTTCCTAAATTTCCCCTCTATGTGTATCATGAAATATGGGTTTATATTTTTCATATCTTCTGAACCTATTTGAATCCATATTATGGAAAAAAAATGATTTTGTAAATTGAATTTAAATGGGTAGGGTAATGTGAATTTTGATTATCTAACCATTATTTGAATTTACTTGATTTATTTTGGTACTGTTATTGTATGGGTGTAATTCCTGATGAAAATATCGTTCATTGGTGGATTGAAGATGTTATTGTGTCTTTCTTTTGTAAACCTCTATTTTGTCTGATTTTTGTGACCCACCATAAACAATTGGATAACCACTTATATTTGGTTAATTAAATAGATCCCCTAGGATTATAATGATTATATGATAAAACCCTTAAATAAATATGTGAAATTTAAAAATAGGTCCCCTGATAAATATAAATTTTTTTTGTGTTGTAATACATGATCTGATGTGTGGAATAGTTTTGGTGTGTGTGTGTGATAGATTTGATGGGTGGTTAACGTGTTTTGATGTGTTCATGGGTAGTGAATGTGATGTGGTTGTGTAGTGAGGATATGATGGTTGTTATGGTGTAGCGGGGATATGATGGTGGTTGTCATTTGGTTATTCAGTGGGGCTATGAAACTGGATGTGGATATAAAATGATGTGGATGTGACAGTTGGGTTGTGTTGGTGTTGTTGTGCAGTTTGGTTAATTTTTTTATATTTAATAATGAATTAATGGAATTATGGTCATGATAATTATTTTAAATGGGAATGTTTAACATGTAAAATGATTATGGGATATATAGAATAAATGGATAATTTTTATATAAAAACTAATGGGAAAGAAATACAAAACAAGGTGTCTCCCTAAATTAAATGGGATGTTAAGAGATGTTGAATACATAAATAAAACACGTTGTTAATGTGGATTTTGTTTCTAAATAGTGACTCTAAAATAGATTAAGGACTAAAATATGAATCATGGTTTGTGTTTTTCTTGTATTTATATTTTCATTTAGAAGTGGAATCAATTGCATTTTTTGTGAGATGGTTATTTCTTATTATAAACCCCAATGATGGGATTTTGAGATGTAACCCTATATTTATAAACACTATATGTTACTATTATTTCTATAAGCACCCTACCCACATCGAGAACTATGTGATGACACACTGTTAATCACATGGGGATGTCTTTCCCAATATCATGGTGTGATGATGAATGGTTGGACACTCTCTCTTCCATGGTACCTCTTCTAGGTGATAAAGGATTAGGTGTATTTTGGTGATTTGTGTTGTGTGGTCCCATGTTTCCTCGAGATGACTTCTGGTGTGTTGTCCCATGTGTCTTTGGGATGAGATGTGATGTGTGTTGGAGTTGTGTGCAGGCATGATGTGATGTGTTGTGATGGCCCAAGTGTTTTTGGGTGAGATGTGATGTGTTGTGAAATCCCATCTCTATGTGAGCTGAATGTTATCTACTGTGAAGGCTCAGTTGTGTGTGAGTGGAATCTGATGTTATGTGATGATATTCGAGATAGGTGGGAGCACCAGGAAGTTTTTCCTTTGTGTGTGAGAGTGGCTAATTAGTGGGAATGTGGTACGTGGATCCATATAATAAATTTGATTTACATTATATTACATTACATGGATACATTATTTTGTAAGAGATCCTTAGTGAGGTTAGGGTTTTGGTTAGTATACCTATTTAGGTGTTGTTTGGTTCTAATAATTTCACAAGGGTTCATTAGTATTCTCATTTTCACATCTGTGAAATAGACTTTGGTTTTTCTACTAAGTATACATGTATGCTGACCCTACGTATATATAAACTGTTTTCAAGATTCCAATAGGTCTTTATGAACTGTGGATGTCCATTATAGTTCAGACCTTTGGAGTTGTTATTGTGTCATTTCATTAGCTTTTATTATTTTGGGGGTTTATTTGGTGAATTTTATATGTAACCATTCCATTTATAAAATTATTGTGGAATTTTTTTGTCTTGTTTTAATATTATGTCATGCAGTTTGTTGTCAATGATTAATTTTATCTCTAGATATTTTGTATAGAGGGTAATTCCTCCCATAATGTGATATTTTTATACCCCCAATGCTAGTAACTAACTCGAGGCCTACTAAAGGTGAGACTCAGGGATCATTATCTCTCCCCGTACATTGTGTCATCTTTGGTGGGTAGGGGTCATGACATTAACATTAACTTCATTTCAAATATAATCACACTCTTCGAAGGATATATTCATAGGTATACATTATCACTAACTTCAAACTATTGTTCTTTTTTATGATTGTTAAAATAAAATTTTTTCTAGTTTGACATGCTGATATTTTCTACTAAATATATCAAACCTTCAATACCATTTCCTCATCTAGATTTAGTCACAATATGATTCTTTATATATCTAAACTACAATATGTTGTCATTTTTCTATTTTAAACTGAGAGGAATTCATAAGGAGCCATATAAACGTTGCAGTGAAAGCTATTTGTGTAATAAATTTACAAAAATTGATGGTGTTGATCCCAAACACCATTAAAATTAATTTTTATAGCTCACAAAATTCCTTCAAGAGTTTTAATGATCCTCTAAAATGGGACATATGTATTATGATGATAAGAAATACTTAAAAATTAATATATATCCAAATTATGATAAATACTTCCCAAAAACATTGAGGTATACCTCAAATCCTGATCCAATACAATTTATTATGGTAAAACATGAAATTGTACCACTTATTTATTATATGACCAAGCAATTCAATCAGGATATAAATATCATAAAATGTAAGTTATGTGTGGTGACTCCATAAGGAAATTATCTACAACTCCTATATCATTGTCCCCTTTAGTTAGTTTGGGTATTCTAATGAAAAATTCAATGGTGTTGTTTCCCTATTTCCATTTTTTGATGGTAATGGTTGTAATATCACCTTATAATTCTGTCTCTCATATGTAAATTACTAACATACTAAGAACAAAGATAAAAACCCTATAGGATCTCTTTTCATACCACCACCCCCCCATAAATACATTTTTAAATTTCTACAAATCTTTGTAATTATTTTATGAATAATAAATTAATAACAACAAGATTCATTCATCAGAACCTCATTAAAATATAGTTTCTATGGGACACCAGCATGGTTTTGGAACAATATTATTCTATCAAAATAAATGTTGATCTCAGGTAAATTTCTCACATTTTATGTTAATTCTACATCTTACTTTTTAAAAACTTTAATATTTAGTTGGATAGATAGATGAACAATCGTTTTTTAATGTAATATCTTAAATCATGGTACATACCGTTTATGTTTTTATTTCATATCATTAAATAGATCCAGGGTGTGCACCTATGCATCTTTTTTTGGATCTTGAGCATCTATTAAATTATTTAAATAGTTTCACATGATTTATCTAAAATAATAAATCGTTTCCCAGCACAATGTTCAGGTTATAATATTTAAAATGGATTAAAAGTTATAAAAATAGATTCAAATAAATTAAATGATATGAAAAAGTAATGAAGAAAATAATAAATAAAAAGCAGGCATGGGTAGAGTGAAAATAATTAAAAATGGTTTTAACAATGTTTATTATTTTTTTATTTTACCTTCTCTTCCCATTTATTTTATTTTATTATTTTCTTTTTTTTCTCATTCCATTATTTATTTCCTTTCTATATTTTCTTTATTTTCATCTCATATCTGCCATGGTTTGTTTCCCCCATAGAGCCCCACTTACAACACCCTATCCTCCTCCTCTGCTCTCCATTTGGATGCCTGTTGTGACTCTATCTCTTATCTGTTTTCAAAACCATAAGAAGTGAAGTGAATATATCAATAAGGATAATATTCTTCACCATGAATCCGTGGATTTCATTCACCCTCTGTAGATCAATTAGTTGTGAGCTATTTTTACCCAATATTGGGGTTTTTTCTAAAAAAACATGATTTCTTCTGTTTTATGTCAAATCAACAGATGTTGCGGGACATGGGAGATACTATGACTATGAGGTAGGGATTATATGATCTTTTCCATTATTTCATGTCATTATTTAATTATCACTATTGTATCGCTCAACAGTGCCTACGGGTGAATCTAAATTGAAGATTTTTAATTTAATTAGATAGCTTAGCCTTGATCCTTATGGAATATTCTTAATGAGAACCCTTCCTAGGTTGTCACCATATTTTTGGACACCCCTTAGGGTGTCCCGAAATAATCATGTTGTCATTACCATTATCCTTGGTTCTTTAAATTATCATCTATATGTGTTTTTGTGATTGTTTAGGATGATATTTAAATTGAATAAAAATATTTAGGTTGAATTGTTTTCTTATATAATTTAGTTATAAGGTTTGTTATTCTTTTCTTCTATTTAAATGTTGTTCCCTCTTCTTACGCTGAAAAGAATTCACATTATTTTTAACCTGAGTTGTGATGTTTGAATTGATTAGTTACCAAAATGGACACAATTATGAATGCTTTCTCTGAAATATATGTATATGTGCCTCTCCTATTGTTTGCAAGTAATCAGACTTGTAAGAGAACGTTGGTTCCATATTAAGAAGCCACAGTAAGATTCACAATTCCTGACAGGTTACATCATGATGTGTTGTGGAAGTTATGTTTTAGTCTCTCTTGATGTGGTCTCCCTCGGGCTTTTCATACACTATTGAGTGACACTGGTTCCCTAAGGGAAAGTCAAGGATGGTCCTGTTAGGAAGATGGTCACGCCAAGCCTCAGTTGAGACATGATCCCTTAACTGCGATACATGGTACAAACTCATCGATACCATACCACAATAGCTAGCTAGGATTCTAAAATGGAACACTTTGGACGGGCATGGTGGCATTGGATAATAGAATTGATTTACTATAGTGATGCCTTCATGATGGGATCAGACTCCACCTCTATACTTTTTAATTTTAATATAAATGCTTGAGATGCTTTTATTTATGCAACATAGATTGTTCCTTATGAATTATGATCCTCACTTGTTCCATTATTGTGCCTAGTTTTTACATATGGTTTAGACCTTAAGCCAAAGAACAATTTTGGGGGTATGTACTTTTCCTTCAATTTTCACTTTACATAGGCCTTGCTATATATATTCTGCTTTACCAGTTATTTCTTAAATACTTCCATCATAGGAAAAAGAAAGTGTTATGGGAATGGTGTACACTTAGGATCATGGTTCAAGTGATAGTTATTTTTGTTATTTGAGTTTCCTGTTTCTCTTATACATCATTACACAATTGTTTGTTTACTGTATTAAATGGAAAGGTCGAGATACCTTGGGTGTTGGCCTACTGAGACAATATATCACACAATTATTAGGAGTCATTTGGTACCCAAGCAGACTTTTTTCATATTTATGGATATAGGGAAGCCTGATATATCTTATGCTTGATTTATTTGCTATTTTGGTTGGAGCTTTAGGGGTAGAGGATTGATCCATGCCTGAGATGTCATGTGGATGTTTATGTTTGGACTTTTGAGTATATGTTAGAATGCAGTGTATAGTTGTACTCCATACCCATGATATTTTATTTATTCACATTGGAATAAAACATTAACATCATCATGGTATTAGTTATGATATTTCAGCTTCCACATTTATTATATATTTTTCTATTGGTTCATTTATATGCTTCTTCTGATGTCTGTTTCTTTTCATATTAATTATGCTAATTTATCGATTATATTATTATTTTAATCTTTTCTATATATTTTTTATGAAGTAATAGTATCCCTAGAGACATAACCACAGCCCTCACTTCTAGTCGCCAGCCTATGGTGTTTTGGGAGATGTGCTTGAGGTCTTGAAGCCCACTATCTCAGGGCCCATTTTCAAAGGCACTCGAGGTGGGACTTTACAAATTGGTATAAGAGGGATTGATTTTTTCCTTTTCTGTTACTTTTTGGGTTATACATGATTCTAGAATATATGGATTGGGAACTTACCATGTCCATGGATATAAGACACCCATGTACAGGGGAAACCCAAATTTCTGGGTTTGGGATCTCAGTTATTGATTTACAATTTATAGTTGATATGACTCCACCATTGGGGGAAGCACTTGTTTTTTATTGTTACTAGTATTGGTATTATTGATATGATAAATTTTGATTTTAGTATCCCATTGAAACAAATTAATTTCAATGACACGCATCATATTAGGCACCTTATAAATTTAAATGACATGGATATGGTCTTGCCATATCTACTATAAGTATGAATTTTACTATTTGTATGTGAGTGATTTTTTGTCTAATTGAAATATTTTACAATACATTATAGTTATAAATATATATTTTGTACCATCATTTAGGATGAAATGGAAACCTTATTTTGGAATATTATACTTTGAAATGACTTTACCTGGGAGGGTTTGGACCTTCCCTTTTCTTATGACTCTTTAACTTGTTTACCTCATCTTTCATACAATGTCATCTAAGGTGTGAGATTTACAATTGATGATAAATGTCGCTGCAGCACCTTCATGATATACACTAGGAAAGTAGCAATAAAAACATTCCAAAGATAGTACATCTAGAATCTCCCATAGTACCTACTGTAGTGATTCCTACAGTGCCTCCAATGGAACCTCCTCCTAACCTTCTAGTAGGTGTTGATGCTCTACTCAGGGATAGTATTTTAAGGTTTATGTATTCAGTTAAAGATGTTCCAAGGACAACCCAGACTACAAAAGAGCTTACGTGGGATTTCCTATGGTAGAATCCTCCCACCGTCTCAAGGGATTGTGTTCCCAATGTTGCATAGTCATGGATTGAAGCTATAAAATACATATTCTATCATATTGATATTCTCATAGAGTAGAGGTTCGAACAATCTATATTTACTCCTTGTGACTCCACCAATTATTGGTGAGATTTCATTTCTCAGTCAGAGAAACCCAAATATTTGGTTTGGGTAGACTTCCAGAAAACGTTTTATACTCACTTCTTCCTATAGAATATGATAGAAGATCATGTCATTTAGTTCTTGCATATTCAGTAGGGATTTATGGTAGTTTTAGATTATTCTACTCGTTTCACAGATCTCCAATGTCTTTCTACATATCTAAACGGTGACACACATATGAATGTGAGATTCTTTGAATGTGGACTTGTAGATGATATAGGCTCACAAGTGAACGTATCTCTTTTTACTAATGTTATACAGATCCTGAATCAGACCGTAACTATAGAACACAATCTCAGAGAATTTGATCCTATGAGTCAGGGTGGTCCAGTTCTAAAGTAGGGTAATGGTTCTTCTGGAATTAATAATCTCCACATTGAGGGTGCATGTGTGGGAAATTTCATCCATATATAACTTACTAATAGTGTTATTGTGTGTCATCAGTGTGGTTGGAATTTTCATAAGAATCCTCAATGCCCGAGAAACACGTTGGAGTGACAAGCTTGCTATCAGGTGCATCAACTTCATCATTTCAAAAAATCTTTTCTTTCATTGTCTAGTGAAATAGGATTCATTCTAGAACCTCCATCAATAATGGGATCTAGGACTACATATCTGGTTGGGAGCATTTTTTTTGGAAAATCAGGTTGAGGCATTAAAGACTGCAACTGAGGCAATCATGTTCTAGAACTTCTATGTTAGCAAAGTGGACCTGGTTAGGCTAGTTAGGAAACATCTCAGGGACGAGGATCATTCCATATACATGTAGTGTAACCAATTTTAGTGGAGCAGAGTCCAAAGTAATATACTGTTAGAGGTATGATCCTTATGGGCTCTACTTTAGTTTCTTCCCTCTTTGATGCAGTTGTTTCTCATTATTTCTTATTTGGTACAGTTGGTGGTAGTTTTGGATCTTTCCATCAATAACTTCTACAATTTTATGCCTCTTGACACTCTTTGTGATCAGAATAGAGGGAATATGTCAGTTCCAGGAGTTCCCCTTGAGATAGGTAGGTACTGTTTCCTCTATAATCTCTACATTCTTGAGACGATCATCATTGATGTTATTCTTGGTATGGACTGGCTTGTTCTTTATCATTCCCAAGTGGATTTATATCACTATCGATTATCATTAACATTACTCAAGGGAATCACATTTATACATAAGGTAGAATAAGATATCTAGGATGTATAAGCTATATCCAACCATTCTGGGTTGGGTAGGGTGACAACTCAGTTAGAAAGTCTCTTTATGAGTGATCAAGAACTATAATTAGTGGATTTTCCTCATGCTGAGGATCTATTTAGGGATGTATTCCCAAATTATTTTGATGGCTTACCTCATGTAAGGGATGTTCAGTTTATTATTGAGCTTGTTCTAGGTGTGTAATTAGTGTCAATTTTTCCTTATAGTATAACACCAACATAACTACATGAACTCCAAAAGAATCTTCTAGATCTTGAGGAGAAGGTTTTCATCAGACCCAGTACATCGTCGTGGGGTTAAACTGTCTATTTCTCAAAAAATGTGGACAATAACCTCATATTGTGGGTGGATTACCATCGAATCAACCATATTAAGGTAAAGAATCGATATTTGTTCCCTTGTATAGATGAACACTTCGAATAACTCCAAAGAGAAACTATTTTCTCCATGATCGATTTGAGGATGGGATATCATTAGGTGCATGTGATAATATTAGATATACCATGTACCACTTTCTGTAGGAACAGATTATATGATTTTTTGGTTATGGTGTTTGGTGTGATGAATGTGCTAGCAGTTTTGATGGATCTCAGGAATTATGATTTATACTCGTACCTTGATTCCTTTGTGGTAGTCTTCCTAGAATACATCTGGGTGTAATCACACACCACACATAACCATGAAACCCATCTTGACATTATTCTGAGTACCCTGAAATAGGACCAGCTATACGTGATGCTTAGTAAATTCCACTTTTGGATAAATAAGGTTCAATTATTGGGTCATATAAAATCCATGTTATGCATATCAGTCAACATATAAAAGATGATAATAGTATTTTCCTAGGATTATCCCAAGAATATTTTTTACATACACATTTTCTTAGAGATTTGTGACTATTATAGATAATTCATATAGTACTACTTCTTCTTAGAAATACTTATTACATCATTGACTAAGATGGGTGTTCAGTTCATCTTGTCTGAATCTTATGAAAAATATTTCCAAAAGTTTAAAGGAAGAAACATGACATCTCTAATGTTAATTCTTCTATAGTCAGGTAGAAGTTATATTGTTTACTTTGATGCTTCAAGAATCATACTCGGTGCAATCCTGATGCAAGGTGATCGAGTCATGGCTTATGGATCCCACCAGTTGAGGCCACATGAGCAGAAATATCCTACACATGACCTCGAATTAGAAGTTTTTGTTCATGATCTGCACCATTGAAGTAACTACTTATTGGGTGATAGGTTCATTATATACACAAATCCTAAAATATTGAAATATATATCCACACAGTGATACATTGATTTAAGGCAGAATATTTTGGTAAAATACCAGAAAGGGATGGACATTAATCTTTATTATACAACTAGAAAGGTTAATGGAATGGTATATGATTTGAGCCAAAATACACAGACGCATGCCATCTAGGTAGCTAGCAGTGAGTGGTGGATGATGGAATTTTTTTTGAGATGCATCTAGAATTTAAGGATCAACATAGACAACCAATTCTAGCATACCTTGTAGTGATGTCCTCTCTTCCAGAGATAGTCTGCATGTGACAGTTATTTGATCCAGAGGAGCTCATTTTGAGGGAAGGCATCACAGGATAAAACCGACCTCCTAGATGGGTTGTTGATAGTAGTGAAACTATACTCTACCATGGTCATGTATGGGTATGTTCTGATATTCGGGGAGAGATAGTAATAGAATATCATGCCTCTATTGGGTTACATCATCCTCGACTTACAATGATGTACAAGGATATGCATTGTCGGTAGTGGTGGCTAGGTATGAAATGGAAAATAATAGGTTTCATTGCTTGTTTATTCACCTGTATGTAGGTGAAGGCAGAGCACCAACGACATGTTAGGATTCTAAAACCTCTTGATATTCTTGAGTGGAAATGTTACGATGTTAACATAGATTTTGTTACCATCTTTCCAAGATCTCCTAGATGCAGTGATGCAGTATGGGTGATCATCAATTGGTTGACCAAAGTTTCACACTTCAAAACCATCCAGTAGACCTTCTATATTGATGATTTAGGGAGGTTTTGTATTAGTGAGATTGTTCTACTTCATGGGGTACCCCGTTCTATCATGTCAAACTGAGATTTCCATTTAACGTCTCGATTATAGAAATGGTTTTAGAAGGAATTGGGTTCACATGTACTTTTAATTACTATATATCACCCTCAGATTGATGGATAGTATGATTAGACCATTTGAGTGTTAGATGATATGTTTCAAGCATGTATCCTTGATTTTGGTACCTATGGGGAGAAAAATACTCCTCATGTTGAGTTTGAATATGAAAACAAATTTCATGACACAATTTGAACTGCTCCATATGAGTCCATCTATGGATAACCATGTCATTCACCTCTATGATGGCTCAAAGAATGTGAGGTAGCTCTTCTAGGTCCTTGGCTCGTTTAGGATATTTCTGAGCATGTCCATATAATTCAGAAGCATTTGGATACAAATTAGTACAGACAGAAGTCTTATACCGATCATCGTTGCAGACCTCTGGAGTTTGTGGTAGGACGTTGGGTCTTTCGTCATGTTTGGTTGAGATTGGGTCATAGGAGAATCAGGAGATAGATAAAGTTATCACTGAGATATTTTGGTTCATTCGAGATAGTGGAGAGAGTTGGGAAGGTTGTCTATTAGTTAATATTACCTTAGAGGTATCATGTCATGTATGATATCTTCCATGTATCATAGCTTCAATATTATCATCCAGACCGATCTCATTCATTTGATCCAAAAAAACATCAATCATGAGTAATATGTGTCCTTTGAGGAGGGACTAATCTGTATCATTAACCAAAGAATGATGGTTCTCTGATGCAGGTCAGTTCCTCTAGTCTCGGTGTTATGGAAACATGGATACCTTCATGATTGGTATACTTTTGTACGTACGTATTCAACATAACATTTCTTAGATGATGTTCCACTACACTCTGATGGTCAACTCAGGGAAAAGTTATCTTAAAGTGGATAGGTTGTAATGTCCCAGCATAAATAAAGGTTCATACCATTTATAATTTTATTCCAAATCCTTAAAGCGACCCAAGGCTCGTGAACATGCAACCTATTTCAGATACGGTGTAACTATTAAATTATTAAAATAGTTACACAGGATTTATGTAAAATAATTCATCACACCCTAGCACACTGATCGATTTATATTAATTAAAAATCATAAAAAGGAATAAAAATATAGTAAAAGAAACTAAAACAGAAGATAAATGAATGAAGACAAATAATAAAATAACAAGCGAACATGAGAATAGTAAAAATAATTAAAAATGGTTTATCCATTTTTAATATATTTTTTTATTTCCCCCTCCCATCCCTTTTATTTTATTTTTTTTCTTATTTTATTATGTTCCATTTTATTTATTTTATTTTTCACTTTTTTCTCTTTTCCTTATTTCCTTTATTTTATTTTTCTTTCTCTCCGTCTCCTATCCCCTTTAGTGTGTCGCCCCTTGTAGCACCACCTTTCAGTGCCCCAACCACCTCCTCCACTCTCCCTTTGGAATCCCACTGCAACAACATATATTCTCTATTTTCAATGACATCATAAACATAGTGAAGCTTTCAATAAATCTATTATTCCTTGCCAAGAATATTTTGATTTCATCCACTCTTTGTAACGCCCCGACCCCAGTTACCCAAATTCGGTGCATTATTGTGTAACATTGGCATGATCATAAAAGATCAAGTCTCGAAAGACCGATTAATTTAATAGCCTTGGAAACACTAGATACATTCATAAATGTTACATTACATCATAAAGTGAATAACTACAACAACATAGTCTCCATAGTCCACACCCATATCCCCTACAGACTATCCTTGTAGGTCAGTCATAAAATATTTCTTCAAATCCTGGGAAAAATAAAACATAGAAAGGGTGATATCAGATGCTCAGTAAGGATAAAAATATAGCAGAAGCTTTCATAAATAAACATAAACATTTAAGGAAATGTATAACTAAAACAGAAGCCTTTTAAACTTGAAATTCATCATAATATGGAAAACGTAAAATGAAATAATGTTGTTTACTTATTCACAGGGATATTGTACTGGTCGAATAATCACATGCAATATCAATAAACACTTTCATAATGATGGAATGCATAATTACAGACTATCATAACCACATAGCCAAGGCCTCGTGCCAAGACTAAAAATAAGATTTTGTCAAGGCCTCGTGCCAAGACACTAGTTTGTCTCATGAGACCTGCCGATGCATCGAAGAGAAATGGGGGGCTCCACCCATCACTTATTAAGTCCAATGCATTCCTCATATGAACAGGTTTAAACATATCATAAACCATAACATAATTGTATCACATAAAACATGCATAAAGGAAACCTAAAATTTCCACATTTCAATCACAATATATCAATACAACACATTGATATAATAAAAACACATTCAAAATCATTTTCAATACCAAAATAAGAGAAAAGTAAAATTTTTATTTATTTTTCATTTAACAAAAGTTATGGCTTGTAGAGGAAGCCGAAACTCAAATAATGGTCATGGCGGTGGAGAAGTCGTTGTCGCCACATACGTATGAGAAGAAAAACATTCCTTTTTGTCATTTAGTAAAACGCTTCGTATAAAAATATTCCTTTTTAATAAATATAAAAGTCAAAGGGGTTTATACATCGTATAAAAGAAATTTGTATATAAAACAAAATATGACTCAATGAATGGAGATTTAGACGAAGTCCCTTACGAATAACATTTTTTAAATAAAATAGATCTATTATGTGTATTAACTATAAGTACACATAAATAAAGTAAAAATACAAGATAGGACATAATAATATCATGAAATAATTTGAAAGTAGAAGATTAACCCAAAGAATGGAAATTGGGTTAAGAAGTTTCCTTACCTCGTGTACGACTTGACTCGATCATTCTTTTATCTCCTGAATCAAAAACTAGAGTTAATTTATAATTGATTAAGAACCCTTTTCAAGTTTATTATTCCTTATATATCACTTATTACCATGTTATGAACATTATGTAATTATTTATGTTAATAACGGTCGTTTTGTCGATCTTTGGTACTTGAGTCAAAAATAAACTTCTTATAATTACAAGTTGTTCATGTGGTAAAATATCCATTATATCCAGAATTATATTCATTATGTAGATATCATATATATATTATCTATCCAGTATATACATTCATTCATAATATTACGTAACATTTAGAGGTAAGAAATGAAATGCACCATTCATGGAGATGGTAAGCCGTACGTACGCATGAACGCTACTTTCATTTCTATTTCGTATTTAATGGAATGAAATCATAATGATATAAAGGTGTATTATAATTATAGTATAATATAATATATAATATCATTTACTTCATTCTTTATATGTCCCATACATGGCATTAACGATTCAAATCACTTTGAGGGGGCGGTAGTCCGCACTTCCTAAAATGAAATTATCGCATTTACCCATAATGGAAATCATAAAGGTATGCCATAAATGAGAAATACAGAAGCATAAGGAAAGTATAAACATAATATATATCATATATAAATATAGTGATATCATAATGTCCACCATGATAGGTGTTAAAAGAATATTTAACAATCATCGTTTCGTGAGGCAGTAATTCGCCACCCATAGAAACAGTATGTTCTTTAACCATTAGACGAAGTTTTGTGTAAGTGTAACTCAAATACTTCTCATAACAACATCCTAGTATATTAAATATTCTGGTTTTGTTACAAAATAAAGTAATAAAAAGATTTTAGGGGGTTGGAGAAGCAAAATAAAACAAAAGAACACAAGTGAAGACATTACCTTTAAATGGGGTAACTCTTTTTAATTTGAGCCAAATGCTTCCTTGGGAAGACTTATGCCCAAAGTGAGGCTTATAGGAGTAATAGATCAAAGTTGAAAGAGTATTTGGGCAGAGTTTTGCCAATCCAATGGCTTGAAGGTGTGAATAAGGTGGTAGAGGTGGAGGCCTGTTATAAGATGAGAGGAGGGGCACTCTTGGAAAGTCATGAAATGTTACATTATTATGAAATGCTTTTTGGATTTTAAAGGTCCCAAAATGATATATTTGGAGGATAAGTTGATAGGGGTTTTAAATATACTCATACAATCAGTTTTTTACAATTTTATGTATTAGATTTTACATTATCCTTCCATTTTATTAAAATCGTTAATTAATTAGGTAATCACTGCATCATCATGGTGTCATAAAGAATTTAATTTATTTAATGTCTAAAAATTATAAAAAAATTACCATGATGTATTAAATCTTTCTATATTTCCAATTAATATTTATAGTCAAAATATTTCCTTATATAACCCCATGTAATAATTGTTTTAGTAAAACAACACATGTTTGTGACATTTTTATTTTTACCTTAAATAAATAGTTATTAGTGTCATTTTCTTACCCAAGTGGCTCCATGGGGTCCCCTAGTTGACCCATGGATTTTCTTGGTTGGCCATGACTCATCCAATAAGGTTAGGACATGTGTAAAGGTAATTTCATATTATTATAAAATTATATTTACCTTAAATTACGCTAATTACATTTAATCGCGATTAATAGAACATAAAAGTTACAATTCACCAAAAATTATTTTAATCCCATTGAACCACATTTTACTTCTTAATGACAATGATTTATGTCAGATTTTTGAAATTCAAATCACAGAGGTGGTAAAATTTCATTTAAATGAAAAATCAGTTTTTTTAACTACCACTTAGTGGTTTCACTATTCATCAAAAATCGATGTTTTTCAGAAAAATAACAAAAATTCTCCCTAAGATATAATTGATATTACAAATTAAAAAATGATTTATATTTTACAAAATTCCAAACCTATAAGTTTCATTAATTAATTTTATAATTAATTCCCGCTTTGAGAACAAATAGCATGTTTTTAAGAAACAATATCAATCAAAAGATTGACAATTGTTCATGTCAAATTTCAAAGTGAAATTAATTCTAATGACCACCATTGGATAAAATTGTAAAATTATATTATAATTATACTTTAAAACCATTAAATATTATAATTTATCACTATAAATTGTTTTTATTTGAAAAGTTGTTTTTAAGTATTTTTCACTATTCATCAAAAATTGGAAGTTCTTAGAAAAATACCAAAAAATCAACATAGGATAATTTCAATATTCCGAATCCAAAAATAAAGTATATTTTGAAAGATAAAATTTATAAAATTTCAAAAAGTAGGTAATAATATTCATCACGGTTAGTTTGATTGGTTGTGGTGTGTTAGAATCTCGAAGTTGCGTACAATGAAAGCTATTGCATTATTGAAAGAGAAGCGTATCGTTAAAACTTGGGGTGTTACATTCTCCCCTCCTTCAATAAATTTCCTCCTCACAATTTAAAATTTTTATTTGAAAATAAAAGGTTGAAAATAGAAAATACTTTTGTGGAAAACCCACATCGGAAATAGGGTTAATAAAAATATAACATTAAAAAAATAAAGAGAAGTAAAAAGGTCACTCGAGATAGCCCATACTAGGATTATATGAAAATATGGATATGGAGGAAAAACAACCCATCAAGGCCTGATGGAGAGTTGTAGAAAACAGGGTTAGGAGAAAGTTAACTACAAGAAAATCACAAACTTGTGATTGGTTAAACGATCATTGATTCCCCAGTAGGAAAAGTTAACCGACAACGTTTTTGTTTTAAGTTACCTTTCACATAGTTGAGGAATTTATTTAGAAGATTTACTAATAATGTAAGGAAATATACATACTTGTCATGTAGACTTTCATTCTTTAATAAATATTTACCACAAACCCATCTTTCACTCAAAAAGAAAATAGAACTCAAAAATATTATATTTATCCTAATCGTACAAGGTTCCAAATATTAACACGTACCATTTAGATTAGGAAAACTATTTTGTAATAACCAGGATCCTCATGTAGGCTAGTGGTAGGTAATAAAGGCTTTTCGAACTATGGTTGTGGGTTCGATTCCTGCAGCTTTATCTGACGCTACGCGTTATCCCCCGACCTGTAGGTTGTCCTTTTCTTAAAACTATAGTATTATAATTTTCCAAAAATAATCTTTTTAAATTTTTTAAACTTAAATAATACTATTAAAAGTTCAACTTAATACATTCCAACATTTATAGTTATCCAAAATACTTCTGTCCAAACTCACAGTCCAAATTTTATATGGAAGGTAAACACAATGAAGATCCTTTTTTCCGCGTAATAACATGTGAACACCTTCATCATGTATTCTTTTAAAACACTACAACATCATGAATTACGATAAATCCTTCATGATCCCTTATTTCTTATAGAATACTAGATATACTCCTTCTATCTTAAATGTATACAAATCATTATTTTTTTTCAAGGAAGTCAAGAATATCCAATATAATTTATCCAAATCAATCATGTATTATTCAAAAATCACTATCTCGGTATCAGAACCACATTTTGGTTTATCTTTCTCTCAACCATATATTTTCCAAAAAGTTAACCTTCTATTGAGTCACTTTTCTTGGTTCCACAAAATCTCAAGTCCTTGATAAAATAGTACTATAGTACAATCCTTATATATATTTCACATTATTCTTATAACCATAATATAGGTCTTGAGTCCAAAAACACAAATACAATAATTATTCAACTTCATCTGAAGTAACAACATAAGCTTGTCCTTGATCCCTTGGCCTTTTCTGGGGTAAGTTTTCCTGACACATAGGACATTCATTTTCATAATGCCCCATTTCTCTACAATTGTAGCATTCAACATTGTATCCTCTTTCTTTCCCATGCAATCACGAGCCTGGTGACCTTTTTTAAACATTTATAACAAACTCCCATTCCTTTTAGGCAAGTACAGGGGTGATTCTTCCCACAATTATCACATAATGGAAAATCCTTCTTTCCCGTTTTCCCTTTATTTGTCTCTTGTTCCCCCATTCTCTTCTAATCTTGCTTTACTTTATTGTCATAAGATTTAGAGAATTCCTTTTCTGTGTTGATATCACACGTGACTGTATCTTCGTATGTTGAGAAAGATTGTGATACTAATGCTCTATGAAGAAACGTTTTTAACCCATCAAAGAAACAATCGATCTTACTTTTTTGGGTTACGTATATAATCAGCCACATGCCTCGCTAACCTTGTAAAGTTAGACTCATACATTGCAACATTCTCGTCCTCCTTTTGCATCAAACTCAAAAATTGTCTTTCTATATCTGCTCAATGGCCACGAGGAAAGTATTTTTCTAAGAAAATCTCTTTGAACTCTCTCCATTCAATAATTGATACTTCTTCATATTCCTTTGTATTTTAAATCAATGACCACCATTGATCAGCATCTTCAGTGAGGCGGTAAACTGCCATGATAACCTTTTCCTTTTCACTACTCCCCAAGGCATTGAATATTTTCTCTAAGGAATTTATCCATTTCTCAGATACTAAGGGATTTGTACTCCCATTGAATGTTGGTGGTTGTTGCCTCATGAAGCAGTATAACATTGATCCTCCACGTTGCGGATCAGGGTGCTCCAAATGAGTAAGGTTATTATTCATAACCTGAGTGAGTTGTCCCAGTATGGTGATAAGTTGATCAGCACCAGTTGTATCTCTAGATCCACTATAATTATCTTGATTAGGAGGGAAATCCCTACATGGAGTGCATGCATTGACATGGTTTACATTCCTCCCATTAGGTTCCATTTCTAAACAATGGCATAAACTAGATTAGTTTATGAATCAAAATACATAATTCCATACTTGTAAAACACAAAACATAAATTGAACTATAATCATAAAAATGTTTTCTTTAAAGAAGTATATACACATAAACCCTTCATAATGGTTTGTAAAGAAAATGAGAATTATCCTTAGTATATCCCCCGGGAGTGTCGTAACCAAGAGTTCAACAAGGCTCGTTGTCGTGCACCAGTTCCAGTTCGAGTCTAGCTCAAAGCGTTGTTTTTGGGTTTTACCCCTAGGTTCATCTATTCCAGATCCACCTCTACCTGCTCGTATCCATAAAGCGATGTATTGTTTGGAAAACTCACATAATCTCTATAATACCAAAATTCTAGGAAGTTATTCTATACTAATCCTCAAAGTCTATCTTTGGGCTATGTGCTCTAATCCGATTTTATCTAAATCTAGCGTCCAAGGTTAGTAATAAACTGCCTCTGATACGAACTCTAACGACCCGACCCCAGTTACCTAGAGTCGGTGCATTATTGCGTAACATTGGCATGATCACAAAAGATCAAGTTTCGAAAGATAGATTAGTTTAGTAGTCTTATAAACACTAGATACATTCATAAATGTTATATTACATCATAAAGTGAAAAACTACAATAACATAGTCTCCATAGTCCACACCCATATCCCCTTTAGACTATCCCTGTAGGTCAGTCATAAAATATTTCTTCACATCCTGGGAAAAATAAAACATAGAAAGGGGTGAGCTCAGATTCTCAGTAAGGATAAAAATATAGCGGAAGCTTTCATAAATAAACATAAACATTTAAGGCAATGTATAACTAAAACAAAAGCCTTTTAAACATGAACTTCATCATAATATGGAAAAAGTAAAATGAAATAATTCCATTTACTTATTCACATGGATATTCTACTGGTCGAATAATCATATGAAATATCAATAACCACATTCATAATGATAGAATGAATAATGCCAGACTATCATAACCACGTAGCCAAGACTACAAATAAGATTTTTTTCAAGGCCTCGTTCCAAGACACTAGTTTGTCTCATGATACCTGCTGATGCATCGAGGAGATATGGCAGGCTCCACTCGTACTTATTAAGTCCAATGCATTCCTCATATGAACCGGTTTAAACATATAATAAACCATAACATAATCGTATCACATAAAACATGCATAAAGGAAACATAACATTTCCACATTTCAATCACAAGATATCAATACAACACATTGATATAATAAAAACACCTTCAAAACCATTTTCAATACCAAAATAAAATAAAATTAAAACTTTGTATTTATTTTTTATTTAAAAAAAGTTATGGCTTGTAGAGGAAGCCAAAACTCAAATAATGGTCACGACGGCGGAGAAGTCGTTGTCGCTGTATACGTACGACAAGAAAAACATTCCTTTTTTTCATTTAGTAAAATGCTTTGTATAAAAATATTCATTTTGAATAAATGTAAAAGTCAAAGGTGTTTATACACCGTATAAAAGAAATTTTTGTATAAAACAAAATATGCCTCAATGAATGGAGATTAAGACGAAGTCCCTTACAAAGATCATTTTTTAAATAAAATAGATCTCTTATGTGTATTAACAATAATTACACATAAAGAAAGTACAAATACAAGATATGACATAATAATATCATGACATAATTTGAAAGTATAAGATTAACCCAAAGAACGTAAATTGGGTTACGAAGTTCTCTTACCTCGTGTCCGACTAGACTCGGTCGTTCTTTAATCTCCTGAAAAATAAACTAGAGTTAATTTATAATTTCTTAACAACCTTTTTCAAGTTTATTATTCCTTTTATATCACTTATTACCATGATATGACCATTATGTAATTATTTATGTTAATAACAGTCGTTTTGTCGATCTTTGGTACTTGAGTCAAAAATAAACTACTAATAATTACAAGTTTTTCATGTGGTAAAATATCCATTATATCAAAAATTATATCCATGATGTAGATATCATATATATAATATATATCCAGTATATACATTAATTCATATTATTATGTAACATTTAGAGGTAAGAAATGAAATGCACCGTTCATGGAGACGGTAAGCCATACGTACGCATGAACGCTACTTTCATTTATATTTTGTATTTAATGTAATGAAACCATAATGATATAAAGGTGTATTATAATTCCAGTATAATATCATATATAATATCATTTACTCCATCCTTGATACGTCCCATATATGGCATTAACGATTCAAATCACTTTGAGGGGGCGGTAGTAAGCACTTCCTAAAATGAAATTATCGCGTTTACCCATAATGGAAATAATAAAGGTATGCCATAAATGAGAAATACAGAAGCATAAGGAAACAATAAACATAATATATATCATATAAAAATATAGTTATATATTAATGGCCACCATGATAGGTGTTAAAAGAATATTGAACAATCATCGTTTCGTGAGGCAGTAATTCTCCACCCACAGAAACAGTATGTTCTTTAACCATTAGACGAAATTTTGTGTAAGTTTAAATCAAACAATTCTCATAAAAACATACTAATATATTTAAGATACTATTTTTGTTACAAAATAAAGGAATAAAAATATTTTAGGGGGTTGGAGAAGTAAAATAAAAAAAAGAACACAAGTGAATACATTACCTTTAAATCAGGTAACTCTTTCGGATTTGAGCCAAAGGCTTCCTTGGGAAGACTTATGCCCAAAGTGAGGCTTCAAGGAGTAGTAGAGAGAAGTTGAGAGAGTATTTGGGCAGAGGTGGGCTGAGAAAAATGGCTTGATGGTGTGAATAAGGTGGTATAGGTGGGGGCCTTTTATAAGAGGAGAGGAGGGGCACTCTTGGAAAGTCATGAAATGTTACATTATTATGAAATGCTTTTCGGATTTTAAAGGTCCCACAATGATATATTTTTAGGATAAGGTGATAAGGGTTATAAATATACTCATCTAATAGGTTTTTGAAATGTTTATGTATTAGAGTTTACATTATCCTTCCATTTTATTAAAATCATTAATTAATGAGGTAACTGCTGCATCATCATGGTGTCATAAAACATTTAATTTATTTAATGTCTAAAAATTATAAAAAAATTACCATGATGTATGAAATATTTTTATCTTTCCAACGAATATTTATAGTCAAAAATTTAACTTATATAATCCCATGTAATAATTGTTTTAGTAAAACAACACATGTTTGTGACAATTTTATTTTTACTTTAAATAAATAGTTATTAATGTCATTTTCATACCCAAGTGGCTCCATGGGGTCCCCAAGTTGACCCATGGATTTTATTGGTCTCCCATGACTCATACAACAATGTTAGGACAAGTTTAAAGGTAATTTCATATTATTATAACATTATATTTACCTTAAATTACACTAATTACCTTTAATCGCGTTTAATAGAACTTAAAGGTTACTATTCACCAAAAATTATTTTAATCCCATTGAACCACATTTTAATTATTAATGACAATGATTTATGTCCTATTTTTTAAATTAAAATCACATAGGTGGTAAAATTTTATTTAAACGAAAAATCAGTTTTTTTAACTACCACTTAGTGGTTTCACTATTCATCAAAAATCGATGTTTTTAGAAAAATTCCAAAAATTATCCCAAAGATATAATTCATATTCCAAATTCAAAAATGATGTCTATTTTAAAAAATTCCAAACCTATAAGTTTCATTAATTAATTTTATAATTAATTCCCACTTTCAAAACAAATAGCATGTTTTTAAGAAACAATATCAATCAAAAGATTGACAATTGTTTATGTCCAATTTCAAAGTGAAATTAATTCTAATAACCACCATTGGATAAAATGGAAAAATTATATTCTAATTATACTTTTAAACCACTCAATAGTATAATTTATCACTATAAATTATTTTTATTTAAAAAGTTGTTTTTAAGTATTTTTCACTATTCATCAAAAATTGGAAGTTCTCAAAAAAATACCAAAAAATCAGCATAGGATAATTTCGATATTCTGAATCAAAAATTGAAGTCCATTTTGAAAGATAAAATTTATAAAATTTCAAAAAGTAGGTATTACTATTCATAATGGATAGTTTGATTGGTTGTGGTGTGTTAGAATCTCGAAGTTGCGTACAATGCAATCTATTGCATTATTGAAAGAGAAGCGTATCGTGAAAGCTTGGGGTGTTACATTCTCCCCTCCTTCAATAAATTGCATCCTCACAATTTAAAATTTTTCTTTGAAAATAAGAGGTTAAAAATAGAAAATACCTTTGTGGAAAACCCACATCGGAAATAGGGTCAATAAAAACATAACATTAAAATAAATAAAGGGAAGTACAATGGTCACCCGAGATATCCCATACTAGGATTCTATGAAAATATGGATATGGAGGAAAAACAAACCATCAAGGTCTGATAGAGAGTTGTAGAAAACACGGCTAGGAGAAAGTTAACTACAAGAAAATCACAAATTATTGATTGGTTAAACGATCATTGATTCCCCAGTAGGAAAAATTAACCGACAATGTTTTTGTTTTAAGTTACCTTTCATACAGTTGAGGAATGTTTCTAAGAGATTTACTAAGAACGTAAGGAAATATACATACTTGTCATGTGGACTTTCATTATTTAATAAATGTTTACCAAAAACCCATATTTCACTCAAAAAGATAATAGAACTCAAAAATATTATATTTATCCTAATTGTACAAGGTTCCAAATATTAACATAAGCTTATCATTGATCCCTTGGCCTTTTCTGAGGTAAGTTTCCCTGACGCATAGGACATTCATTTTCATAATTCCCCATTTCTCTACAATTGTAGCATTTAACATTGTAGCCTCTTTCTTTCCCTTCCAATCATGAGCCTGGTGACCTTTTTCTCCACATTTATAACAAACGCTCATTCCTTTTAGGCAAGTACCGGGGTGATTATTCCCACAATTATCACATAATGGAAAATCCTTCTTTCCTGTTTTCCCTTTATCTCTCTCTTATTCTACCATTATCTTCTTCTCTTGCTTTACTTTATTGTCATAAGATTTAGATAATTCCTTTTCTGTCTTGATAGCACATGTGACTATATCTTTGTATGTTGAGAAATATTGTGATACTAATGCTTGAAGAAGAAATGGTTTTAACCCATCAAAGAAATGATCGATCTTACTTCTTGGGTTACGTATATAATCTTCCACATACCTCACTAACCTTGTAAATATAGACTCATACTTTTCAACATTCTCATCCTCCTTTTTCCTCAAACTCAAAAATTGTCTTTCCATATCCGCTCGATGGTCACGAGGAAATTATTTTTCTAAGAAAATCTCTTTGAACTCTCTCCATTCTATAATTGATACTTCTTCATCATCCTTTGTATTTTGAATCAATGGCCACCATTGATCAGCATCTCCAGTGAGGTGTTAAACTGCCATGATAACCTTTTCCCTTTCACTACTCCCCAAGGCATGGAATATTTTCTCTAAGGAATTTATCCATTTCTCAGCTATTAATGGATTTTTACTCCCATTGAATGTTGGTGGTTGTTGCCTCATGAAGCGGTCTAACATTGATCCTCCACCTTGCGGATCAGGGTGCTCCAAATGAGTAAGGTTATTATTCATAACCTGCTTGAGTTGTCCCAGTATGGTGATAAGTTGATCAGCACTAGTTGTATCTCCAGCTCCACTATAATTACCTTGAGCAGGAGGGAAATCCCTACATTGAGTGTGTGCATTTACACAGTTTCCATTCCTCCCACTAGGTGCCATTTATAAACAATGGCATAAACAAGATTAGTTTATGAATCAAAATATATAATTCCATACTAGTAAAACACTTAACATAAATTTAACTATAATCCTAAAAATGTTTTCTTTGAGGAATTATATACTCATAAACCCTTCATAATGGTTTGTAAAGAAAATGAAAATTATCCTAAGCATATCCTCTGAGAGTGTTGTAACCAAGAGTGCAGCAAGCCCCGTTGTCGTGCACCAGTTCTCGTTTGAGTCTAGCTCAAAGCAGTGTTTTTGGGTTTTACCCCTAGGTACATTTGTGCCAGAGCCACCTCTACGTGCTCGTATCCAGAAAGGGATGTATTGCTTGGAAAACTCACAAAATATCTATAATACCAAAATTCTAGGAAGTTATTCTATACTAATCCTCAAAGCCTATCTTTGGGATATGTGATCTAATCAGACTTTATCTAAATCTAGCTTCCAAGGTTAGTACTAAACTGCCTATGATACCAACTCTAACGCCCCGAACCCAGTTACCCAGAGTCGGTTCATTATAGTGTAACATTGTCATGATCAAAAAATATCAAGTCTCGAAAGGCCAATTAGTTTAGTAGCCTTGGAAACACTAGATACATTCATAAATGTTACATTACATTATAAAGTGAAAAAATAAAATAACATAGTCTCTATAGTCCACACCCATATACCCTTCAGAATATCCCTCTAGGTCAGTTATAAAATATTTCTTCACAACCTGGGAAAAAAACATAGAAAGGGGTGAGCTCAGATTCTCAGTAAGGATAACAATATAGAAGATGCTTTCATAAATAAACATAAACATTTAATGCAATGTATAACTAAAACAAAAGCCTTTTAAACTTGAACGTCAACATAATATGGAAAATTTAAAATGAAATAATGCCATTTACTTATTCATGAGGATATTTTACTGGTCGAATAATCACATGCAATATCAATAACCACTTTCATAATGATGGAATGCATAATTCTAGACTATCATAAACACGTATCCAAGGCCTCATAACAAGACTACAAATAAGATTTTGTCAAGGCCTTGTTCCAAGACACTAGTTTGTCTCATGAGACCTTCCCATGCATCGAGGAGCTATGGAGGGCTCCACCCGTCACTTATTAAGTCCAATGCATTCCTCATATGAACTGGTTTAAACATATCATAATCCATAACATAATTGTATCACATAAAACATGAATAAAGGAAACATAACATTTCCACATTTCAATAACAAGATATAAATACAAGACATTGATATAATAAAAACACTTTCAAAACCATTTTCAATACAAAAAAAATGAAAAGTAAAACTTTGTATTTATTTTTCATTTAAAAAAAAAGTTATGGCTTGTAGAGGAAGCCGAAACTCAAATAATGGTCACAGTGGTGGAGAAGTCGTTGTCGTCGCATATTTATGAGAATAAAAACATTCCTTTTTGTTGTTTAGTGAAACACTTCATATAAAAATATTCCTTTTGAATAAACGTAAAATTCAAAGGGGTTTATACACCGTATAAAATAAATTTGTGTATAAAACAAAATATGCCTCAATGAATGGAGATTGAAACGAAGTCCCTTACAAAGATAATTTTTTAAATAAAATAGATCTATTATGTGTATTAACTATAAGTACACATAATGAAAGTACAAATACAAGATAGGACATAATAATATCATGAAATAATTTGAAAGTAGAATATTAACCCAAAGAACGGAAATATGGGTAAAGAAGTTTCCTTACCTCGTGTACGACTTGACTCGATCGTTCTTTAATCTCCTGAATAATAAACTAGAGTTAATTTATAATTGCTTAAGAACATTTTTCAAGTTTATTATTCCTTATATATCACTTATTACCATGTTATTAACATTATGTAATTATTTATGTTAATAATGGTCGTTTTGTCGATCTTTGGTACTTGAGTCAAAAATAAACTTCTTATAATTACAAGTTGTTCATGTGGTAAAATATCCATTATATCCAGAATTATATTCATTATTTATATATCATATATTTATTATATATCCAGTATATACATTCATTCATAATATTACGTAAAATTTAGAGGTAATAAATGAAATGCACCATTCATGGAGACGGTAAGCCGTACGTACGCATGAACGCTACTTTCATTTCTATTTCGTATTTAATGGAATGAAATAATAATGATATAAAGGTGTATTATAATTCTAGTATAATATAATATATAATATCATTTACTACATTCTTTATACATCCCATATATGGCATTAACGATTCAAATCACTTTGAGGGGGCGGTAGTCCGCACTTCCTAAAATGAAATTATCGTGTTTACCCATAATGGAAATCATAAAGGTATGCCATAAATGAGAAATACAGAAGAATAAGGAAAATATAAACATAATATATATCATATATAAATATAGTGATATACTAATGGCCACCATGAGAGATGTTAAAAGAATATTGAACAATCATCGTTTCGTGAGGCAGTAATTCACTACCCACAGAAACAGTATGTTCTTTAACCATTAGACAAAGTTGTGTGTAAGTGTAACTCAAATACTTCTCATAACAACATCCTAGTATATTAAATATACTGGTTTTGTTACAAAATAAATGAATAAAAAGATTTTAGGGGGTTGGAGATGAAAAATAAAACAAAAGAACACAAGTGAAGACATTACGTTTAAATGGGGTAACTCTTTTTGATTTGAGCCAAAGGCTTCCTTGGGAAGACTTCTCCCCAAAGAGAGGCTTCTAGGAGTAATAGAGAGAAGTTGATAGAGTATTTTGGCAGAGTTTTTCCATGCCAAATGGATTGAAGGTGTGAATAAGGTGGTAGAGGTGGGGGCCTGTTATAAGAGGAGAGGAGGGGCACTCTTGGAAAGTCATGAAATATTACATTATTATGAAATGATTTTCGGATTTTAATGGTCCCACAATGATATATTTCGAGGATAAAGTGATAGGGGTTTTAAATATACTCATACAATCGGTTTTTTACAATTTTATGTATTATATTTTACATTATCCTTCCATTTTATTAAAATCCTTAATTAATGAGGTAATCGCTGCATCATCATGGTGTCATAAAAAATTTAATTTATTTAATGTCTAAAAATTATAAAAAAAAATACCATGATGTAGTAAGTCTTTCTATATTTCCAATTAATATTTATAGTCAAAATATTTACTTATATAACCCCATGTAATAATTGTTTTAGTAAAACAACACATGTTTGTGACATTTTTATTTTTACCTTAAATAAATAGTTATTAATGTCATTTTCTTACCCAAGTGGCTCCATGGGGTCCCCAAGTTGACCCGTGGATTTTCTTGGTCTTCCATGACTCATCCAATAAGGTTAGAACATCTGTAAAGGTAATTTCATATTATTATAACATTATATTTACCTTAAATTACGCTAATTATATTTAATCGCGATTAATAGAACATAAAAGTTACAATTCACCAAAAATTATTTTAATCCCATTGAACCACATTTTACTTCTTAATAACAATGATTTATGTCGGATTTTTGAAATTCAAATCACATAGGTGGTAAAATTTCATTTAAATGAAAAATCAGTTTTTTTAACTACCACTTAGTGGTTTCACTATTCATAAAAAATCGATGTTTTTCAGAAAGATAACAAAACTTATCCCTAAGCTATAATTGATATTCCAAATTCAAAAATGATTTATATTTTAAAAAATTCCAAACCTATAATTTGAATTAATTAATTTTATAATTAATTCCCGCTTTCAGAACAAATAGCATGTTTTTAAGAAACAATATGAATCAAAAGATTGACAATTGTTCATGTCCAATTTCAAAGTGAAATTAATTCTAATGACCACCATTGGATAAAATTATAAAATTAAATTATAATTATACTTTAAAACCACTCAATATTATTATTTATCACTATAAATTGTTTTTATTTAAAAAGTTGTTTTTAAGTATTTTTCATTATTCATCAAAAATTGGAAGTTCTCAGAAAAATACCAAAAAATCAACATAGGCTAATTTCGATATTCCGAATCCAAAAATGAAGTATATTTTGAAAGATAAAATTTATAAAATTTCAAAAATTAGGTATTACTATTCATCACGGCTAGTTTGATTGGTTGTGGTGTGTTAGAATCTCGAAGTTGCGTACAATGCAAACTATTGCATTATTGAAAGAGAAGAGTATCGTGAAAGCTTGGGGTGTTACAGTCTCTCCTCATTCAATAAATTGCGTCCTCACAATTTAAAATTTTTCTTTGAAAATAAAAGGTTGAAAATAGATAATACCTTTGTGGAAAACCCACATCGTAAATAGGGTTAATAAAAATATAACATTAAAAGAAATAAAGAGAAGTACACAGGTCACCCAAGATAGCCCATACTAGGATTCTATGAAAATATGGATATGGAGGAAAAACAAACCATCAATTCCTGATGGAGAGTTGTAGAAAATAGGGTTTGGAGAAAGTTAACTATAATAAAATCACAAACTTGTGATTGGTTAAACGATCATTGATTCCCCAGTAGGAAAAGTTAACCGACAACGTTTTTGTTTTTAGTTACCTTTCATACAGTTGAGGAATTTATTTAGGAGATTTACTAAGAATGTAAGGAAATATACATACTTGTCATGTAGACTTTCATTCTTTAATAAATATTTACCACAAAACCATCTTTCACTCAAAAAGATAATAGAACTCAAAAATAATATATTTATCCTAATTGTACAAGGTTCCAAATATTAACACGTACCATTTAGATTAGGAAAACTATTTTGTAATAACCAGGAACTTCATGTAGTCTAGTGGTAGGTAATAAAGGCTTGTCGAACTATAGTTGTGTGTTCGATTCCTGTTGCTTTATCCAACGCTACACGCTATCCCCTGACCTGTAGGTTGTCCTTTTCCTAAAACTATAGTATTATAATATTCCAAAAATAATCTTTAGAAATGTTTTAACCTTAAATAATACTATTCAAAGTTCAACTTAATACATTCCAACCTTTATAGTTATCCAAAATACTTCTTTCCAAACTCACAGTACAAATTTTATATGGAAGGTAAACACAATGAAGATCCTTTTTTCCGCGTAATTACATGTGAACACCTTCATCATGTATTCTTTTAAAACACTACAACATCATGAATTACGATAAATCCTTCATGATCCCTTATTTCTTATAGAATACTAGATATTCTCCTTCTATCCAAAAATGTATACAAATCATTATTTTGTTTCAAGGTAGTCAATAATATCCAATATAATTTATCCAAATCAATCATGTATTATTCCAAAATAACTATCTCGGTATCAGAACCACATTTTGGTTTATTTTTCTCTCAACCATATATATTCCAAAAATTTAACCTTATATTAAGTCACTTTTCATGGTTCCAAAAAATCTCAAGTCCTTGATAAAATAGTACTACAGTACAATCCTTATATATATTTCACATTATTCTTATAACCATAATATAGGTCTTGAGTCCAAAAACACAAATACAATAATTATTCAACTTCATCTGAATTAACAGCATAAGCTTTTCCTTGATCCCTTGGCCTTTTCTGAGGTATGTTTCCCTGAAACATAGGACATTCATTTTCATAATGCCCCATTTCTCTACAATTGTAGCATTAAACATTGTAGCCTCTTTCTTTCCCTTGCAATCATGAGCCTGGTGACCTTTTTCTCCACATTTGTAACAAACTCCCATTCCTTTAAGGTAAGTAGAGGGGTGATTCTTCCCACAATTATCACAAATGGAAAATCCTTCTTTCCCGTTTTCCCTTTATATGTCTCTTGTTCCACAATTCTCTTCTTCTCTTGATTTACTTTATTGTCATAAGATTTAGAGAATTCCTTTTCTGTGTTGATATCACACGTGACTATATCTTCGTATGTTGAGAAATATTGTGATACTAATGCTCGACGAAGAAACGGTTTTAACCCATCAAAGAAACGATCGATCTTACTTTTTTGGGTTACGTATATAATCATCCACATGCCTCACTAACCTTGTAAAGTTAGACTCATACTTTGCAACATTCTTGTCCTCCTCTTGCATCAAACTCAAAAATTGTCTTTCTATATCCGCTCAATGGCCACGAAGAAAGTATTTTTCTAAGAAAATATCTTTGAACTCTCTCAATTCCATAATTGATACTTCTTCATCTTCCTTTTTATTTTAAATCAATGACCACCATTGATGAGCATGTTCAGTGAGGCGGTAAACTGCCATGATAACCTGTTCCTTTTCACTACTCCCCAAGGCATTGAATATTTTCTCTAAGGAATTTATCCATTGCTCAGATACTAAGGGATTTGTACTCCCATTGAATGTTGGTGGTTGTTGCCTCATGAAGCAGTCTAACATTGATCCTCCACGTTGCGGATCAGGGTGCTCCAAATGAGTAAGGTTATTATTCATAACCTGAGTGAGTTGTCCCAGAATGGTGATAAGTTGTTCAGCACCAGTTGTATCTCTAGATCCACTATAATTATCTTGATTAGGAGGGAAATCCTTACATGGGGTGCGTTCATTGATACGGTTTCCATTCCTCCCACTAGGTGCCATTTCTAAACAATGGAATAAACTATATTAGTTTATGAATCAAAATACATAATTCCATACTTGTAAAACACGTAACATAAATTGAACTATAATCATCAAAATGTTTTCTTTGAGGATGTATATACACATAAACCCTTCATAATGGTTTGTAAAGAAAATTAGAATTATCCTAAGTATATCCCCCAGGAGTGTCATAACCAAGAGTTCAGCAAGGCCCGTTGTCGTGCACCAGTTCCCATTCGAGTCTAGCTCAAAGCGATGTTTTCGGGTTTTAACCCTAGGTTCATCTGTGCCAAATCCACCTCTACCTGCTCGTATCCAGACAACAATGTATTGCTTGTAAAACTCACATAATCTCTATAATACCAAAATTCTAGGAATTTATTCTATACTAATCCTCAAAGTCTATCTTTGGGCTATGCGATCTAATCCGAGTTTATCTAAATCTAGCATCCAAGGTTAGTACTAAACTGCCTCTGATACCAACTATAACGCCCCGACCCCAATTACCTAGAGTCGGTTCATTATTGCGTAACATTGGCATGATCACAAAAGATCATGTCTTGAAAGACCAGTTAGTTTAGTAGCCTTGGAAACACTAGATACATTCATAAATGTTATATTACATCATAAAGTGAAAAACTACAATAACATAGTATCCATAGTCCACACCCATATCCCCTTCAGACTGTCCCTGTAGGTCAGTCATAAAATATTTCTTCACATCCTGGGAAAAATAAAACATAGAAAGGGGTGAGCTCAGATGCTCAGTAAGGATAACAAGATAGAGGAATCTTTCATAAATAAACATAAACATTTAAGGCAATGTATAACTAAAACAAAAGCCTTTTAAACTTGAACTTCATCATAATATGGAAAAAGTAAAATGAAATAATTCCATTTACTTATTCACATGGATATTCTACTGGTCGAATAATCACATGCAATATCAATAACCACTTTCATAATGATAGAATGAATAATGCCAGACTATCATAACCACGTAGCCAAGACCTCGTGCCAAGACTATAAATAAGATTTTTTCAAGGCCTCGTGCCAAGACACTAGTTTGTCTAATGAGACCTGCTGATGCATCGACGAGCTATGGCAGGCTCCACCCGTCACTAAGTCCAATGCATTCCTCATATAAACAGGTTTAAACATATCATAAACCATAACATAATCGTATTACATAAAACATGCATAAAGAAAACACAACATTTACACATTTCAATCACAAGATATCAATACAACACATTGATATAATAAAAACACCTTCAAAATCATTTTCAATACCAAAATAAAAGAAAAGTAAAACTTTGTATTTATTTTTTATTTGAAAAAAGTTATGGCTTGTAGAGGAAGCCAAATCTCAAATAATGGTCACGGTGGTGGAGAAGTCGTCGCTTCATACGTACGACAATAAAAAAATTCCTTTTTGTCGTTTAGTAAAATGCTTCGTATAAAACTATTCATTTTGAATAAACTTAAAAGTCAAAGGGTTTTATACACCGTATAAAAGAAATTTGTGTATAAAACAAAATATGCCTCAATGAATGGAGATTGAGACGAAGTCCCTTACAAAGATCATTTTTTAAATAAAATAGATCTATTATGTGTATTAACTATAATTACACATAAATAAAGTACAAATACAAGATAGGACATAATAATATCATGACATAATTTGAAAGTATAAGATTAACCCAAAGAACGGAAATTGGGTTAAGAAGTTCCCTTACCTCATGTCCGACTTGACTCAGTCGTTCATTAATATCCTGAAAAATAAACTAGAGTTAATTTATAATTTCTTAAGAACATTTTTCAAGTTTATTATTCCTTTTATATCACTTATTACCATGTTATGACCATTATGTAATTATTTATGTTAATAACGGTCGTTTTGTCGATCTTTGGTACTTGAGTCAAAAATAAACATCTAATAATTACAAGTTGTTCATGTGGTAAAATATCCATTATATCAAAAATTATATCCATGATGTAGATATCATATATAATATATATCTAGTATATACATTCATTCATAATATTACGTAACATTTAGAGGTAATAAATGAAATGCACCGTTCATGGAGACGGTAAGCCGTACGTACACTTGAATTCTACTTTCATTTATATTTCGTACTTAATGGACTGAAATCATAATGATATAAAGGTGTATTATAATTACAGTATAATCTCATATATAATATCATTTAATCCATCCTTTATACGTCCCATATATGGCATTAACGATTCAAATCACTTTGAGGGGGCGGTAGTCCGCACTTCCTAAAATGAAATTATCACGTTTACCCATAATGGAAATCATAATGGCATGCCATAAATGAGAAATACAGAAGCATAAGAAAAACATAAACATAATATATATCATATACAAATATAGTTATATCTTAATGGCCACCATGAGAGGTGTTAAAAGAATATTGAATAATCATCATTTCGTGAGGCAGTAATTCTCCACCCACAGAAACAGTATGTTCTTTAAACATTAGACGAACTTGTGTGTAAGTTTAAATCAAATACTTCTGATAACAACATCCTACTATATTTAAGATACTGTATTTGTTACAAAATAAATGAATAAAAATATTTTAGGTGGTTGGAGAAGCAAAATAAAACAAAAGAACACAAGTGAAGACATTACCTTTAAATCGGGTAACTCTTTCTGATTTGAGCCAAAGGATTCCTTGGGAAGACTTATGCCTAAAGTGAGGCTTCAAGGAGTAGTAGAGGCAAGTTGAGAGAGTATTTGGGCAAAGTTTGGCCGAGAAAAATGGCTTGAAGGTGTGAATAAGGTGGTATAGGTGGGGGCCTTTTATAAGAGGAGAGGAGGGGAACTCTTGGAAAGTCATGAAATGTTACATTATTATGAAATGATTTTCAGATTTTAAAGGTCCCACAATTATATATTTATAGGATAAGGTGATAAGGGTTATAAATATACTCATCCAATAGGTTTTTGAAATGTTTATGTATTAGAGTTTACATTATCCTTCCATTTTATTAAAATCGTTAATTAATGAGGTAACCGTTGCATCATCATGGTGTCATAAAAAATTTAATTTATTTAATGTCTAATAATTATCAAAAAATTACCATGATGTATGAAATAATTTTATATTTCCAATGAATATTTATAGTAAAAAAGATAACTTATATAACTCCATGTAATAATTGTTTTAGTAAAACAACACATGTTTGTGACAATTTTATTTTTACTTTAAATAAATAGTTATTAATGTCATTTTTTTTACCCAAGTGGCTCCATGGGGTCCCCAAGTTGACCCATGGAATTTCTTGGACTCCCATGACTCATATAATAAGGTTATAACAAGTGTAAAGGTAATTTCATATTATTATAACATTATATTTACCTTAAATTACACTAATTACCATTAATCGCGTTTAATAGAACTTAAAGGTTACTATTCACCAAAAATTATTTTAATCCAATTGAACCAAATTTTACTTCTTAATGACAATGATTTATGTCGGATTTTTGAAATTCAAATCACAGAGGTGGTAAAATTTTATTTAAATGAAAAATCAGTTTTTTGAACTACCACTTAGTGGTTTCACTATTCATCAAAAATCGATGTTTTCAGAAAAATACCAAAAATTATCCCTAAGATATAATTCATATTCCAAATTTAAAAATTATGTCTATTTTAAAAAATTCCAAACCTATAAGTTGCATTAATTAATTTTATAATTAATTCCCACTTTCAAAACAAATAGCATGTTTTTAAGAAACAATACCAATCAGAAGATTGGCAATTGTTTATGTCCAATTTCAAAGTGAAATTAATTCTAATAACCACCATTGGATAAAATGGTAAAATTATATTCTAATTATACTTTAAAACCACTCAATAGTATATTTTATCACTATAAATGGTTTTTATTTAAAAAGATGTTTTTAAGTATTTTTCAATATTCATCAAAAATTGGAAGTTCTCAAAAAAATTCCAAAAAATCAGCATAGGCTAATTTTGATATTCCGAATCCAAAAATGAAGTCCATTTTGAAAGATAAAATTTATAAAATTTCAAAAAGTAGGTATTACTATTCATAATGGCTAGTTTGATTGGTTGTGGTGTGTTAGAATCTCGAAGTTGCGTACAATGCAAGCTATTGCATTATTGAAAGAGAATCGTATTGTGAAACCTTGGGGTGTTACATTCTCTCATCCTTCAATAAATCGCATCCTCGCAATTTAAAATTTTTCATTGAAAATAAAAGGTTGAAAATAGAAAATACCTGTGTGGAAAACCCACATCGGAAATAGGGTCAATAAAAAAATAACATTAAATGAAATAAAGATAAGTACAAAGGTCACCCGAGATAGCCCATACTAGGATTCTATGAAAATATGGATATGGAGGAAAAAAACCATCAAGGTCTGATGGAGAGTTGTAGAAAACAAGGCTAGGAGAAAGTTAACTACAAGAAAATCACAAATTATTTATTGGTTAAATGATCATTGATTCCCCAGTAGGAAAAGTTAACCGAAAATGTTTTTGTTTTAAGTTACCTTTCATACATTTGAGGAATTGTTTTAAGAGATTTACTAAAAACGTAAGGAAATATACATACTTGTCATGTAGACTTTCATTATTTAGTAAATTTTTACCGAAAACCCATCTTTCACTCAAAAAGATAATAGAACTCAAAAATATTATATTTATCCTAATCGTACAAGGTTCCAAATATTAACAAATACCATTTAGATTAGGAAAACTATTTTGTAATAGCCCGGAACTTCTTGTAGGCTAATGGTAGGTAATAAAGGCCTGCCGCACTTTGGTTGTTGGTTCGATTCCTATAGCTTTATCCGACGCGACGTGCTACCCCCCCGACCTACAGGTTGTCTTTTTCCTAAAACTATAGTATTATAATATTCCAAAAATAATATTTAGAAATGTTTTAAACTTAAATAATACTATTAAAAGTTCAACTTAATACATTCCAACCTTTATAGTTATCCAAAATACTTCTACCCATACTCCCAGTCCAAATTTTATATGGAAGGTAAACACAATAAAGATCCTTTTTTCCGCATAATAACATGTGAAAACCTTTATCATGTATTCTTTTAAAACACTGCAACATCCTGAATTACGATAAATCCTTCATAATCCCTTATTCCTTATAGAATACTAGATATACTCCTTCTATCCAAAAATGTATACAAATCATTATTTTTTTTCAAGGAAGTCAAGAATATCCAATATAATTTATCCAAATCAATCACGTATTATTCCAAAATCACTATCTCAGTATCAAAACCACATTTTGGTTTATATTTCTCTCAACCATATAATTTCCTAAAATTTAACCTTCTATTGAGTCACTTTTCATGGTTCAACACAATCTCAAGTCCTTGATGAAATAGTACTACAGTACAATCCTTATATATATTTCAAATTATTCTTATAACCATAATATAAGTCTTGAGTCCAAAAACACAAATACAATAATTATTCAACTTCATCTGTAGTAATAGCATAATCTTATCCTTGATCCCTTGGCCTTTTCTGAGGTAAGTTT
Source organism: Viscum album (assembly GCA_963277665.1). Classification (NCBI taxonomy): domain Eukaryota; kingdom Viridiplantae; phylum Streptophyta; class Magnoliopsida; order Santalales; family Viscaceae; genus Viscum; species Viscum album. Next base: position 2,021,576,696 of record OY728125.1, on the reverse strand, counting down.
CCCTGACTCATAGGACATTCATTTGCATAATGCCCCATTTCTCTACAATTGTAGCATTCAACATTGTAGCCTCTTTCTTTCCCTTCTAATCATGAGCCTGGTGACCTTTTTCTCCACATTTATAAAAAACTCTCATTCCTTTTAGGTAAGTACCAGGGTGATTCTTCCCACAATTATCACATAATGGAAAATCCTTCTTTCCCGTTTTCCCTTTATCTGTCTCTTATTCTACTATTCTCTTCTTCTCTTGCTTTACTTTATTTTCATAAGATTTAGAGAATTCCTTTTCTGTCTTGATATCACACACGACTATATCTTCTAATGTTGAGAAAGATTGTGATACTAATTCTCGACAAAGAAATGGTTTTAACCCATCATAGAAATGATCGATCATACTTCTTGGGTTACGTATATAATATGTCGCATACCTCGCTATCCTTGTAAAGTTAGACTCATACTTTTCAACTTTCTCATCCTCCTATTGCCTCAAACTCAAAAATTGTCTTTCCATATCTGCTCGATGGTCACGTGGAAAGTATTTTTCTATGAAAATCTCTTCTAACTCTCTCCATTCCATAATTGATACTTCTTCATCTTCCGTTGTATTTTGAATCAATGGCCACCATTGATCAGCATCTCTAGTGAGGTGGTAAACTGCCATGATAACCTTTTCCCTTTCACTACTCTCCAAGGAATGAAATATTTTCTCTAAGGAATTTATCCATTGATCAGCTACTAAGGTATTTGTACTCCCATTGAATGTTGGTGGTTTTTGCCTCATGAAGCGGTCTAACATTGATCCTCCACCTTGCGGATCAGGGTACTCCAATGAGTAAGGTTATTATTCATAACCTGAGTGAGTTGTCCCAGTATGGTGATAAGTTGATCAGCACCAGTTGTATCTCCAGCTCCACTATAATTATCTTGAGCAGGAGGGAAATCCCTACATGGAGTGTGTGCATTTATACAGTTTCCATTCCTCCCACTAGGCGCCATTTATAAACAATGGCATAAACTAGATTATTTTATGAATCAAAATACATAATTCCTTACTAGTAAAACATTTAACATAAATTGAACTATAATCCTAAAAATGTTTTCTTTGAGGAAGTATATACTCATAAACCCTTCATAATGGTTTGTAAAGAAAATAAAAATTATCCTAAGCATATCCCCCGAGAGTGTCGTAACCAAGAGTGCAGCAAGGCCTGTTGTCGTGCACCAGTTCGCGTTCGAGTCTAGCTCAAAGCAGTGTTTTTGGGTTTTACCCCTAGGTACATTTGTTCCAGAGCCACCTCTACGTGATCGTATACAGAAAGGGATGTATTTCTTGGAAAACTCACAAAATCTCTATAATACCAAAATTCTAGAAAGTTATTCTATACTAATCCTCAAAGTCTATCTTTGGGCTATGTGATCTAATCAGAGTTTATCTAAATCTAGCTTCCAAGGTTAGTACTAAACTACCTATGATACCAAATCTAAAGCCCCCCCCCCCCGAGTTACCCAGTGTCAGTTCATTATTGCGTAACATTGGCATGATCACAAAATATCAAGTCTCGAAAGACCGATTAGTTTAGTATCCTTGGAAACACTAGATACATTCATAAATGTTACATTACATTATAAAGTGAAAAAATACAATAACATAGTCTCTATAGTCCACACCCATATCCCCTTCATAATATCCCTATAGGTCAGTCATAAAATATTTATCCACAACCTGGGAAAAATTAAACATAGAAAGGGGTGAGCTCAGATGCTCAGTAAGGATAACAATATAGCAGATTCTTTCATAAAAAAACATAAACATTTAATGCAATGTATAACTAAAAAAAGACTTTTAAACTTGAACTTCAGCATAATATGGCAAAATTAAAATGAAATAATGCCATTTACTTATTCACGTGGATATTTTACTGGTCGAATATTCACATGCAATATCAATAACCACTTTCATAATGATGGAATGCATAATTCCAGACTATCATAAACACGTATCCAAGGCCTCATACCAAGACTAAAAATAAGATTATTTCAAGGCCTCGTGCCAAGACAATAGTTTGTCTCATGAGACCTGCCCATGCATCAAGGAGCTATGGAGGGCTCCACCCGTCACTTATTAAGTCCAATGCATTCCTCATATGAACCGGTTTAAACATATCATAAACCATAACATAATCGTATCACATGAAACATGCATAAAGGAAACATAACATTTCTCCATTTCAATAACAAGATATCAATACAACACATTGATATAATAAAAACACTTTCAAACCCATTTTCAATTCCAAAATAAAAGAAAAGTAAAACTTTGTATTTATTTTTCATTTAAAAAATGTTATGGCTTGTAGAGGAAGCTGAAACTCAAATAATGGTCACGGCGGCGGAAAAGTCATTGTCGTCACATATTTATGACAAGAAAAACATTCCTTTTTGTCATTTAGTAAAAATATTCATATAAAAATATTCCTTTTGAATAAACATAAAAGTCAAATGGCTTTATACACCATATAAAAGAAATTTGTATATAAAACAAAATATGCCTCAATGAATGGAGATTGAGACGAAGTCCCTTACAAAGATCATTTTTTAAATAAAATAGATATATTATGTGTATTAACTATAAGTACACATAAATAATGTACAAATACAAGATAGTAAATAATAATATCATGAAATAATTTGAAAGTAGAAGATTAACCCAAAGAATGGAAATTGGGTTAAGAAGTTCCCTTACCTCATGTCCGACTTGACTCGATTTTTCTTTAATCTCCTGAATAATATACTAGAGTTAATTTATAATTTCTTAATAACCCTTTTAAAGTTTATTATTCCTTTTATATCACTTATTACCATGTTATGAACATTATGTAATTTTTTATGTTAATAACGGTCGTTTTGTCGATCTTTGCTACTTGAGTCAAAAATAAACTTCTTACAATTACAGGTTATTCATATGGTAAAATAGCCATTATATCCAAAATTATATTCATGATGTAGATATCATATATATCATATATATCCAGTATATACATTCATTCATAATATTACGTAACATTTAAAGAGGTAAGAAATGAAATGCACTGTTCATGGAGATGGTAAGCCGTACGTACGCATGAACGCTACTTTCATTTCTATTTCGTATTTAATGGAATGAAATAATAATGATATAAAGTTGTATTATAATTCCAATATAATATCATATATTATATCATTTACTCAATGCTTTATACATCCCATATATGGCATTAACGATTCAAATCACTTGGAGGGGGCGGTAGTCCGCACTTCCTAAAATGAAATTATCGCGTTTACCCATAATGGAAATTATAAAGGTATGCCATAAATGAGAAATACAGAAGCATAATGGAAACATAAACATAATATATATCATATATAAATATAGTGATATCTTAATGTCCACCATGGGAGGTGTTAAAAGAAGATTGAACAATCATCATTTCGTGAGGCAGTAATTCGTCACCCACAGAAACAGTATGTTCTTTAACCATTAGACGAAGTTGTTTTTAAGTTTAAATAAAATCCTTCTCATAACAATATTCTAGTATATTTAAGATACTGTTTTTGTTACAAAATAAAGGAATAAAATGATTTTAGGGGGTTGGAGAAGCAAAATAAAACAAAAGAACACAAGTGAAGACATTACCTTTAAATCAGGTAACTCTTTTTGATTTGAGCCAAAGGCTTCCTTGGGAAGACTTCTGCCCAAAGTGAGGCTTCTAGGAGTAAGAGAGAGAATTTTAGAGAGTATTTTGGCAGAGTTTGGCCGAGCCAAATGGCTTGATGGTGTGAATAAGGTGGTACTAGTGGGGGCCTTTTATAAGAGGAGAGGAGGGGCACTCTTGGAAAGTCATGAAATGTTACATTATTATGAAATGCTTTTCGGATTATAAACATCCAAAAATGATATATTTCAAGGATAAGGTGATAAAGGTTATAAATATACTTATCCAATAGGTTTTTGAAATTTTTATGTTTTAGATTTTACATTATCCTTCCATTTTATTAAAATTGTTAATTAATGAGGTAATCGATGCATCATCATGGTGTCATAAAAAATTTAATTTATATAATGTCTAAAAATTATAAAAAAAATTACCATGATGTAGGAAATCCTTTTATATTTCCAATGAATATTTATAGTCAAATATTTAACTTATATAACCCCATGTAATAATTGTTTTAGTAAAATAACACATGTTTGTGACAATTTTATTTTTACTTTAAATAAATAGTTATTAATGTCATTTTCTTACCCAAGTGGCTCCATGGGGTCCCCAAGTTGACCCATGGATTGTCTTGGTCGGCCATGACTCATAAAATATGGGTATTATAAGTGTAAAGGTAATTTTATACTATTATAACATTATATTAACCTTAAGTTACACTAATTACCTTTAATCGTGATTAATAGAACTTAAAAATTACTATTCACCAAAAATTATTTTAATCCCATTGAACCACATTTTACTTCTTAATGAAAATTATGTATGTTGGATTTTTGAAATTCAAATTGAAGAGGTGGTAAAATTTCATTTAAACGAAAAATCAGTTTTTTAACTACCGCTTAGTGGTTTCACTATTCATCAAAAATCGATGTTTTTCAGAAAAATACCAAAAATTCACCCTAAGCTATAATTGATATTACAAATTCAAAAATGATTTCTATTTTACAAAATTCCAAACCTATAATTTTCATTAATTAATTTTATATTTAATTCCCACTTTCAAAAAAATAGCATGTTTTTAAGAAACAATATCTATCAAAATATTGACAATTGTTTATGTCCAATTTCAAAGCAAAATTAATTATAATGACCACCATTGGATAAAATGGTAAAATTATATTCTAATTATACTTTAAAACCACTAAATAGTATAATTTATCACTATAAATTGTTTTTATTTAAAAAGTTGTTTTTAATTATTTTTCACTATTCATCAAAAATTGGAATTTCTCAGAAAAATACCATAAATTCAACATAGGCTAATTTCGATATTCCAAATCCAAAAATTAAGTCCATTTTGAAAGATAAAATTTATAAAATTTAAAAAAGTAGGTATTAATATTCATAACGGATAGTTTGATTGCTTGTGGTGTGTTAGAATCTCGAAGTTGCGTACAATGCAAGCTATTGCATTATTGAAAAAGAAGCGTATCGTGAAAGCTTGGGGTGTTATACTCTTCTTCATACAATCTTTCACAGATGGAATTTACCTAAAATTGGGTTTCTTTATAAAATCACCTGATTTTTCTATTTTAGGTTAAATCTAATATTTTCATGGGACATGGCAGATAAAATGACTACGATGTAGGGATTATATTATCTCTCTCGTCTGTTAGTTATGTTATTCAATTCTCACAGTCACCTCACTCGTCAGTTCCAACCAACACATCTCAATTAAAGCCTATTAATTTAATTAATCTCATTTTCCTTGATACATGCAACTTATTCTTAATGAGAACCCTTCCTAGGTTTTCACCATGCCTTCAGACATCCCTTTGGGTGTTCCGATATAATCGGACTATCATTAAGATTATCCTTGGTCCATTAAATTATCCATTATGTGTGTTATTGTTGTATTTTTTTTTGAAGTTTAAATTGAATAAAATTATTTAGGGTGACACTTTTGCCTATGTAATTTTTTTATAAGGTTTTTTTGTGCCTTTATTTTAATTAAATAGTGTTACCTCTATTTATGATGATAAATGTCATGTTTCGTTTAACCTATGTTCTGATGTTAAAGTTTATTGGTTACCTAAATGGTTGCATTTGTGAATTGTTGTTATGGGATATATATATATATATGTTCCTCTCTTTTTGTTTGTAGGTAATCAAGACAATTAGATAATGTTTGTTCCATATTAAGAACCAAAAATTTAACTCATCGTACTTGATAGGTTACAACACATTGAATGGGGAAAAAATTTAGGCTCGTTAGGCATGGGCTCCCCTGGGGTTTTCATATAATATTGAGTGGCATTATTTTCCTAAGGGGAAATTGAGAATGGACCTGTTAGAAAGATGGCTATACCAAGCCTCGTTTGAGACTCAGTCCCTTAAGTGTGATACTTAGTATAGAATCATTGTTACCATATAAAAATAAATAACTTGGATTCCAAAATGGATCTCTATGGAAAAGGTTGGTGGAATTGGATAATTGATTTGATGTACCATAGATATACCTTTGGGATGTGCTCGTACACCACCTCTATTCTTGTCAATTTTAATATAAATGATTGAAATGTTTTTATTGATGATGTATAGATTTTTCCTAATGCTTTTTTATCCTCTCTTATGACATTAGTGTGCCGAGTTATTATATATGGTCTATAACATAATCCAAAGAACAAATTTAGGGTATACATATTTTCTTCGATTTTCATGTTACGTAAGCCTTGTTCTATATATTATCCCATACCATTTATCTCATTCATACTTTTGGTAAAGGACAATGTAGGTGGTATCATACAAGTGTCTTCTTGGAGACCCGGGACAAGTTACATTTATTGTTATTATTTTAATTGTCTTTTTCTTATATACATTGACACAATATGATTTTTTACTACAAGAAAGGGAAACATCAAGATACCTTGGGTATTGGCCTAATAAGATTATATATTACACCATCATCAAGAACTGAATGGTACATGAGTAGAATTTATTTTCATTGGTATGGAAACAGAGAATCAAGCCACATACTATTCTTAATTAATTTTCTATTTTTTGATGGAGCTTTGGGGTAGAGTACCCAGCCATGCTCAAGATTCCATGTGGCAATTTCAGTTTGGTCTATTGAATATTTGATAAAATTAACTCTATGGTTAGACCTCGTATCACTGCAATTTTTTTATTCATATTTGGTATTATACATTGTAATCATCATGGTATTAGTTATGAAATTTCATCTTCCACATTTATTATATATTTTTAGGTTGGGTCATTTATCTTCTTCTGCTGCTATCTATTGATTTTCTTATTGCATCAACTAGTATCTTGATTATATTATTACCATCCTCCATGTCAAACCTTTTTCCTATGACAGAATAGTCTCGACACATACTTCAAAAAGGCCCTCACTACTTGTTGGTAGCCTCTGGTGTTTGGAGAGATTTTGTTGAGGTCTTGTGGCCCACCATCTTGGGTGTCATTTTTAGAGGCACTCGTGGTGGGAATCTACACATTTTAAAATGAAATTATTTCACTAATTCCTTCAAGATTTCAATATTAGTATATTGAGTATCCATAAATATTGGTTATTTTATAATGATAATCTTAGATAATATAGCATAATACCTTCAAATCATAGAATATTCTACCTTATTTACTTTACCTAGTTGGTAATATATTGACAAAAAAATATTTAATAAGATCCAACCATATTCTTTTGTGCATATTTAGTTATTTTTGAGTAAAAATATACATTATATTTTTTTTATCTGTATAAATTTTAAACCTTTTACCATATATAAAATTATTATATATCCTTACTGAAAATATCACCATAGCTAACTCTAAATGAATAGTAGGGTAATTCTTCTTAGGATTATTCAATTTTCACAAGGCATATGATATAACTATATTATTATAAATAATGATGAAATAAATTTCCTTATAATAATATTTACTATAGATTAGATAACCTTATACCTTATAGTGTACTATTTGTTGAAATTTTCTAAATAGCCTTCTCTATATTCTTCACATTAATTAATCCAATGGAACTTGGGTCCCTTCTGAGTTTACTCCAGGAGTGGATTCCATACCCATAAAACAATCTTTGCAAAGTGATGATATTATACATCCAAACCAAGAAGTCTATAGAACTAAATAATAGTGGTTGTTATAGTGTAATTGTCAATAAATTATTTCATTAAATGATCTATTGATATACTTAAACATGAGATTATGCAACCTAAAAATAAAACATTTTGATGAAAAAATTCATAGGTGGTATATTTTTTGTAAATGTTATACTTATTATAGGTATTTAGAAAAAGTTTTAATTGATCTTAATTCCATTCATTTCACATTTTATAAATAATAATATCTTCTATAAATACTATAAAAACTGATCAAGGTAATCTCTAGAGACTTTAATTATTAAATCCATAATGATTCCTAGGGAATTAGTAAGACCAAATGGAATCACTATATATTCATAGTGACCATAATTATACAGAATGCAGTGTTATTTTTATCCCCCTTCTTGATTCTCAATTGATAATATCCAAAATGAAGTATATTCTAGAAATTTTTTTGAGCTCCATATAGATGATCAATAATTATGTCAATACAGGTTAAAAGATAATTTTTCATGATAGTTATCTTGTTATATTCTAGATATTAAATGAAATGAAAAATTGAAATATTGTTCTTCATAAAAATTTGGGAATTTTCAACCCAAGGTAATACACATGTTTGAATGAATCCATTATCAATATTCTCCTAGAGTTTCTTCTAAAATTCATGGAACACAATCACGATAATTATATATGGAATCTTTGAAATAGTTGTAGAACCATGTATGAGTTATATTGATAACCCACAATCAAGATTTCATAGAAGACCATGAAAATATTTGAGAAAGTCATCAATACACTCTCATATAATGGGAATATCATTAATGTTAAGGTTATATCTAAACATCTATGATAAACTCCACTTTTATATAGTAATCATGACCCAAAAAATGGATTTTATTTTCATTGGATATCCCTTTTTCATCATAGTAATAGGATATAATAGGTTGGATAATAATATCAAATGAAACTCCCCTTACATAGTAAATGATGTTGGATTTATGTTAATAATGCCAATCCATTCCCAAAATAACATCTAATTCAAGTAAAGGAAGAATGAAAATATATAAATGGAAAACACTCCAAAAAGAATGAACTGGAGAAGAATATTATAATTGGGATGAGATCATCATTTGATTTGTGGTTTTTACTTCAAAATCAACATATACTTTTTTTGTTCTTATTGTTACCCACTTAGAAATGTATTAAGATATATAATGGATTTGTTATATTTAGAATCAAATAAGAAATTATATGTTATTGAGATGATGGAATGTATACCTTTCATCTTTTCATTATCAAACCCCTCTTCAGAAATATTGATCACATGAGACTTCCATTTATCTTTGGGAATACGTGGTTTTTAGTGTTTATCATCATTATTAACCTTTGTATTTTGGAATTCATTAACATAATTCCCATACTCCTTGAATTTAAAATTCTATAGTGTGGGTGGTTCATTTATTTGAGGTTTCCCTCTATCACCACAATCAAATTTCTTCACCACAATCAGATTTTTTTCACCATATCTTTTCAACATTCGATCAAATTTACTTTTTTGGATCGTAATACCAAAAGTTTACCTCGCATGTATGTTGATGTTTTCCCCATATGTTTCAATATTTTATTTATCCCTTTACTATAACTCATTGAATTATTTATCCATTTTCATATAAATAATATAAGGTATTTTTTATAAATAATAAGCTTCTAAATTCATCCCACTCTATAGATTCTACTTATTAATGTTCATTTTTATTCTAGATATTTGATTATCACTAATCCACCTCACCTATGAAATGATAAAAACCCATAAAAATATTCTCATGTTTCGATCACTAAGGAACAAAACATATCTTTTAAATAGTGAATATATATTTCTCAGTGACTAGTGGATCCATGGTGCAATTAAAATAAGATGGGTGTTTTCTCATAATTGACTCAACAAAATATAGTTCCATCCATTTTTTGTAGAGACCCGTATCTTGACGTACATGAACATTACATTACATTTGCGGAATACTTAGCACATAACAAAAACACACACACAAGGATCGTAATAGTTTAGTGTCTTTGGAAACTCGGAATATAATCTTCTAATCCTGGTGAAAGATCTTCAACATCTCCCATAAAGATCTTTTTTTTTTACCTAAAACCATTCTTTATATCCTGGGGAATGGAAAACATAAAAGGGTGAGCTCAAATGCTCAGTAAGGGTAAACAAAAGAAATATCAATCACATCATATACATAAGCACATAACTTTTGGAAATCTTAACCTGCAAAAGAGATCATAATTTCATAACATGGGGTAAATCATGGCAGTGAAATGTAATCACAATAATCATAACTTAAAACATGAAACTTTGTGGCATTCACACATAATCATAGAGAATCATTTCTTATTAGTCAAGACTCATTGCCAAGACTATCTTAGTGTACAAAGTCCCTTTCTGAACCGAGTCACCCTCGTTTCAGTCCTGTTTCACTGAACCGGTATAACCTACCATTCCAGCCATGTCTATCTCATGAGATATAAAATCTTTACCCAATGCATTGGAGGGAGATATAGGTCCCACCCATCTCATAATGAATCCTTTCTTATGTGTGCCACATAATCATAAATCATACATTATCGCATAACACATGTAACAATGACATCATAAAACAAATCATATAAGGTAAATGACTTCATAAAAATAATTCCCTCACAACATAATCAAATCAATGTAATAATAGGGATAAAAATAGAATCCTATATTATCCTAGATGGAAAATAATTTTGATAAAACATTTGAACCCCATTCTTGAAGAAAATATCCTTTCTTATTTAAAAACACTTTTCTTTTCTTAACATGTCATAAAATTATAAAATAAAAGAAGTTGATTAAAAATAAACTTGAAAACTTATAAAGGAATATTCTTGGAAATAATGTTTTAAAAATCCATTCAGGCCGTATAAGTTTAAAAAAACATTCTTAGTACTTTTGTCGGAAAAGTCAAAAAGTACCTCGTACGAAAAACGACAAAAGATTCCTTTCATATTCTTTACTAAAAACTCACCGAAGGGTAAAATTGGATTTAAAAATTTGTAGGTGGATGGAAATAATATTACACATTCAGGAAACATGGATGTGGATGATAAAATACACCCCAGTAAATACTAAAGTATAAACAATCTCGGATAAAAATGAGATTGTGATATTTCCCCTTACCTTAGGTCCGATTTGCTTCGTAAGTGTCTGAACCTCCTGTATAATGATTTAAATCATGTTATTGACTTATTCCAGAATCATATTCATTGTTATTATATCATATATGGTCCAATTATGACTTTATATTACCCGTTCTTTTGTAAATTCGTGTTAAAGTAGCGTTTTGGGTAAAATCGTCTCATTTGTCGTTCGTGTTTTTAACTTGTAATTATTAATATGATTACTTGGATCATGATTACTTATATCCAGAATGTAAAACATGATTTATATATAATATATATTCAGAATATATATATATATATATATATCGATAAATGGAATGAAATACACAGTTCATGGAGATAGTAGTCCGTACGTACGCATGAACGTTGTTTTCGTTTCCTTATTGAATTGAATGGAATTAAGTAGATCACATACATATAAATATAAATGAATCTAGTATCATTATTATGTCATATATTTCATTAGTACTTATTATATATACTTTATAATCATTCATGAATGGTTAATCATTGAGAATGAATCTCATCACGTCGTGGAGACGGTAGTCCGTACGTATGCACGAGCGATGATATCATTCCCATGGTCGTGGAATTGTGTTGAAGTGTTTGTATACTATTTCAGTATCAATATCACTTTATAATAATCATATATAGTTAATCATTACACCATTATACCCATCCTATTAAGGTGGCGGTGGAAAATAGATTACACCACGACGTGGAGACGGTATTCTGTACGTACGCACGCTTGGTGATTTCATTTTTCCGTAGGATGGATAGAAGGTGAATTAGGGTTGTTTCATATTTATAATAACATATGAGTATGTAAGTAATACTGATGTTATTACTTTATCATGAAACAACTAAAGAAGAAGAAGTTGAAGAAGAAAGAAATTGAAAAGATCGGTAATGGATATTACCTCTTCTTTGAAACGCCTCATTGAATCCTCCACTTAGGGAAATAAGATTGGTCTTTGAAGAATACCAGGACCTGTAGGATTATTCTAGGGAAGTGGATAAGGGATTTTGGCAGGGTTTGTCTGAGCTTGAGTGCTCAAATTGGTGTGAGGAGAAGGGGGAGGAGGTGCCCTTTTATAAGGGAGGAGAGGGGCACCTTAGGAATATCTCAAAATATTATTTTATATTAAAGTCAAAATCGGTTTATAATGGTTCCAAAGGGTCTTATTTCGAAGGAAAAGTGGGTATGGGTCGAAATCATATCAACCAATAGGATTAGGACATGTTTAGGTTATTATTTTAACCTTATCAATTAGATTTAACTCTAAGTTTAATAATTTAACTTTTACCTTGACTTTTTTGTTTTATTACACTATATGGTTAATACACTTACTATAACATGCCAAAAGAACCCCAAGTTGTTTATTATTAATATATATATCCTTATCTAAGTCATTTGGCCGAAACTCAGATTTTTAGGAATAATATAACAATTAATAATATAATATTTGATTTAAAAACTATTTTGTGTCAATTTTGACACTATTTGATATATGATTTTTGTGAAAGTCATAACAGAATTATATGTTCGAACCAAGTTGATTAAATTAACACTAATATATCATAGTAACCTAGAAAATTAGTGGAATTCATAAAAAGTCTCAAATTACATTTATTTGAGCATTTATAACATCAATTATGTTAACATTTCCTTAAAAGGGTAATTACTGCATCATCGTTGTGTCATAAATATATTAATTTATTTAATGTCTAAAAATTATAAACAAAATATAATTATGTAGTAAATATTTTTAGCTTTCTAATGAATATTTATAGTCGAATATATCTTATGTATAACCCCATATGTTTTAGTAAATAAACTTTGATTTTAACTCTTTTAACCCTTCTTTAAATAAATTAATAATAAATGTCCTAATCTAATCCAAGTGGGCATAAATGGTCATATTTTATACCTAAGTTTGTTTTTGGTCGAATTACACTTGTCCAATAGAATTAGGACATGTGTTAGGGTAATAATAATATCATTTCTACCCATAATTACCCTATTTACTTTTAACCGTGGTAAAAAAAAGTAAAAAGTTACTATTCACCAAAAAAAATTTCATCTCATTGAACCACATTTTAGTCCTTGATATTAACCGTGTCTCTCGGATTTTCGAAATTCTACTCACAGAAGCGGTAAAATTAAGTTTTATGAAAAATTCAGTTTTTTAACTACCACTTAGTGGTTTCACTATTCATCAAAAATTGAAAGTTTTCAGAAAAATACCAAAAATTAGGCCTAAGCTATATTTGATATTATGAACTCAAAAATGATTTCTATTTTACCAAATTCAAAACATATCAGTTGCATTAATTAATTTAAAAATTAATTCCCGTCGTCAAAACAAATAGTGTGTTCTTAATAGATAATAACTATCAAAAGATTGACACTTGTTTATGTCTGGTTTAAATATGAAATTACATCCAACGACCGTCATTGTATTAAATTGTAAAAATATATTCTAAATATACTTTAAAACCACTCAAATTTATAATTTATCACTATTAATTATTTCGATTGAAAAAATTGTTTTTAATTAAAATTTAGTAATTTTCACTATTCATCAAAATATGAAAGTTATCCGAAAATCACCAAAGTTTCACCCTAAGCTAATTTCGATATTACGAATCCAAAAATGAATTCCATTTTGAAAAATAAAATTAAAAAATTTCAAAAATTGGTTATTACTATTCATAACGGCTAGTTTTAATAATATTTTAATAGCATATTGTTGTTTAGTGAAACTCGTTATTGCGTACTACACACGCTATCAAGAAAGGTCGCGATTGCGTGTAATGCAAGGCAAATCAAGGATACGTGTTGTGCAAGCTCCTTTTGGTGTAGCGTACAACACAAGACATTAGTGAAATTAAAAAGAATATTTTTCATAAAATCTTGGGTTGTTACATTCTACCCCCCTTAAAATGAATTTCGCCCTCGAAATTCGTCGGGGTTATAAATGGTTTACTATTCGAAAGTTTCTTTAATAGAAACCCACATCGTAAAAAGGAATACCAAAACCAATCTTTAAAAATGAAAGTATGAAATGTAACGGTTACCCAAATAAACTAATCACTGGGTTTCCACATAGGTGAAAATATGGATATGAAAGAAAAATCTAACCATCATGTTCTGATGGAGAGTGGTAGAGAACATGGCTATAGAAAATCCAACAATCACAAATACATAAATTTGTAATGATATAAGGTACCATATGATTAATCAGATATAAGACCACTAGGACAACATTTTTGGTTTTCAATATCGTTTCCCTAAAGTTGAAGAATTTGAATTAGAATAAATACTAACTTTATTTTGGTACAATATCACTGTTTTTCGTGCCTTGAACAATTTCCACTTCATCTCTTAAATAAATGAAGTTGAATTTGTTATTCGTGAAGTGTTAGCAGATCATGTGATAGAATGATGGGTCATTCCATCTGTCTCAAACAAAAGGTTAGCAAAAGTTATTAAATATACATAAGTCATTCTATAGTGAGATTAATCATATATGGTTCCTAAAATGAACTTATACTTCTTATATCATACTTCTTAATATAATAAAACTAGTTTCTACTAAATAGGGACTTCCTGTAGGCCAGTGGTAGGCGATAAAGGCCAGTCGCACTTCGGTTGTGGGTTCAATTCCCACAGCCTTGTCCGACGCGATGGGCTGTCGCCCGTCCTACAGGTTGTCCTTTTTCTAAAACTATAACATCCCATCAATAATATTGAAAAAAACTTCTATCCTTAAACAATAATAACTTATGTCCAACATAATCCATTCCAATCTTTAGGCTTATCCATAATACTGCAGTCCACTCTCATAACATAGTGAAAACGATTACCAGAGATTTAATACCATCGTTGATCCCCATATATCATAAGATATGTTTTGTTGGTCACATTCCAAACATTCAAAGTCCTTAATCATGTATTCTCTTGAATACCCATTGAGCCTTAGTGAAAACATGAATGTAGTTAAAAGTTAACACTTTCCACATACCAAAATCCTCAAAATTCTATATACTCAAACCATGATATCACTTAGTCCTTATATCAATCATGAGCTCATGAATACTGTCAAATATTTCATTTTCTCATTTCCCTTCCTTATGCGCATATCATCTTATTTCCAAAAATATCTCAAGCACTTTGAATACCACATTAGACCAACACATAAATATTCCAATACTTTATGATACAACATTATTTTGGAATCCCATTACATAAACACTTAATCATTCCACCACATCGTTGTCATATTCAACATCGCCAATAGTGATCGCATGTGACTTCCCTTTGTCCTTTGCCTTAAATGGTTTCTCATGTTGATCATCACTAACCCTTGGATTATGGCATTTATTAGCATAATGCCCCATTTCCTTTCACTTGAAGCATTTAAGTGTTAGTGGTGCATTCTATGCAGTGTTTTCATTATTCACATCATTAGAAACCCTTTTTCCATTACCTCGACACTCAGCTGCTCGATGACCTTCTTGTCCACACTTAAAACATTTTTTAGTCCCTTTAATACAATCTCCACCATGCTTCTTTCCACACATTGAGCATAAGGAAAAATTCATCTTCTTTTCACCATTATTCTGAGATTTCTCCTTGAACTCCATCTTTCGTTTCTTGTCAAAACCTTGAGATGGATATGTAACACCAACTTCCATTTCTACCTTGATAGTACAACACACAATTTCTTCACAGCTACTGAAGTCTCTTATAGCTAATTCCCTTCGAAGACTTGGTTTTAAGCAACTGAAAAATCGATCAACTTTACTTTCAAGTTGGATGATAATTCCAGATGCATACCTTGCAAGTCTTGTAAAATTTTCTTCGTATATACCAATAGATTCATCATTCTTTTGCTTGAGCTCAAGAAACTCCTTTTCCATCTTTGTTCGGAGAATACGAGGGAAGTACTTATTGAAAAATAAGTTCTTGAACTCGTCCCATTCCATGGACTCAATTTCATCCCTTTGCCTCGTATTCTTAATAAGATTCCACCATTGATCAACATCACCTTCCAAACGATACACCGCTAAGATGACTTTATCATGCTCAGAACATTGAAGAACTGAAAATATCTTTTCAATGGTACTGATCCATTGTTCAGCAACAAGTGGATCGGAAGTCCCACAGAAAGAAGGTGGACGTTTCCTTATGAAGGACTCAATAGAATATTTTTCCCTTCTCTGCTCATTTGGAAGTCCAGAATGATTCATAGCTTGTGTTAGTATAGCAATAAGATTTTGCACTCCATCTCCCATAACATTTGTTTGTTCAGGAGGACAATCATTGCATTGTCCATTGCATTGATCAACACCATTCCTTCAGGTTCCATCCATCGTCTAAAACCTGAAAAGAATAGTGTGAGAGGCAAAAATCATGCTAGGGAAAACAACATAATAAATGGGGAGTACCTTCAATATCTAACATCTTAGGTTTAATTCCATGATCTTTAGCGTAATTCTAGTACTATAATCTATATGTATACTTAACCTTAGGGACATCCCTAGACATACCTTAGAAATATCTCTAGGGATCTCACTAACGTTTTCGCATCCTAGTTTCCAAAGGTTGACTAAACCTTTCCTCTGATACCAACTGTAGAGACCCGTATCTTGACGTACATGAACATTACATTGCATTTGCGAAATACTTAGCACATAACAAAAACACACACACAAGGATCGTAATAGTTTAGTGTCTTTGGAAACTCGGAATATAATCTTCTAATCCTGGTGAAAGATCTTCAACATCTCCCATAAAGATCTTTTTTTTACCTAAAACCATTCTTTATATCCTGGAGAAAGGAAAACATAAAAGGGTGAGCTCAAATGCTCAGTAAGGGTAAACAAAAGAAATATCAATCACATCATATACATAAGCACATAACTTTTGGAAATCTTAACCTGCAAAAGAGATCATAATTTCATAACATGGGGTAAATCATGGCAGTGAAATGTAATCACAATAATCATAACTTAAAACGTGAAACTTTTTGGCATTCACACATAATCATAGAGAATCATTTCTTGTTAGTCAAGACTCATTGTCAAGACTATCTTAGTAGACAAAGTCCCTTTCTGAACCGAGTCACCCTCGTTTCAGTCCTGTTTCACTGAACCGGTATAACCTACCATTCCAGCCATGTCTATCTCATGAGATATAAAATCTTTACCCAATGCATTGGAGGGAGATATAGGTCCCACCCATCTCATAATGAATCCTTTCTTATGTGTGCCACATAATCATAAATCATACATCATCGCATAACACATGTAACAATGACATCATAAAACAAATCATATAAGGTAAATGACTTCATAAAAATAATTCCCTCACAACATAATCAAATCAATGTAATAATAGGGATAAAAACAGAACCCTATATTATCCTAGATGGAAAATAATTTTGATAAAACATTTGAACCCCATTCTTGAGGAAAATATCCTTTCTTCTTTAAAAACACTTTTCTTTTCTTAACATGTCATAAAATTATAAACTAAAAGAAGTTGATTAAAAATAAACTTGAAAACTTATAAAGGAATATTCTTGGAAATAATGTTTTAAAAATCCATTCAGGCCGTATAAGTTAAAAAAAACATTCTTCGTACTTTTGTCGGAAAAGTCAAAAAGTACCTCGTACGAAAAACGACAAAAGATTCCTTTCATATTCTTTACTAAAAACTCACCGAAGGGTAAAATTGGATTTAAAAATTTCTAGGTGGATGGAAATAATATTACACATTCAGGAAACATGGATGTGGATGATAAAATACACCCCAGTAAATACTAAAGTATAAACAATCTCGGATAAAAATGAGATTGTGATATTTCCCCTTACCTTAGGTTCGATTTGCTTCGTAAGTGTCCGAACCTACTGTATAATGATTTAAATCATGTTATTGAATTATTTCAGAATCATATTCATTGTTATTATATCATATATGGTCCACTTATGACTTTATATTACCCGTTCTTTTGTAAATTCGTGTTAAAGTAGCGTTTTGGGTAAAATCGTCTCATTTGTCGTTCGTGTTTTTAACATGTATTTATTAATATGATTACTTGGATCATGATTACTTATATCCAGAATGTAAAACATGATTTATATATAATATATATTCAGAATATATATATATATAATATATCGATAAATGGAATGAAATACACCGTTCATGGAGACGGTAGTCCGTACGTACGCATGAACGCTGTTTTCGTTTCCTTATTGAATTGAATGGAATTAAGTAGATCACATACAAATAAATATAAATGAATCCAGTATCATTATTATGTCATATATTTAATTAGTACTTATTATATATACTTTATAATCATTCATGAATGGTTAATCATTGAGAATGAATCACATCACGTCGTGGAGACGGTAGTCCGTACGTACGCACGAGCGATGATATCGTTCCCATGGTCGTGGAATTGTGTTGAAGTGTATGAATACTATTTCAGTATCAATATCACTTTATAATAATCATATATAGTTACTCATTACACCATTATACCCATCCTATTAAGGTGGCGGCGGAAAATAGATTACACCACGGCGTGGAGACGGTATTCCATACGTACGCACGCGCGGTGATTTCATTTTTCCGTAGGATGGATAGAAGGTGAATTAGGGTTGTTTCATATTTATAATAACATATCAGTATGTAAGTAATACTGATGTTATTACTTTATCATGAAACAACTAAAGAAGAAGAAGTTGAAGAAGAAAGAAATTGAAAAGATCGGTAATGGATATTACCTCTTCTTTGAAATGCCTCTTTGAATCCTCCACTTAGGGAACTAAGATTGGTCTTTTAAGATTACCAGGACCTCTAGGATTATTATAGGGAAGTGGAGAAGGGATTTTGTCCGGGGTTGGCCGAGCTTGAGTGCTCAAATTGGTGTGCGGAGAAGGGGGAGGAGGTGCCCTTTTATAAAGGAGGAGAGGGGCACCTTAGGAATATCTCAAAATATTATTTTATATTAAAGTAAAAATCGGTTTATAATGGTTCCAAAGGGTCTTATTTAGAAGGTAAAGTGGGTATGGGTCTAAATCCTATCAACCAATAGGATTTAGACATGTTTAGGTTATTATTTTAACCTTATCAATTAGATTTAACTCTAAGTTAAATAATTTAACTTTTATCGTGACTTTTTGTTTTTTTACGCTATATGGTTAATACACTTACTATAACATGCCAAACGAACCCCAAGTTGTTTATTATTAATATATATACTTTTATCTAAGTCATTTGGCCGAACCTCAGATTTTTAGGAATAATATAACAATTAATAATATAATATTTGATTTAAAAACTATTTTGTGTCAATTTTGACACTATTTGATATATGATTTTTTTGAAAGTCATAACAGAATTATATTTTCGAAAAAAGTTGATTAAATTAACACTAATATATCATATTAACCTAGAAAATTAGTGGAATTCATAAAAAGTCTCAAATTACATTTATTGAGCATTTATAACATCAATTATGTTAACATTTCCTTAAAAAGGTAATTACTACATCATCGTTGTGTCATAAATAAATTAATTTATTTAAGGTCTAAAAATTATAAATAAAATATAATTATGTAGTAAATCTTTTTAGCTTTCTAATGAATATTTAGAGTCGAATATATCTTATGTATAACCCCATATGTTTTAGTAAATAAACTTTGATTTTAACTCTTTTAACCCTTCTTTAAATAAATTAATAATAAATGTCTTAATCTAATCCAAGTGGGCCTAAATGATCATATTTTATTCCTAAGTTTGTTTTTGGTCGAATTACACTTTTCCAATAGAATTAGGACATGTGTTAGGGTAATAATAATATCATTTCTACCCATAATTACCCTAGTTACTTTTAACCATGGTAAAAAAAGTAAAAAGTTACTATTCACCAAAAATTATTTTCATCTCATTGAACCACATTTTAGTCCTTGATATTTACCGTGTCTCTTGGATTTTCGAAATTCCACTCACAAAAGCGGTAAAATTAAATTTTATTAAAAATTCAGTTTTTTAACTACCAATTAGTAGTTTCACTATTCATCAAAAATTGAAAGTTTTCAGAAAAATACCAAAAATTAGGCCTAAGCTATATTAGATATTATGAACTCAAAAATGGTTTCTATTTTACCAAATTCAAAACATATCAGTTACATTAATTAATTTAAAAATTAATTCTCGCCGTCAAAACAAATAGCGTGTTCTTAAGAGATAATAACTATCAAAAGATTGACACTTGTTTATGTCTGGTTTAAATGTGAAATTACATCCAACGACCATCATTGTATTAAATTGTAAAAATATATTCTAAATATACTTTAAAACCACTCAAATTAATAATTTATCACTATTAATTATTTCGATTGAAAAAGTTGTTTTTAATTAAAATTTAGTAATTTTCACTATTCATCAAAATATGAAAGTTATCCGAAAATCACCAAAGTTTCACCCTAAGCTAATTTCGATATTACGAATCCAAAAATGAATTCCATTTTGAAAAATAAAATTAAAAAATTTCAAAAAGTGGTTATTACTATTCACAATGGCTAGTTTTAATAGTATTTTAATAGCATATTGTTGTTTAGTGAAACTCGTTATTGCGTACTACACACGCTATCGAGAAAGGTCGTGATTGCGTGTAATGCAAGGAAAATCAAGGATGCGTGTTGTGCAAGCTCTTTTTTGGTGTAGCGTACAACACAAGACATTAGTGAAATTAAAAAGAATATTTTTCATAAAATCTTGGGCTGTTACATTTTTCATTTGGAAGATCAATGTGATTCATATCATTAGAATGTTTTATAACAATAGAAAGATGTTTTTAAATTATATCTAACATAACATTTGGTTTCTTTAGAACATGATAATTTTACTATCTATTAAATTCACTAGTAACATTATTGGTTTAGGTTCCACCAATTGAATGAATTTAAAAATCACAGTGCAAGAAACAACAATCATGGTGGGAAACCATATAATCAGGAAAAATAATTTATAGTATACCTAAACCATGAAAATTTAGTTTTAGTTGGGATAATTTATGATCATCACCCAATCATTAGGATTTTTTACCTACACTTAGTCTTATCCCTAGGGTTTATAAAAATGTTTCATCATCCTAGTTTACAAATTTTCACGAAACCATTTCTCAATAAAAAATATATATACAAATATTTTTCATACATGTATATTACATCTAATAAAAATAATATTAATTCCATAGCTTAATGACCCACACCCAAATAGTATAGGTCTAGTATATTTGAAATATTGGAAACATAGAAAATAGGTTCATAATAGTTATATATCATACCACAATTAGATCTTCACAACTATCACCCTTCTTAAAAATATCATATAGAAAACCTTTCTTCCCAAAATGGGAAAGAATACATTATAAAGGGGGAGCTCTGACGCTCAGTGTGGGTCAACAAGGGATATATCAATGATCATATGAGCATAACAATAGAAATATTGAAGGGAAACATGAGCATAAAATTTTAAAACAATGCCCAAATTATCTTGAATCCCAATATTGATTCATGTAATAACTTATGATAGTTTATATGACATCAATCATAAAGGAACCAAGAAACATGATCCATTAGAGCATAACATTGGAATATGACATGGAATTATTGAAAAAAATAAGCATATAAAAATATGTAATTAGTAGTAATGTCTCATTACCAATACTATAATTATAATGACCCGAGATTAGCATACATATATATTACATTTTTTAAGATTAACATTTTATAAATTACACAAACAAACAAGTTAGGGTTATAATGGTATAACGCCACTCGAAACATGGACACATAAAAAATTAGTTCAAAAGTGAACTATTCCATCTCCTGATATATTCTCCATATTTAGAACCCATCATATACATATCATAAATAATACCTTTACTCATATACTAACGAATTTAAAATAAACTTATGTGTGATCGTAGATTCTTATTAAAGGTTAACAAGGGAGATATCAATAAAACATGAGAATATGGGTATGATAACATGAAAACAATGTAATAAAACCATACTCTTATATCATAGATCATAAAAAATAGTCATGTAATAAACCATGTAAGTATATAGGACATAATTTTATTGTAATAAATGAACGTGTTCCATGAGAGAATAACATTGGTAGACATGGAATTGTGTAATACAGATACTCATAGAAAATATTATCACACGGTTATCCCCTGAGACACTCATATCATGTTAGTAATGCAATGACCAGCCATGTATATTGTTAGGTTTCCGGGGCGCGCAGCGGAAGCCGGTGGGCCGGGGATTTTAAAATTTTCATCGACGCAACGACGGTACTTGTCGTCGCCGACGATCCGAGCCCCGGAGAGGTCCGAGGATCTCGTGTAAATTATTAAGAGCACAAAAATAAAAGGGAAACGTACCCGTTTCAAATCCGAAGGCGCGGTCGACTGCTACTAGCCGATGGGGATCGTTTCTTGAAGGATCCAAAGCAGGATCCCTCTAGATCGTCCACACACGCTCCAAAAATCTGCGAGAACGCCGATCGTCGAACTCCGGGTGCTAGCGCGGCGATTCAACGATGTCTTCGACGTCCCGTCGATCACCACATCGACGATCTTGCGATGGGTGAGGAGAAACTTGATCCGAGATCTTGGATCTTGAGCTTCTCTCTCTAGGAAGCGGGAGGAGAGAGGAGCTCTGGCCAAACATGGCATGAATAGTACTTGCGCTTGAGCCCCTCTCCTCTATATATAGTGGATTGTGGAGATTACCCGGTTGGGTTCCCTGGCCCCTGTTAATTCCACGTCCACTAAATAAATAACTATAACGACTTAAAATTGCGTCAATATTATTTATTTATTTTATCACATACTTGTAATATGTAAAATATATTACGTGATAAAATCTGAGACTTTTAACTCGACTCGCTGTCCCGCTTAATATTAAACGAACCTTGAATATTAAAATAATATTAGTTCGATTAATATTTTCTCGTATTTACTGAACTCGTAAATACATTAAATAAATTCAATCCCAAATATTCGTAACTTGAATATTAATGAATTTATTTAATTCCGTTGGTGATCGACAACTTGGACAACGTTTGGACCCCGTGGCGGGGCCCACTATGTCCATATACCTATTCAACTGAATAGGTGCGGATTCTTGAATACGCTATTGTGTGTGACCCTCTAGGCCCTTATCTCGATAGCAGTGAATAAAATTCACAGACCAAGAGCGGGGTCTAGCAACCCGTCATGGCCCCTAAAGAGATAAGGATAGTCATAGCAACGACTACCATCCTACAAACACTGACTGTGTACTGTAGTCTCTTTGTCAATATGCATCTCATAAAGCAGGACGCACTCTTGTGTCATCGTCCTTATATTGCTTTATTATTTTTTGATCTAACCGGATGGATTTGCCTTTCTACTGCTTTGGCCAAAGACTTATGAAGGCGGCACCATCCTGATCAACCAGGGCTGAGATATACAACTTCCTAAACTTGGAAGCGACAAATCCTTTCTTGACCATTCAACCAACGTCATACCATCAACGACGCACCCAACACAAACTACCTCACCATGACATTACTGCCATGGTTTTCGCCTTGCATCAAAGTACGTAATTAAGTGATATACATTGGTAATGATCTCAAGTCAGGAGACCAATACACATGTTCGTAGATAGGAACAACTAATGACACCCAAAACATGTGGTGTTCTTATTGGCGGGTCTGCCCTCATGATCTCACTACTAGAGATCACCAAGTGCGAACTTCATGAGAAGAAGTCTCAATGCTTATGAGCCCCCAGCACCTGATAGTCAGACATCTACTGTGTCCAGTCAGTAAGATGTATCTAGACTATAGAACATATATTTAAGATCAATGTCATTGTATCTTGAGGTTCTCATTATAGCCTAGTATCTGCTATAACCTCTCGACACGACAACTGACCTTTGGACATTACCATTATTATAGTGGACGCAGAAAAGTCTGCACTATAATGGTAAGAAATCATCATGCATATCTAACTGTACACATGATACGGTAATCAAAGGTACTAAATAGTTGGGTCTAGGGCACCCACTATTTCAACACTCCCACTTGCACTAGAGCCAACTTGCTAACTAAACTTGTTAGCTACTCACATGATAAAAACCATGCTTCTGCAGAGTAATGGATTTAACTGCTGGGCCTGCCACGTTTTCACTGTGTGGCAAATCTGCTATATGAAACCTCATCGACTTGAGTAAAACTTCTCAAGATAAGGTATCCCAGAGTAGATTATTTTTTTTCATTGTCATAACTTGACAACTTGGCTAGTAAGAATATCACAATTCTCATTATGATAACACTTTTCTCACTAGGTGCGAATCCAAGAACTAGAACAAATCGTTGCAATTTATAACTGCTTCTTAACTGCCTTAGAAGCTGCAACGTACTCGGTATTTGTAGGTATGGCTACCACAAGATTTTATGAGCTTGACTCACTCATCTCCTTTGCCTAACTGCGATACTAGATCAAATTGATCTAAGGATTACTAGTTTATGTCCCACCAGGACTAGTATACCTTCCTCTCCATATTCCAGGTACATATCATTTGTACTTACCAAAGTGCAAGATGATAGTTCTGACTGCATCACCTGCAGTTCTCCTGGAGTTAATTGATATCTGCCTATAATGGAATATATCCTGGCAGTATCAATTATCGTACATAATATGGCATATGTGATTGATCCATCGCTAAAGCATATGGTATCAATCCACAACTTTAATCTCTACACATGCTCTGAACATGTTAACCTGGAGAGATTAAGCCATGTGACATAGGCAATAATTCTGATCTTGAATTGTTCCAACTTGTATTTATCAATAAAATGTCACTATATGTACGATTGACTAGGACCAAGCAACCTTTGAATCTACCTCAGTGGATCCTGTTCCCTAGAACATAAGTTTCTTCTTGAAATCAATCATTGGAGAATTTCTTTTAACCTGATCTCATCTAACTGTGAGAACAAAATCTGTTTTCCATATGTTACCGAACATATTTCACTTGGAAAACTTTGGCGCTCCCACTAACCTTTTGTAGACACAAGGCAATGATTCATTTATAATGAATGCTCTAAGATCTTGTTGCTTACTTTAATCCAGAATTGGATTTCAGTAACTATCAACCCTTATTGGCATCATTTGATGTCACCATCTCTTTCTGGTTGCGTCGTATAGACACCTTCCACGAAAGATGATCTTGACATCCAATGACCAACATCATGATCATAGAAGTTCAGCTATGACAAGTAAAATTCTAATAGATTTAGGAGTACTGACTTGGTATAACCAATCGAGCCTTATTGGTACCATACTTGTACCATCCATGTATCATTTCATTTGAATACCCACCGCAGTATTCAATCTATAAGCACCTTTGCAATTTGATACACGGAATCCATTATTGAATTTTAGTTGATCTTGTCAATCTTTGCTTGTTGCCATATACTGCTTACTTGTAGGATTTATTATTCTTAATGAATAATATATCACCGGCCGCAGTGAATATAAAACCATCATCATGGTTCCTTTCTTCCTACACAGTATGTGTCTCTGGAACATGCCTATTCCACATGTACTTATGGAACTTGTTCCATATGCCAACCATTTGTGCATCTTGAGAATTGACTAAGCCCAAGTCAATTCAGCTCCCACTATCTCTAATAGAGATGTGCACCCTTGTATAGAAGCGTAGTTTAATACTTGACTACATCTTTTTCTATCTTAGGGATTTAGGTAATATCTTAAGCAACTGTTAGGATTATTACTTTAGATGCACATCGTGTTTAACTTGATGCATGTTTGTTTAATTCTTAACAAACGCTTTGCATCTAAGTGTGTCCTATGATATTATGGATTTTCTATCATACTATGACTCGTATGATATCCATTTGTCATTTTAGTTGGCACATTGGTTATTTGATTACGCTGTTATTTTCAAATCACATTTTGAAATATGATAGAAGTTTCCGCAAGTTGCAACATTGATATAACTTACATCATAACATATGCGTTTAGGAATTGCTCCACGCTACATGTTTGTTGATCAATGTTAATTTGTAAGACTCATCATCGATCCTCCTCATGAACATCAATACGGTGATGTAGATAAGGTAACATGCGTTTAGGAATTACTCCACGCTACATTATCATGATCGATGATTGCTTGGTCAAGATATTCTTTGGCCTGCCGATCCGAAGCAACTCATATCTTCTGACCAAACTTATACTTCATAGGTACATTCCATAATGATTTAAAGGAATTTTATGAAGTATCATTACCTCTAGCTTTCTTTGGAACAGTTCACACTCTCGTGTTGAACTAACCTCGGAAGCTTTGTGGCGTACCTTTATAACCAAATGTTTCTTTGTCTAAACTAAAGATGTCAATTATACCATAGGTATTTAGCTGTGTCGAGCCTAAATACCATACTGAGTATATAGTTGACGTTCGCTTTTAGTTTTACTTGACAAAGAATCACATTGCCACAACTGGGTAGGTCTTACATTTTATATTCATCATGTATTGCCAATGATTCAAATAGCAGTGAACTATTTGTTGAGTATGTAACCACCAACAACATTCATTCCAAAACATGGAATAATGTCTCATAATCTCAAAACGGGAACATGAGATAAATGTTTTTGGTTATACTCAACAACTTGTTCAATTTGAATCGATCACTTGGCGATTAGAAGTTATGTGTTTCTCCCCGCTGACTTAGGAATCGCCTTTTCTAAGCTGCATGGAGAAGACATTATACTTCCAGTAATGTTTCTCTACTTTCTTGGTTATTGTATCTCAATACAAATATGTGAAAAACATATTGTATTTCAATACCCAAGAAGTATTCGAGAAAACAATACCTTAATCTGATGAATATTAACTGAACAAGAAGCGGGTACATGCTTCCAGTATTTCAGTTTTTAAACTTCCATGAATTTATTTCATTTTGTGATGCAAATAACCTCCTGTTAAATAACCAACCATTTTTCATTGAAGGACATGACGAAGGTGCCTTTGGCATAACTTTCCATAGGCCTTTTCGCCTTGTCATTCAATTTATTCGCCATAAGAATAGATGGTGTTATCTCTAATATTCTTATTATGTGGCGAATGTTACCTTAACGAAAATGAAGCGCTTACTCTATACAGTTCATTTTTATACTTAAACGAAACTAGAGTAATTGGGTGTAAAAGGTATAAGAAATGGGATAGCATGAAAGATTGTGAACTGTCTTTCACATACCGAGTGCATTCATTACGTCCATCACATTCAAATCTTCACTTTCTCCTTGAAAGGATCTTGGAGATGAGACTACATGTGATCATCATTTTAGTCTTGATGTAGTGACCACAACATACATCAGTTGTTGATGATAGCATTATGACAGAACCATCATATGCTTGATTCATGAGTCTCCTGTAAGCAGTTTTACACCCTTGCTTCTTAAGGTGGCTTAACAGGTTGGGACATAAGCACCTTGAATTTCCACTATAGTAGTAATGTGCGCAAGCGCCTATACTATATTCAGAAAATTAGTGCTTAGTTTAGACATTAACTTTGTCTAATATTTATCGCAGTTTTATTGTGGTATTTCTTGCCATTCTCTACAAATATACTTTAGCAAATTGTACTTTTATGTGATTACCTAATCTGACATTACTAATTATTTAATCATTAAATGTCTCCCACTAATTTTTCGAATTCTAGGAACCCTCTATACTAGAATCGGAATACTCTTCAGTATTCTAGTGGCAAGGATCCTTGAACCTCCCTCATAGTCTACAAGCTAGGGCTACGCCACTACTCGGAGGGTCCAAGGTAGGCTTTTTGGCTGGCCAACCGCTTTAACCCGCGGTTCCTTGATCTGTTGAGTGAAGTCCCAACTTCAAAAATCATTTACTGATTTACTCAATGCTTGCCTCTAAAATTACAACAAACTAGCTAAGGCTATATCCTTGTTGCAATTTTAGTTAAGTCGACCCATCACACAAATAAGAACTCCCCGGTAGTAAGAGGCACCCTCAGCTGAGGCATGAACCGGCACCTCGAACACCCGGTTTTGTTCAAACTTGAATGATGGAAGGCTATTTCTGACTTAATATTTACTTTGAGGGTTTTATGTTTTCCTCTCTCGACGAATGTAATCCATTTCTATTATACTTGTTCGGCTATGTTGTCGCGCTCACAACTGAACTTTAATAGAAAAACAAACGCCGCTTCTTTATGCATTTTATTATCTATTATTTTATGTACTTTTCCCGCTGTTCTAAAAAAACGCATAAAATAATAAATAAATGCATTAAGGTAAAACTACTACCCGACTGGTCTTGAGCATCTAAACGACCTAAGCGCATTGTACTTGAGTCGTCTACTTGACTCTTGATGCAGCTTGCCCGTTCTGTATGTCTGCTTTTTATCTGGAGCATTGCCTCATCTTGGCGAAGCTCACGTCACGTCTTGGATTACCGCCTCGCCTTGGCAGGGTCGACATCGCTCGTCGTCTTCGTCTGAAGTACAAAGATACTCGCGCGCAGGCGAGGGGAACTTGGGAATAAATGTACATCATATAAATTGGGCGCGCAGACCCTTATACATTTTAACCGAAAAGAAAGAGGATGCGCAGACCGTCCATTTAATTAATTACAATCATCGCACGCAGTTTAAAATAATTAATTAAATAAATAATTTAAAAGCAGACATACATGGGTCGATGCTCAGGACCAGCAGACGGGTAAAATAAGCGCGATAAAAATTAAAATGCATAATTAAGTATGAGGATTTATTTAATTAAATTAAATGAATTAAATAATTCAAATAATTTAATTACTTATCAGTCCGTCAATTTAATTTAATTTTAAAGCCAAAATTAAATTAATTTGACTTAATTCAATTTAATACTTAAATTGAATTAATTTTATTCGGGTATTAAAAATTATTTCACTACAAATAATATATTAATTAATTTAACTAATTAAATTAATTAATTATATTAATTATTTTAACTTAACCCATGTCAGGTGTTACCTGCCCGCTAGGAGGACCGAGCGGTGGCCGGGTAACCTTGGCCAGGGTGCTCTCGGGAAGGAGCCACTGCGTGGTCTACCACTGCTGGAGGCAGCGCCTCACTCGGTAGAGCGCGGGGTAGCGCGCTAGGGAACCCGCTGCACGGGGTGGTCCGACTTGCAGCGCGCGGTCGGGAGAAGACCACGGTCTGCTCACGGAGGCTTGGCAGCGGGGAACGACCGGGACCGAAGAGCGGTCGGCAGCCTGTGACAGGTGGTCCGGCGAGGGCTGGCGGTGCGACGAAGGTTCAGCCGCCTGGTTTTGTGCTTGGGGCCGCCGCATGAAGAGTACTTGCGCTTTCTGGTATGCGCGGGTCTGGTCGGATCAAGCACAAGCTGCGGAGGAGGCCGGGGCTTGGTCCCTCGGCTATCTGCGTGCTCCAGCAGCCAGCGGTGGAGGGGGGCTGCGGCTGGAGGCCAACGGCTGGCTAGTAGGAGGCCGCTGCAGGGGTGTCAGGCCGAAGAGGGTGTGGCACCCTGGCTGTGCGCTGCAGGTGTGCGCTGTGAGCAGGCGGCGCCTGCAAAGGAGAGGGAAGGGTCTCCGGGTTCTGCTTGAGTGGAGTCCGGCGTGAGGCAGCAGGCTGGTCCGGTGGGAGGCGGACCGGCGCGGTGGAGAAGCTCGGCCGTTTGGTGGGGCGCCGTCAGGAGGTGCCTGAGGAGCAGGCGGAGAGGGGTCCGGCGGAAGGCAGCAGCGCGGTCCGGCGGAAGGCACCAGTGCGGCGCGCGGAGGAGGAGGCGCTGCGGCTGGAGGCCGCCACTTGGAGGGAGCTGCGCCGGCCTGCTGCGCGCCGGAGGGACTCCCGGCGGCGCTACAGTGCGCCGCGCGGGAGAGGGGGTCCGCTCGGACCCCTGCTTCAAATTTTTTTTTTTTTTGCTTTCCTTCTTCCACGCGGCCTCCCACCCTTTTTTTTTTGGCTTTTCATCTTCCACGCGGGAAGACCCCCAAAGGGGGTCTTTACATTTTTTTTTATAAAAAAGGCTATATAATAGCCTTTTATTATAATAATACATAAATTATTATAGTATAATAATAATTTATTATTATTTTAATCATATAAAAATAATAATTATGTATAATAATTACAATTTCTTAAAACTTATATTATTTCCGATAAACGGAAACAATCAACAAAAATTAAAACCCGAATAAAAACACGAACACGATCCATTCTAAAAATTTTGAATGACCATATCTTGGTCATTCAAAATCAGATTGAAACGCGGTTCGATCCGTTTTGACCGTTTTTAAATCCTCTACTTAATTTACTGCAAATTAATTTTATTTGGCTCAGAAAATTTACGCGATCCCTCTAATACCACTGTTAGGTTTCCGGGGCACGCAGCGGAAGCCGGTGGGCCGGGGATTTTAAAATTTTCGTCGACGCAACGACGGTACTTGTCGTCGCCGACGATCCGAGCCCCGGAGAGGTCTGAGGATCTCGTGTAAATTTTTAAGAGCACAAAAATAAAAGGGAAACGTACCCGTTTCAAATCCGAAGGCGCGGTCGACTGCTACTAGCCGATGGGGATCATTGCTTGAAGGATCCAAAGCAAGATCCCTCTAGATCGTCCACACACGCTCCAAAAATCTGCGAGAACGCCGATCGTCGAACTCCGGGTGCTAGCGCGGCGATTCAACGATGTCTTCGACGTCCCGTCGATCACCACATCGACGATCTTGCGATGGGTGAGGAGAAACTTGATCCGAGCTCTTGGATCTTGAGCTTCTCTCTCTAGGAAGCGGGAGGAGAGAGGAGCTCTGGCCAAACATGGCATGAATAGTACTTGCGCTTGAGCCCCTCTCCTCTATATATAGTGGATTGTGGAGATTACCCGGTTGGGTTCCCCGGCCCCCGTTAATTCCACGTCCACTAAATAAATAACTATAACGACTTAAAACTGCGTCAATATTATTTATTTATTTTATCACATACTTGTAATATGTAAAATATATTACGTGATAAAATCTGTGCCTTTTAACTCGACTCGCTGTCCCGCTTAATATTAAACGAACCTTGAATATTAAAATAATATTCGTTCGATTAATATTTTCTCGTATTTACTGAACTCGTAAATACATTAAATAAATTCAATCCCAAATATTCGTAACTTGAATATTAATGAATTTATTTAATTTCGTTGGTGATCGACAACTTGGACAACGTTTGGACCCCGTGGCGGGGCCCACTATGTCCATATACCTATTCAACTGAATAGGTGTGGATTCTTGAATATGCTATTGTGTATGACCCTCTAGGCCCTTATCTCGATAGCAGTGAATAAAATTCACAGACCAAGAGTGGGGTCTAGCAACCCGTCATGGCCCCTAAAGAGATAAGGATAGTCATAGCAACGACTACCATCCTACAAACACTGACTGTGTACTGTAGTCTCTTTGTCAATATGCATCTCATAAAGCAGGACGCACTATTGTGTCATCGTCCTTATATTGCTTTATTATTTGTTGATCTAACCGGATGGATTTGCCTTTCTACTGCTTTGGCCAAAGACTTATGAAGGCGGCACCATCCTGATCAACCAGGCCTGAGATATACAACTTCCTAAACTTGGAAGCGACAAATCCTTTCTTGACCATTCAACCAACGTCATACCATCAACGACGCACCCAACACAAACTACCTCACCACGACATTACTGCCATGGTTTTCGCCTTGCATCAAAGTACGTAATTAAGTGATATACATTGGTAATGATCTCAAGTCAGGAGACCAATACACATGTTCGTAGATAGGAACAACTAATGACACCCAAAACATGTGGTGTTCCTATTGGCGGGTATGTCCTCATGATCTCACTACTAGAGATCACCAAGTGCGAACTTCATGAGAAGAAGTCTC
Source organism: Viscum album (assembly GCA_963277665.1). NCBI lineage: Eukaryota > Viridiplantae > Streptophyta > Magnoliopsida > Santalales > Viscaceae > Viscum > Viscum album. Next base: position 2,021,544,608 of record OY728125.1, on the reverse strand, counting down.
AATGCTTATGAGCCCCCAGCACCTGATAGTCAGACATCTACTGTGTCCAGTCAATAAGATGTATCTAGACTATAGAACATATATTTAAGATCAATGTCATTGTATCTTGAGGTTCTCATTATAGCCTAGGATCTGCTATAACCTCTCGACACGACAACTGACCTTTGGACATTACCATTATTATAGTGGACGCAGAAAAGTCTGCACTATAATGGTAAGAAATCATCATGCATATCTAACTGTACACATGATACGGTAATCAAAGGTACTAAATAGTTGGGTCTAGGGCACCCACTATTTCAACATATATAAATTTGGATTTGGATAACCTCCTATAAACCCTCTTTCAGTCTTCAAATAACCTTTTGTGCCTTCTCTTTTGGGATTGGGATAACCTCCTACATACCCTCTTTTGGGATTTGCATAACCTCCTATATACCTTATTTTTTTCATGGGATAACCTAACATGTACCATTTGATCTCATATATACATTATTAATTATTAAATGAATTGGAGGGAGATATGGGTCCTAGTGGTCACATAATGAAAATCACACACATGAGTTCGACAAGTTCATAAAAAATTTGAAATATTAGAACCCATGATAAAATTGGTTTCATAATCATTTCATCATAGAATAAAATTTGGAAAAGAAATAGTATCATAATCAATTCATAATTTCATCATATAATATCCCATGTAAAATGAATTGTGGTTCATAAGAATTTTATCACTGTATAACTCAATAAAAAATGAGTGTATTGTATAAAAACACTATCTTGGTATAACTAGTGGAAAAAGAAGTAGGTATTAAAAGAAATATATAATTGTATCAACCATTGAATTGAAATGTGATTCATAGAAATAATGTCATCATAAATATAAAACATTAAAATATGGAGTTATAATGGCTTCCTTGGATCATATCCTCTACATTTCATAAGTAACATCTAATGACATCATCTTATATGGAGAATAATTTTTTAAGGAAATATCACTGTGAACTTTTCCTGAGAAAATAAACATTTTGATGAAATTATATATACATAAATAAAATTTACAAAATATTTTTGAAATTATTTTCTTTTAAAATATACTTTCAAAACTTATAAAGGGATCAATAAAAGTAGTGTTTTTAAAAAAATGAGGAAATATCGTTTCTTCTTTGAAAAAACACTTTTTTAAACCTAAAATATTTTTAAAGAAAAATTTCACTGAATATAAGATTAAAAAATTATATATCAAGCATAAAATAATTTTTTCATTATAGTGGTAATTTTTTTCTTGTTTTACACTTTAAAATAATGATTCCATTCATAGTTTTGGTAATACCCAAACTTGACTTTTCTTAATATCAACATTAAGATTCATTTAAAAAATTATGTACAATAAAAAAATGGGTAAAAATGACTTCAATAAATCATTTTGAAAATGATAAAAATTTCTTTGAACCATTTTTATAAAACCTGATTTTGTAAGAAAATGTGGTGTTGAACTAAGAGAGTGTTAAAGATGATTTTTCATTGAATTGTTTTAGAACACTTCAATACATAAAGAGTGGAAATGAAGGTAATTCTTGTATTATATTTACATGGCCATAATATAAGTAAAATAATTAGTTTAATGTGGTATAGATAATAATAGTTCATCATTGGAAGAATATTCATGAGAAATACCAATAAATGATGAGATTGTGACATAAAATTATTTCCCCTTTGGAAGATTTATATCATAATACATATGAAAGAATTAAATTAAATGAATCATATAATATAATGAGAGTAAATAAATTCATGGTATTACATATCAATGGGTCTATATATACAACTCATAAAATAATATTTATCAATAACATAACATATGTCTCAAAGAAGGTATATCTAGAAAGAGATCCCTTACTGTTTGGTAACTTTGATCCTTAAAACCCAAAAATGATATATACTCGAATTGATATGTAAACCCCATTAATTTAAAGGATAATAATAATAAAATAAATTAATAGGAATTATATTTAACATATAAAATAAATAACTTGTTAATATGTAATGTGTCTCACAGATGTAACAAGTGAGATATAAATCTATTTCAATAATTCACAACATAATTCATACACAATCGAACCTCTTATATAATAAAAATATTTTTTTATAAATATATTATATAACAATAAATATTTATGATACAATATATGATTTACTTGTGACCCTTTACTACTAATTTATTAACATTTTATTTTTTAAGTCATGTTCTGGTAATAACTTATTTGTTTTTCATGTATGTTTTGATTTTTTATACACAGTCCCCTTACTTAGATCAGTGTTCCATCATACATAAAATATTAAAAAAGATATAAATATCATATCTTTTCATTATATATTTATTTTTATTGATCAAAAAAAATTAGAGATAAAAATATAAATACATTGTCAATGGGGAAAATAGATTATCTGTATGTAGGAAAGTTATTTTCATTTTTTTTGATAGATATAAAGAAAAAGGTAAAAATTATATTAAAATTATAAAATAATTTACATTCTATTTATATCAAATATATTCATTAAAATCATAATAATTACCTTCCATGTAAATTGTGAATGAATCACATCGTTTCGTAAGACAATAGTCCACTGTACACATGAATGATGATTTCATAACCCATTTAATGGAACATGACATGGTTTTAGGTCATTATCATATCATAAATATATCTGTGTGTGTGTAATATACTTAGTAATGTATATAATATTTTAATAACAATAATTTATTTATTTGTAGGAAGAAATAAAATAAAAATGATCATTAAAGAAGATTACCTCTTCTTCGGGTAACCTCCTTGTGTTTGCACCAGATACCTTACAATGATGGATTTACACCAAAAAATTGATTCTAGGATTATATAAGTTATGTATGGAAGTTAAATAGGGATTTAATTCCTGAAAAATTGGGTTTTTATATTTTAAAGAGGAGTGGAGAAGCGGTGGCCTTTTATAATGAGGTCAGTGGTATACTTGTAATAGTTTGAAAGGAAAAATTTGTTGCCCTGTTATTCACATGATAAATGGGATAAAATAGTAAAATATAGATCCTAGAAGATATATGTTCACAATATGTGCATATAATGTGTTTTTTGAATGTTTTGGTACATTTTTAAGCAATTTTATTTTAGTTTAAATCCCTTAAAAACCCATTTATATTTGAATAGAAGTAAATAATTTTTATTATTTTTACAATTTATTATGGTAAATAAATATTTTTACATAGATAGAAAATATAAATTATTATGATTCTAAATATAGAATCCATTTTTATAAATTTCAACCATATGCATGGAATACTGTAATTTCAAATTAATATCGCAGACGTGATGAGAATTAGGGTTTTCACAGAGAAAATGTTCAAAAGTTTTAAAAGAAATAATATAAAAATTAAAAATTCAAATGATTCTAATGAAATAAATTGGATTAATATATATAAATGTATATAATAAATTTATATTATAACCATTTTCAAATAATTTTTATGTTTTTAAAAGCATTAAAATAAATTAAAACTTTTAATGAAAACCAATATTTAGTACTATTTATGAAAATATTTATCTCTTATGAAAAAACTCAAAACTTCATGATAATATAATTTTAATATTTTTTCTTAAAGGGTAAAGTTGAAACCTTTTATTGGAAGCAAGAAAATGAAGGTACCAAATGATAAGGAAAAGGGAATACATGGAACACCCAAGACAAAAGAAACTATCTGTTTATCTTCTTCAGCAGCCGCTTGGTAAGCCTTTGTTCTTCATCTCTAATAGCATCCAGCTTCGCCCTTCCACTCCTGCATCCCCGGCCTCTCATCTTCCCTCTGCTTGCACCTACCCTATTCAAGAGCACTTGGAGTCTTTCCTAAATTGCCTCTACATCGGTGCTCTCATAATCTGAGCTATCCTCTGAGTCATCCTTGCATTTGTTGGAAGATACATTTTTACAAACTGGCGGCTTCATTTCCTCAATAATAGGCTGCTCAACCACCATTGGGGAAGCAACTGAGGGCATTGTCTTCTTGTAAGAAACAAGTTGGAAGCCCTCATTATCCACAATAGGCTTTGAAGTAGAATGAAGAGCTGTAGAGATGACTAGGGAGTCATAATCTAATATTTTATTACCTTTTCGAATCACTGAGTCAACCATAGTTTCCTGTAGTTGAGCTTCTTCTTCCCTAGCTTGTTACTTTCCTGGAGGAGCAACGACCTGATGGTTTTCTTCTTCCGTACAAATATCAACCCAAGATTTCTTTTTGTTTCCAGAAGAGAGAGCACCAACCTTAGGTGACATGGGGCAGTCTTTCTTTGTTTTAACTTTAGATACCTCTACATGAGTAACATCTTGTGCCTCTTTCTCAGTAGGATAAAAAACATTGCCCAAGTATTCCACATGCATAGTATCTTCATGTAACAACTGAGGGTCAGATTTCAAATTATAGGCAGATTTTCTCTTCTTGACACAATTATTCTCGTTGTGACCACACAAAGCACAGAAGCTATAGACTAAAGACCGCCGACAAGAAGCTAAGTCATGACCAATGAAATTGCAGTCCTTACAGAATTTAGGCATTTTTTTATAAACAATCTTCATCTCAATTATATCATCATCAGTTGCAAGCATTACCTTTTCAACAAGAGGCGAACCTAGGTTAACCTCTACCATAAACCTAGCAAAGTGACCAAAATGAGCAAACTCCTTTTCCTAACCAATTTTGATCGGAATACCAATGGATAAGGCAATATCATACAATATTATAGGATGTTAAAGTATCCAGTTTAAGTTATACACTCTAACCCAAATTTTTGTAGTATTGTGACCAACCTCCATGGTATTGAACTTTTTATCCCATTCATGCAAGTGTATAATTACCAGTTTTAGGGAAATGTATCCAAAGCCCCATGCTCGGGTTTTTAATTCCTCTATGGGGAAAAGCATATGAAAGTATCCCTGACCGAGCGAGACACACTTCCATGAGGAAAACCCCCAAATCAATGAAACACGCTCTGTGAGTTCTTCTATTTTCATAGGTTGTGAACCTTTAGGAAGTAAGAGTCAAGCAATGATAGATAACTCACCCATTTTGAGTCGTTCGGAGACCGCAACAGGATCCCCTTTAATGTGAGCAATATTTCCTTTTCTTCGAATGGTAGAATCAATTCCTCCATTGAGGTTGGAAAAGGAGCGAACGTGATTTCCTTCCTGGTGAACTTCCTTAGCCGACTCCATAATAGGATCAGTATAGAATGTTCTGACAGATTCCCCCTTGGATTCCACTCCATTGAAACCCTGAAACGGCTTACTTCGCGAAGAATCTATGCCCACTCCAGATGGTACACCCACAACCTCCATAAACTCTTTCAACTTTCCATCACGAATCGCGACAGCCTCCATAGAACCAAAGTTCAAACATCGGCTGATCTCTGCATCCACATTAGGGTGCAGCATCCTCACACAATCATACATCGATGCCTCCCTTTCCTCTGTTCCAGCCGCATCTACCAAGGACCCACCATCGTGAAAACTAGGCATCAACTTCATAGGGTCGGAGGTCAAGATTTGTCTGATCTTTGCATCCGTAGCAGAGATCTTCTTCTTCGCAGCATCAAAAGACTCTGCCTCCATTTCAATGTTTCCAGCTACAACGCCCGAGGTCCTACCATCATCTTGAGTTCCAGACAACGTTGACGGTTTACATAGCTTCATCCCACCATGCACGCTCACCACCGAAGACCTATAGCAGTCGAATCTACCCAGAGGAAGAAGATCTGCAGTAGACATCAGAGGCGCTGAATGTCAAAAACCCTAGCTGAAACAATTTCTAGAGTGAGAAGCTGTGTAATATTTATTTATAAAATAATATTTAAATTAAATAAAAAACAACTTTTAGAAAAATACAGTTTTGAAGCATAAAATTGTATTTATTCATTTCAATGAAATTAAAAAAAATATTATGGATGTTAAAAATTGTATTGAATATATAATATATTCATTTAATTAAAATGATTTTCTAGAATTTATATGTTTAATTTATTTATGTAAAACTCATTTATTTTATAAAAATAGTTTTTTATAAAAAAACATTCCTTTATTTCCAAATAGTTTTTAATATTATTATTAATTAAATTTTAAATATGGATGTAATTTGTATACAATTTTTAATTATATATTTATATAATTTAGTTTTTCGTAATCATACCCTCATTCAAATGGAATTATTGATAAATATATTATTAAATAATAACATTTCAATCGTATGTCACATTTCATTAAAACTCATTGTTACGAGTAATGAAAGATGAAATATATGATGCGTAAATTGAATAAAATACATAGTGTTTTTTATAATCAAATTTAAAATAATATTAAATTTATTTGAGAAATTTATATTTCACATAATATTAATGTTTTACATTTTCCCACCTTAAAATACATTTCTACCTCAAAATTCATCACTTTTGTACCAACAACTGAGGATAAATCTACCTCATTATATTCTCAGGTTCCCACATAACATAATCAACATAATAGTTTTCTTCAATAAATATTTCCTTGGTGAGTGGTCTTATTTCATAGAACATTTTCCTATGATCTTGAATCTCTATTGATTATTCCTTACAATAAATATCATAATCTACCAGTATGACATCTAGGTTCAGTGCATGTGAAGGATATGGTATGTACTTTGTTAAGATACGTCCATGGAACAAATTGTAAACCTAACAGATGTTTCGTGGATGCACCCATTGATAGGATTCCATCTTTATATGATCATGAATTTCAGTGGGACCTATATACCAAGGTATTATAATTATTTGTATCAAAACCACAATTTTATAATTTGGATTTCATTCAATCCATTTGTACTTAATATATTACTCTATGAAATGAAGATAAATGTTTTTATGCATCAAGAACTAACAGATCATATGACCCATAATATAATGATAATTAATTCCTTTAATGTATATTTAAAACAAAATGGGTAACACTGATTATGAAATATTTATAAATATTTATATTGTGAAGTAATACATAAATATCTAAAACCTCAACCAAATATCAATATAATCCATTTCAAAAATGGCTAACCTTATGGCCCATAGAATATATTCAAAAAAAACCTATAAAAATAAGGTGACTAAATTTAAAAAATTATCTTATCATTATTCTTTCAAAGAACATGAAATATGTCTTAATTTCCACGTACCATAAATGTGAATTCTTTCATCATGTATTCTCACAAATAATGGTTATAACCTAACATACTATAAAACCTTATTAAAAACATACATGCTTCATTATTCCTTAAACAAACTGCATATTATTGGATAAATTACTTAAATACAAAAAATATATATACTCCATCATTATACTATAAACAATTTTTGTTAACAAATAATTAATCAAATCCATGTTTCTATGTCTATATCAATCATCTCTTTTTCACAATATCATTATTTAAACATCTGGAACATATTACGTGTTAACTTTCCCTTAATCATATCTTTTTATGAACTGTCACATTTCCATTAAATTAATTTTTAGTTCATTAACACAAATCAACGTTTTCTGGAAAATCCATAACATAAATAATATATTGAACAATCCTTATATAAATCATTATGGGTAATGTTTAACACATAAATAAAAAAACATTAAAGTTAATTTTTTTAAAGGGGATGGGTAACACCACCTTTTATTCTAGTACATTCATAAACCATTATGTAGGTTTCATCATATTTTTACATTATACCACCTTTGTTTTATATTTCATTATTAGTCTCTTTATATTAAATATAAAATACATTACTCATACATCCTGTATAATTAAAAACATGAGATTTCCCCTTAGTAGATATATTTGAATAATGTGCATACATTCCACATATAAAACATTCAACCATCAAGGATATCTTAGGGAGAAATCTACCATTTTGATAACCAAACTTTTCATTTTTCCATTGAAATTTCATTATTTTTGACATTCTATTCCACACTAAAAAATATTCTCATTCCACATAGATAGCCAAATGGGTGCGTCATTACACATTCTATGAATATGGGAAACCAAATTTTCATTCCTCTATGATCTTCATCACCCTAACACTTAACAACCTCTATTCTTTTTTTCTATTGTGAGTCTAAGTGTTTGTTAAACTGTAAGATATTAATCATATATTGTGATAAAATATTATCCATATAATAATATAATTCACACTATTCATTAACCCATTTTTTCTCATAAACACATTATCAATAAAATTAAACATTAACCTATTTCCTTCTTGTAGCATCCATTTATTATATCCATGAATAATTATCTGAGAAATAATTATCATAGTAGGGAACACCATAGCAATTAAAAATAAATTATAGTATGTTTAAATCATGGAATCTTATTTTCAATCTATGTTGCATTATTATTATCCTAGGTTATTCATAGACATCATCTATTTAAATCTTTCATGAAGGTTTATAATGAGTTTTTTAATTTTAAATCATATCCAATGGGTGTGTCAAATCAATTTAAAATCAAGGCCCATTTTCATGCACTAGATGAGGATTGAGTCCAAATAAATACAACATTTTCAAATTTATTACCCATAAGTATATCTATTCCTATTCCACATCCACTTTTTGTATATAGAAATCACTGTATTTTTTTAGAAACCACTTGATCTATCCTTTTCCAATATTCCATGAAATTTTCTTATTCTTTAACTCTTCCTTAGACTTATAATTATTCATATCCATATACATATATTTAGAAATATTCTATGTTATTTCAAAAATGTTTTCTTATCCCATTTTCCAAAGGTTAACTAAACCATTCCACATGTGAAAACTATAATGATAGATTTTTTTCAAGAATGGATATTTTATATTTATAGATAAATATTCATTATGTTACACAAAATGATTATTGAGGATTGTAAAGGTATAGTTAATTTGGTGTCACAGATACATAAAAAACCTGTCCATAATTTATCTATGACATCTACAAATATTTTATTCATAAATATCACCAATCTTTGAAATATCATACATAATATAATTCTTGAAATCCTGAAGAAAGTAAACATAACAACGGTTGATCTCAATTTTTTAATAAGTTCTAAAATGGAGATATAAATATAACATGAGAATATATTTGTGAGAATGTTTAAATAACATATTATAACCATATTATATATATCATAGATCAAAAAAATAATTCATAGAATAAATTAGTGAAGTTCATAAGACACAAATTGTAATGAAATGTAATAACTTGAGCAATGAGATCATAACATTGGTAGAAGACATGGAATTGTGGATTATGCATAATCATTAAAAATATTATTATAAGGGTATCCAAAAAGACACTCATAACTTGTTAGGCTTGGGATAAAAACTTTTGTGCCTGCATTGGTCTTAATAAAATATCCCTTTTACCCCATTTTATACTTTGTATGACGTCCTATTTACCCCCTTTCAGTAATAGGATAACCTTATGTGTACCCTATATCAGTGTTGGGTTAACCTCCCATGTACCATCTTTTAGGTATGAGATAACCTTCTTTGGACCCTTTAAGATTTTATAACATTAATAATTACCCAATCCATTGGAGGGAGATATATGTCCCATTAACCAAATAATGAAAATAATACTAATGTGTTCCATAGGATCAGAAAAATTTCATCAACATGAAACCAGTGAAAAGAAGTGGTCTTCATAACTATTTCACCATTGAAAAAACCTATGGAAAAGAAAAATGTTCATAATCATTTCACCATTTAGTCATAGCATACCTCATATAAAAATAAGTGGGTATCATTAAAATTCTATCATGGTATAACCCATAGAAAAAAATCATATTTCATAATAATTGAATTCAGTTATAATCCATATAAGGTAATAGGGTTTCATAAGAATTATATAATTTTATTACCCATTAAAGGAAATGGGTTTCATAAAATTCATGTCACCATACACTTAAAACATTAAATGAATTAATATGACTGTAATCATTGGATAATATCCCCAATATTGCATTAGTAACCTCAATGTATTTCATTTTATATATAAAATGATTTTGAAAGAAAAATTACATGGAACATTTCTTGAGAAAAATAACATTTTTTTAAATATAGGTTTTAAATATAAAATTCATATAAAATTTTAGAATTATTTTTCATTGAAAACTTATAATGAATGTTTTCAAAAATCATTTATAACACTAGTGGATAAAACATTTCATTTCCACTGTGAAAAAAAACATTTTCAAACATAAAACATTATGAAAATAATTTTTTGAAATAAAATTGAAAACCTATAATGTAATCATAAATTATAATAATTTCTATGATGGTAGTATATTCTGTTCATTCTGTATAAATTGAAAAAAATCCTTTCACAATTTTGATAAAAGATAAACATGCCTTGTTTTGAAAATGACATGAAGTTTCCATTTATTTTATTAAAAATGAAAAAATTTGTTATGTTATAATTAATAAGTAATTTTTAAAAGTTCCAAAAAATTTAAACATTTTTAGAAAACATGTTTTTAGAAGAAAAATTATATTTTGAGTGGAGAAATAAATAAAAAATATCTTTCATAATAAATTATTTTCAACTCTTGTGTACATAGAGTGAATAAAATTATTGTTAAACATGTATTATCTTGATATAAACATAGGATAAAAGAATAAAATAGTATCATTAGAGATATATCATAAGAATTTTTCATTAGAAGTATAATCATGACCAATCCCTATAAATGATGAGATTGTCAAATATAATCTTTACCACTTTGGTATATTTGAGTCATTATACATTTAAAAGAATAACATTAATTTATACATATAATATCATAAAATTAAATAAATTTATTATATTACATGTCAAATGGTATAGATATACTCCTCATGAAAGAAGATAACTACATAACATAACACATGTCTCAATGAAGGTAAATTAAGGCCAAAATCGCTTTCCATTTTGGTAACTAATGAAAATAAGACACCATGAATGACATACACTCAATTTGGTATGTTAATACCAATAAATTTTAGTAAAATCATATTAAAATACATTAATTTAATTTATATATTCCACATAAAATAAATAATTGTTGAAATTGGATTGTGTCTCAAAAACGCTAAGAGTGAGATGGAAATCCCATACCATAAGTCACAAATTCATTCATACAGATTCAAAAAACATGTATACTTTATATAATATTATTAGAAATATATTAATGAAAAATAATTATATATATAATACAATATATTATTTAATTATGATGTTTTATTACCCATTTATTTATAATTCCATGTTAAAGGCACATTTCAGGCAATAGTTATTTTGTTTTTCTTGTATGTTTTGAGTGGTTATTTATTCCCCTCTTAAATTTTTCAAGGATAAATAACATTCATAATTTTAAAAATTATATAAATATAAAAAATAAAATATATATATATATATATATATATATATATATCAGTAATATTTAGAGATAGATAATTGAATAAACATTTCAAGGAGAGGGTTGGTCACACTGACGCATAGACCCTATTTCCGTTGTATTGATGGATTGATAGAAAGAAAGGTAAAAAATATATTTCATATACAGAATTATTTTTTTTTCAAATATATCACATATTTTCCTTAAATCTATATTTAAAACATTTAATGTAATCTTTGGAAGAATTATATCGGTTTGTGAGGCGGTAGTCTGCCGTACAAATGAATGATTTTTGTATAAAAAAAATTTCTAGTAGTGTATATGGTTGTAGGTCATGAAATCAAAATAAAAAATATCTTATTATATTGAATATACTTATTTTATTTTATCAATATGTATCTAATTTTTGTTTTTTATGAGGATGAAATAAAATAAAAATTCTCATTAAACAACATTACATCTTTTTTGGGAAAGCTCCCTAGTTTTTCAACAAAAGGCATCATAGGTAATATATTTTCCTAAAATATAATTTTAAGATTAGAGTATGGAAGTTAGGAAGTGTTTTTGGATGGTTTTCTCTAATAAAAATTGATCTTATTGTTTCAGGAGGATGGAATAATGATTTTCATTTTTTAAGTGATTTGAGTGGCAAAATTTTAATTTTTTGAATGGAAAATGGTGTACCCATGATTTTCACATGAACAATTCTCCAAAATGGGGCATTATATAAAATATAATATTTTCAATCATTATATTGATATAAAATTGATTTTAGATGAGTTATTTTTATTTTTTACCATTATATTTTTAGTTTAACAACCCCTACTAAAATCATTTTTACCTTAACTATGATATGTAAATTTAAATTGTTTTGTATTAATTAAGGTTATATATTAATTTTAAGTTATTAGATAATATAATTCATTCTCATTGAAAATTTCTGTCCATTTTATCAAATTACAATCACATTATTGGAAAATTTTGGTTTAATACTAATCCCACAGATGTGATGAAATGGTGAGTTTTCAAAGTGAAAGGCTCTGAAGTTTAAATTTTTTCATGCAAAAAATTAATATAAAAAAATTAAAATCATATGAATTAGATTTATAGATTTATAATTTGACAAATATTTCATTTAAAATCAATCATTAAACAAATTTTATTTTTTGAAAAGATTTAAATGAAATGACAATTCTTGATAAAAACAAGTATTTTCCTCAATTCACAAAAAACATTATATTCATAAAAAGTTATGAATAATTTATAATTAAATATTTTTGACATGATAATTTAAAAATTAAAATTATTTTTCTAAAAAAAATTTATATTTTTGGAAATTTATTTTTACAATATGTGGGGAATAAATCGATAAAACTATTTTTTAGAAAAATACAATTTTTAAGCATAAAATTGGATTTATTGTTATCTCATGTGTAGAAAACACATAAGATTAATGTGAAAAAAATTATTAAAATTTTAATATATTAATTTTATTAAAATCATTGAAAAAAGTGGTTTTTAAATATATTAATGTAGAACATGATATTTTTCATAAAAATTGTTATGAAAAAAAATGATTTCGATCCTTTTAAAATTACATAAATTTTCATTTCTAAATATTTTTACACAAAATAATAAATTTTATATAAATGTTTTAACAATATATTTTAATATTTTATTAATATTATTCATACCCATCATTAATATGGCTTGGTGGTAACAATCCTATTAAATAATAATATTTTAATCTTATGTCACATTTCGTTTTGACTTGGGCTTATATTTAATATAAGCTAAAAAATTATTTCCTATAATGAAAGACAAAAATTGTAGTGAATGTAAATTAATATATTGAAAATATTAAATTTATTTGAAACAAATACTAAAAAACATATAATGGTGTTATCAACATATTAGAATGGGTTATCTCCCCAAACCATCTTGTATTCAATGTTTAATCTAAATTATATCATAATTGATAGAGTCCCTTGCTGAAATGTGTTAACTCCCCATTCTAGCCCTATTTGTCTCATTAGATATCAATATTTACACATTTAATTACAGGGTGGTATAGGTCTAACCTATCACATATTGAAAATCATTAAAATATGTTCCACAATATCATAAAACATTCATTAAATTAGAACCCATGAAAAGAAATGGCCTTCATAATCACATCACCATAATATAACATGTGGAATAGGATATTATTTCATAACCATCTCATAATTTCATCATATAATTACCCTTTTTAAAAGAAAAGGGTTTCATAAGAATTGGGAAATAATTTTCATAAACAATTTAGAGAAAGATGGTGACTGGAATCCTTTGATCACATCACCAGTGATGTGTAAGAGAACACATTCATGTTTTTTCTTCGATGAATATAAATAAGATTAGATGATCATTAAAACATTAATTGGCAAAGAATCCATTAAATTTTTACGCAACATATTAATAAAACAACACAAATATAAATTTAAAAAGTTGTTTTTTGAAAATAACTATCTAAAAATTTATTTTTGGATTCAATTAAAAACATTATAAATGTTAGTTGAAAAAGGCATTTATTTGGTATTTAAAAAAATGATTCCTTCCATATTTTTTTTGGAAATTTCACAAAGAACCTATTTTAGAAAATGAATAAGTGTTCTATTTTAAACTATTATGTAAAAAGTATAAAAGTGGTAAAAATTAACATTATTATTAATGTGATAATACTAAAACCCATCTTTTAAAAGTTTATAGAAAACATGGATATGAAATAAATAGTTTTTCCACTGAAGATAGAAATGAACTTGTTTTTTATTAAAAAATATTTTCTAATTCATGAGAAAATAAGTTTAGTAGAATGAAGGGAAAATATTCATTTTCATGAAATAAGTAATGTAGAATAAATTTCAAGAGTATCTTGAGTGGTCGATCATAATATTTCAACACTATAAATTAGTCATAAATAATCCCAAAAAATAATGATGATATTGTAACATAAAACCCATTACCTTGAGTTTTCCTTACATCAAATGTAGTCTAACCTCATTTACAATAAATTGATATTTATTATAATTCTATAAAATTTTCATTTTTATGCTTATAATATAGTAAATTATTTATTTATAACATTCCAACACTCCCTTTTATCAATAGTTCCTTATTAATATCATCATTTCTGGGTTTTAGCTATTTTTTATCATAGGTATCTTAGTTTATTAGTTTCGATACATACATATTTATCAATGTTCCATCATATTTAAAATATTAATATTGAAATATATAAAATATATATAACATCATATATATATATATGGTTATCCATAAACTTTAGAGAAATAAAAATGAATTACACCATTCATGGAGATGGTAGGCCATATATACATATTAATGTCACTTTAATTTTTAAAATTATGTAAAAAATGAAAGGAAAATATTAATTCACCATTCTAGGATCATTATTATGCCATATATATAATATATTTTCATCAAATTCTTCATAATTACAATCTACATAAAATATTAAATAAAAGTGTATCACATCTCTTATTGGGGTGGTAGTCCACACATATGCATGAACAATGATATCATTTCCCAATGGATTATATTATAAGATAGTAGATGTGATATTTTAATTAAATAAGAAAAAATTATTTCATAAAAAGAATATATAAACATTAATTACATCATAATAACCATATATAAATGTTGGTGATTAAAAATAAATTAAATCACTATGTGGAGATAGTAAGCCATATGTACACATGATTGATTCATCCACTTCTCATTTGATGGGTATGGGAGTGTATGAGGGCATTGTCCTTATCGAGATCAAGTAAAAGTATATTTAAGATAGTAAGTATATTATTAATTATAAATACCATATAGTAAGTTGAGTTAAATAATATTATAAAATAAAGTGATCGGTTAAGAAAATTACCACTTATTTGGAAGAACTCCTTTAGATCGCCTCAACATAGCCATGCGGTTGGACTTTTGGGAAGAAATAAACACTATAATGTGTCCATGGAATTTGAAAACCAAAATTGGATATGTTGTTTTGAGCTATATGTCTCTACGTTGTGTAATGAAGTTCTGGAGGAGGTTACCATTTATAATTGAGGTGGGATGCACTTTTGGACTTTCTCAAATGATTAAGTTATAATAAATTTACTCTCAACAAAAATGCCTCCTTATTTTCTATTGTATTACAAAAATATGGGATAGTGTTATAATCTCATTCAATGATATAATTTATAAAATATTTTCTTTCATTTTAAATCATATCATTTTGATTAACCCTAAGTTAAATTTTTTAAATTTTAACCATGGAAACAAGTTTTCCAATATTATAGGGTTGTAATTTTTTACTTATAAGGTGAAAATTGGTCCATAAATCAAAACGTAATGAATTTTACAACCATATCATGTCCACATTGTCTTATTTTAGTATTTTAATTAATTATAAATACTTTTATAATTTTTTATTTTGAGATTATATGATTTTGGTCAATTTATACAGTATTTATTTTATTTGAGTTAAAATAAAAAATTAAAAAGTTCAAATTTGAATATAATATTTTAACACAAGATTAATATTCAATGTCCACCTATAAATTTAATGTAACACTATAAGTCAAACAGCTTGTATCACTCACTCAAAATTAATTTTTTATTACAATCAACAATTGTACACAAGAAGCCAATATTAAAAGGGAATTGAAATGGTGAAAACCAAGTCTGACACCCCTAATAAAAATTCAACAGCCAGTTGGTAGAGAACCAGTACAACTATAAGCAATGATACATTCACTTGGAATACCTTTACTAGAAAATAAATCCATGACATAATTACCTTCCCTCTTTGCTAGATTACCACTGATATCTGGCATGATAAGTGTTCTTCACCTTCTAAATAAATAAGTAAGATCCAATGGGAAGCTAAACATTCCATAGATAATCCCAATCAACATAATATATTCCAATTAAACCTCTATCATATTGATATATAAAATCCTACAACATGAGAGACATGTGTTAGAGGCACTTTTCCCTACTCTGAAGAAAATTAAAGGAGCACAGTAAGAACTAAAAACCATGATCACTTAACCACTTTTATCCTTTACATGCCCCTCCATGTCTCAAAATAAGAAAGGGTCATCCAAATTAAACTTTACCCCATGCATGGTAGAATCCATGGACCCTTCTTTTTGGGTTCCTCCTATGCCTTCTCCCTATATCAGATAAGGTTATTTGAATAAATTTCACTAGAAACGCCAAAGATTCCCTTTCCTAAATAAGATGTCATAAAAATATAAAATAAATCACTAACATGAATATAATTTCATTATGTTTCAAATAGAAGTTTGGATTCCTTAATAAGTAGTTTCTATCCCAATGAAAACTAATAAGGGTTTATTAAAACTAAGATAGTGAAATTTTTTAATTTATATGATTTAAATAATATCTATGTTATTTCAAGGGAAACATTTCCATTAAAAAAATAAAATTCCATCCTAAGGTGATAAGGGTATAATTACTATTGGTGAAAATAATAGCTATACCAATGAGGCTATGACCATGTTTCTATAAAACTATTGGGATTGCCAGAATTTTGAACCCTATACAAATGGATTTAAGTAACCATTTGTATAGAAATCGAAATTAGGGCCCTATACCAATGGTTTTTACAAATCCTTCAGTATATAGATGAAATACCAATAGTTTTAATAGATTTTTTGTATATTTTTTCCATAATACCACATACTCCTCATCCCCTCATCATTTCAATCCATAGCCACCTTGTATCCCTAACAGTTAAAATTCTAGTTTCATCCTGACCATTCGTAATCTCTCCTCTCATATTATTTTACTTGAATTGTTATTCATTATTAAATACATGAAATCTACATAATTTATATAATTTTTTAAGCATCAATTCTCTTTTTATTCTAAATCTCATACACCATGGTAGATTCATTTTTTTCTAAGTTAAATTTCATTTGATTTGTTTAAATCTATCTATGGTTTTTGAAACAACTACTATTTGTGGATAATTTGTATTCATTTTACAATATATATTAACAAATTTTGGTTCTTATTTAAGATAGGGTTTCAATAAATATTTGAATTTATTATTTTGGTTTTTTATGGGTCATTTTTAATTAAAATACTTTTTTATTACCTTTCATGATGATATTAATGAAGGTAGTATAAAAATCCAACCATAATTGGAAAAAACATCATTTTCATTATGGTTTAACTCATGATATATGAATTTTTATTCATTTTAAATATATATATATATATATATTGTTATTATATCATGAAATTGAATTTATATTCATGATTATTTTATCATTATGATCATTAGGTGGTGTTTTTTAGTTGATTTTGGTATTAAAAGTTAATTATATGATCTTAAATGGATTTTACATCAATAATTAGTTTCATGGAAATCTAAATATTAAATACATTGATTATATTCTTTGATGGGTTTACATAATTAATTATAAGGATTCTGATCATGCCATAAATTTTTTAATTGTTTTTAAGATTTTGTAGATATTTTACATCTCTTTACCTTTAATTTATAATAAATATCATCCAATTGAAACTTTTTTATTCTTTATAGATTAATAAATAAGATACTTATATATTGGATTTGTTTATGAATTAATTATTTTGTGTTTTTAAAAAAAATATTAAAATAAATATTTTGTAAAACTTTTAGTAATAAAAAAAATCTAGGAAAAATAAATATATATATGGATGAGTGATTGAAATGTTATATTCTAGAAGCTTAAAAATATTAATAATGGAAAAGGGGAAATACAAGAGGTAATTTTTAAGAGTAATATAGAAAAAACAAGTCGATGTTAGGGTATGTTATTAATTATTAAATAGTATAATTAAATTTAGTATGGTATAAATAAAGTGAAAAAATGTAAAATGAAAAATATATATGGAACCCTAAAAGTATATGTGAAATTATATGGAAAATTTGGGTGATTATTCCCAAATGAAGGGATATCCTTTACAAATATAAGAGTCATTCTTCGAGGAATTGGGGTAAATTTTTCACTTTATAATAATATTTTGAAAAGGAAGGATATGAATGAGTCCTTTTCTAGAATCTAAATATTACTTCTGGGTAGACTATGAGTTGTGTGAAATTTTTTAATCCTTGCACTAAAATATAATTTTATATTTATTGGATGTTTTTCAACAAAATATTAAATTCACTTTTCTTATTAATAAATTTATATAACATAAAATTGAATTTATAGAATTTAATTTTGGGATAATAATAAAGTTGTTTCATTCATCTAGTCTAAAAAAATATGTATGTTCTCCTCAAAAAAGTCCATATCACATGATATAATAATTTTATATTTTTGAATTTCATGGGAATGGATTAATTTAATCATAAGAGTTGATATATTCCCATTTAAAGAATATTAATCATTTAACCAAGAGATATGGAAATAAATAAGAAAGTGGTTAAGAGAAAAGGGGAATTAAAATGAAATTCAAGAAGTGTATAATTGTATTATGTGCACCAAGGGAACAAGAAATTCATTTGAGTATTTATAAGGATTTCATACCATCTATGTTGGAATATCAACCAGACTAAAATGATTGAATACCACCCCATATGCTGAGATTCCAGATCATTTCCAACATTAATGGGGATGGAACAAATTGTCGATATATTTCTACAGATATTGACTAACATTTTTATTCTTCATTATGTTATTTTATTTAACTATTGATTGTACAATAGATACATTATGGTTAAACCAAAGAGATTCCCCCACCCTAATTCTATTGTATTAATTTATTTAATTGAATTCAATATTTTTTTTATATTTATAGTATTTATATATATATATATAATTTTTTATCTCTTACATTATGACTTTCATATAGAATTTCTGTCAGTTATGGTTTCTTTTAAGGCAAACAATTCTTATTTCCTTAAATATATTTTTGATTTAACTTCAATATTATTTCATTTATTTTATGACATGAAATATAAATTTTTTTTAAAGAAAGGATAGAAATTTTATGTACGAAAAAGATCAGATCTAAATTAATTTTCAAAACAAGTTGCAGATCCATTTATAATTTTCATTTAACCATGCTTCATAAAGAGATTACATGAATTTACATTGTAATAATTGCGTAATAAGACCATGTTTGAGTTTTAAATATATTATCTACCATATAAAAAAATATGGATTTCAAAAAAACTACAATTTGTGGTATCACAATGGGGAGATAATGAAATATCAAAAAGTTCATGATCCAAATGAGAGGATGGGATATGATAATTTATTTGATGAATGATTTTTGATTATTCATATTCATGATAAAAAAGGGATACTTACATAAGAAGACTTCGATACAAGAACACTTGATGCATGTAAGGAAAATGATTGTGTTGAAAGGGTGAAACAAATGAATGATTCTTCCTTTCCTCTAGTATATCGACAATGTGGTAAAATGAAAAGGATAGAATTTTTTATCTGAATAATTTATTATAAAATCATGTATAGGTATTATAATATTGAAATAAACTATATTATTTGCTTTTATGATCTTACTTATTGATGATGTAGATATAAACTCAAAACATCATATGGAATAAATGTTAGTTGAATAACATGGATTTTTTTTAAAAAAATCATGAGTGTTGGAAATATTCAAGCTTATTCCGAGATGACACTACCGAATGAAATGATTGTATAAAACATGTAACATACCAATGTAAGAAAAATACTAATGTAACACCTTATTGTGTTCCAAAGAAAGAATTTTGGTACTTTTAATTGATCCCAAGACTCTGGAATCAATTCATTTTTTTGTGAAATATAAATAAAAATGTTTTAGAATTATACTTAGATAAAAAAGAATAATGATGAGTCAGTTCAACCTATAGATGGATTTTTGTGGTATAAATTTGATACGTAATATCCTAATTTCATATCTAACATGTGTAATGAGTGTTTGTTTGTTTCATGTGATAGTATTAATCAATTTGGGAATATTGTAACATTCTACTACACATGTACATTTTCCATACACATTTATAACCTTCCTTTATGGATGTGTATAAAAAACATTTCACAGTAATTAGTATACACATATATAGACCATTTGATCCTAGAATTGATATAGATGTATACATGAAAACATTAATAAAATTTTTGAATCATCTTTGGAATGTTGGTGTGAACAAATACAATGCATATTATAAGGAAATATTTCATATTCATTTTGTGCTTATGTGGATGAAAAATGATTTCTCTTCTTATGAAATGATGTATCAATTGATTATAAAGGGAAAACAATCATATCCTTCTATCATGAGGAATACATATTCCATAAGGCTTAAATATTGCCATAGTTTTAGATTTATTAGAAACAGATGATTCTTTCTAATGGTCCATCCATATAGGAATAGTCATTTAAGGTTTTTCAACACCATGGAGATTAAAAATCCTCCTTATAATATGTCAGGAAATGATGTCCTTAATGAAGTTAATGATTTAATTTTTTCATTTGGAGAGGTTTATATGGAATTTTTAAAGAGGAAGTATGTTTCTAATGAGTCCAATTAAAATTGGGAGAAAAACATAATATTCTTTGAGTTACCTTATTGGTCATCCAATTTCTTTTTCTATTGGTTAAATGTAACGTACAGTGAAAAATATTTATATATTAAACGTTTATTTAAGTTATTCTACATTAAAATTGAAATAAAAATGATGATTTTTGAACTTAGAATGACTTGGTGAATTGGATCATCAAACCAGAATTGTATCATGTGTGTATCAGTGAAAATAAATAGAAAGTTCATTCTGATTCTTATTTATTGAAATCATCAGAAAAAAATTGGATGTACATGAGACTATTAATGTTATTAATGGATATTCATGAAACATAAAAAATGGGTTAATAGAAGAGAGTTGAAGTGTAAATCATTATAGACTCACAATTATCACATCCTTCTTCATGAGTTCATTCCAATAGCAATATTTCATCTTCTATTGAATAATGTATGGGTGTAATTTATTTTGTTGTTCTGTTTTTATAGAGATCTTTATGCCATGATTTTTTCCAAGTATTTTTGGTAAAAATTTTATAGAGGAACCATTAATATATTTGTATTTAGGGAAAATATTTCTTGCGTCACTTTTCACATGAATGTTGCATCCAACTGTCCATCTTCAACCCTAAAAAAATCTTGGATGACCTTAATTGGATGTATAAAAATGACTGAAATATATACACATTGAAATATTATGGATAAAACTATAATCAACCTAATGGTTCTCTCGTGAAAAGTTTAATAGCTCATGAATATATGGATAATTTTTTAATGTATTTCTCTAATCTAAATAAATGAAAGAATAGACCAATGAGAAATGAAGAAGAACAATATGATATAATTGATCCATGTTTTCCATCAATTCCCCAAATAGGTGTAATTCCGGGATCATATACATTTAGCACATTAATCCTTGAAGAGCAGGTGGTTTCACATAGCACAATATTGTTTAGTTTTTATTTTTTCAATGACTACATTATGTAAGTAAATTACACATGTTTATCCTATCTCATCTTATATAATTTTACATATCTATTAATTTTTTTAATTTTTTGGCATGGAATATAATAAAATGATAAATAAAAATCTTTGTTCTTAATTTTGAGAATGAGATAGAATTTTCATAGAAAAGAGTTTTATTCTTGGTTCAAATTAATGGTAGAAATAAAGGTATAATAAATTAATAAATTTTCGGCACCAAAATATGTGAAGAGGAAGCCAATACAAAGACGAAATCCAATCCCAAGAGGCTGCCTCACGAAGTCTATTTGCAGAGCCCCTGAACATCATACCATTCATGGAGACCAATAGCACTTCGGTCAACACGAAGCTACCCCCTTTATGAAGCCACTATGGAGAAAAGAGGTAGGAGGATCCGTAATCCGAATTAAATTTGCAAATCCACTGTGAAGAAAATATCCTGGAGGCTCTGCGATCTGAAATACATTTGCAAAGACGATGCAAAGAAAAGATTCGGGAGGCTCTGCGATTAAGAAAAATCATCACGTGGCTCCATGTAAAGCATTCTCTACATCACATCACCTCTTGACTATAAATATTGGGCTTCCCCTGAGCCTAATGTATGGATACTCCGACATTTCACCTTCTCATCTCTCAAATCGTGATGTACTTTCTGCTCTATGAAAAATGAGATCTTCATGGTACTTTAGCATTGCGAAGTTCCTTTCCTTTGGAATAAAAACGAACCCTCTTCAGGAAGGGATGCCCTTCATGAAGCCCATGGGCCTTCTCAAAAGAACGAGATCCCTAAGGGGACTCAGGTCTTCTCCAAGAACTCATGATTTGTGAAGTACCTTCTGTGAACATGTGAACCACATGCTAAGGCAGGGTTATTGTGCATCACGAGGCATACTGTATCTCAATTCAATGCCTTGTAAGGCACCCTTGATTCGTGAAGCCCTACTCCATGAGATCCTTTATGCATTGCGAAGAACACTCCATGTGAACCTATGCCCTATGCCTAGGCTATCCCACCCCACTTCACGAATAATACCCCTTCGCAAATCCCCTCTACTACATGGAGAACTAAAGCTTCATGAGACCTCTTCCTGGGAACCCCCTTGCTCCATAACCCCCTTTCTTATATGACCCTACAGGTTTGTACGAAGTGATTTCAAGGTCCCATGGGTGCTGCTTCACATTTTGTTTCATAGTTGTATGATTCTTTGCATAGGCATGCTAAAGACTATTGGTTCTTCTCATATCCACGTTAATGTGGACCCCTCTATGGATCACTCCACGAAACCCCCTCACCACAAAATTGATGATACCTTCCCTTTACTATGGGCAGGAGGGTATCAGTTATGTAAATCCTATGTGTGCGGAGTGAACCTGCCTCGTCCGACCTATAGGACATTAAACTTCCAAGCACCCTCATTCTTAGCACATGATATTAAAATATTATCTCGACCCGTACACCACACTTGGGGTGCCCCACCTCGAACATTCTCCACGCCTGCTCGTCTCCACGGGACTGAGATCTTCCTTTCATGGAATGAGATCATTTTTTTGGAGCGGCGTCTATTAGTGTGGAAAGGGCAACCATCTTGGTGTAATCCCCTGTCCCTTCTTGTGGGAGGCATCATCCCTGCTACCACTCCTCTCTTCCATGTGAAATACCATAGGAGATATGGTCACTGGGGCCTTTGTTATCCCATACCTCTCCCGTAGGTCTTTGTCGCCACCCAAGCCTCCATCCTGGAGTAAATCCCAATCTCCATCTCCCTGGGCTGCTAACCACATGTAAGCCCCTATTTCCTCTTTCAGCTGTTAACCACGTGTAATCCCCATTCCACTTCCCATGGATGCACCTTTCACGATGTGATCGTCAAGTCTTTTCAACCTCTTGTTTCTCACACCGAGCATGACTGACGTGGACTTAGAGTAAGAATCGATCATGACATCTTCTCTGGGCCACCCTAGAGCGTAATCCCCAATCCATCCAAACCCTATACTAAACTACGTTGACCTTGATAATTTCCAAGGTAAGGTACTTAGGAAGCCTCCCTGAGGTTCAAACCCAACACCTACTGGTCTTAGCCCCATCACGTTGGTTCACCAACCCCCACACCAAACTATGTGGAATTTGATCCTTACCAAGGCAAGGTACGTAGGAAGCCTCTCTAAGGTTCAATCCCAACACCTAATTGTCCTAAACCCTTCACGTCAGTTCACCAAACCCCATACCGAACTACGTTGAATTTGATCAATACCAACTCAAGGTATGTAGGAAGCCTCCCTAAGGTTCAATATGAACACCTACTAGTCCTAATCCCTTCACATCTGTTCACCAAGCCCCACACCGAACTACATGGACTTTGAATCTTGACAAGGCATGGTACGTAGGAAGCCTCCCTAAGGTTCAAGACCAACACCTACTGATCCCAACCCCTTCACGTCTGTTCACCAACCCCCATTCCAAAATACATGGACTTTGATCCTTTCCAAGGAAAGGTACATAGGAATCCACACTGAGGTTCATGCCCAACACCCATTTGTCCCGACCACTTCATGCCAGTTCACCCTCATCCAACATCATGCTAAATTGTGTACATTCACACTATGTGGGTTTGATCCTTTCCAAGGAAAGGTTCATAGGAAGCCTTACTAAGGTTAAATCCCAATTAATGGTAAGATTTTGTACACCAATCAGCAGTAATCCATTGCACCCCAATCTGTGGTAAGCCATTGTACCCCATTCAGTGGTAAGATTTTGTACCCCAATCAGTAGTAAGTTGTTGTACCCTATTCAGTGGTAATATGTTGTACCCAATTCAGTGGTAATCCATTGTACCCCATTCAGTGGTAAGCCTTTGCACCCAAATTAGTGGTAATCCATTGTACCCCAATCAGCGTTAAGCCATTGTATCCCATCTAATGGTAAGTCATTTTCGTCCCCACACAATGGTAATCAATCGTAATATGAACTACATGGGTTTGATCCTTTTCCCTTAGACATGCTAAGTAGGATTCCTCCTTGGGTTTCGACCCTAAACACTAGTAAAATATGGTTTTCCCCCTTATTGGGATCAATATCTTTAGTCCTCCTCTCTAGAATCAGACCAACCCTGGGTGATAATCACATGTAAGCCCCATTATCTCATTGGGTTGTTTTTCTTTGTGCACACCTCGACTACATGCCCAATCTTGAACTACACAAAATTTGATTCTCTACCATGGGGATACATAGGAAGCCTCTCTAAGGTTCAATCCCACCACTACTATCACCTTCATGATGGTTCCATCTCATTCCCCCTCCACTTCAATCAATAATTCATATCTATCCTAATTCTTACTTGGGCCTCCACATCTCGGTGATATCATGTCACCCACTTTTTGGTTGTCCCTAGCAGCAATCGGGTAACTAACCACATCTTACTCCCAGCATTAGTGCTACCTTCGGGGGTTATAACCAACTGATCTAATCCTGTCAGTGTTCTGATCAGTATGATCTATCTCCACTAGATGTTAAACAAACGGCATACGCTGTGTTAAACATGAGAAGCTATGAAAAACCTCAGAGACATGTATACGGCATATAATTTCCCACATTAGACATGGGATTCCTTAGGTTTCTATGCCCTCGATAATCCCTATCATAAGAGGGAAAAACTCAGATGCATCAGTGTTCCAGCATCCAGACAGGCCAGCGATATCCGATGTGACTACTCCCCCGAATGAAGTTTGCTTCCCTGACTGGACCCCTTGGAATGTCCTGATAGAAGCAGTGCAATTAACCGGTGTCCATGAAGACTTGGCACTGGTAAGAGTTTCAGAAACAACATCTTAAGTCTATAAGGGAGACCTGGACTAGGTAACATGCTATGAGAAGGAATCCACAGAATGAGAAACCGACGTTCCATCATCCCGTTTTGATCAAGGAGAAAATGTCCCTAAATAAGTGACGGATGATTCCCGCCTTTGGAAAGTGGGAACACGAAATAATAGTTGTGCTTCCTACAATAGAAGGATGTGTACCCCAGTGAATTCATCAGAAACATAAATGGTGATCCCGATGTGATGTTATTCTCCACAATGTAGAGATTAGTAGCACTCAAGACATCATTGTATTGACGTGTCACCGGATCCATGTATCTAACGCCATGTCCCTCCATGAAAATTGTGGGCCTAGCGTGAAACTCACCAGAAATTGGGGCAGTTGAATGTTGGCCAATCCAATCTTTGATGTTGTCAGTGTGGATCCTTCTTACCAACCATGGGATATGGAATGGCGTTGGGGTACTAGATGTCACTTTCCGTCTTTCAGAACTTATTGTTAAATCTCCCTACTTTGCAGGATCCATGTTGCTATGACAAGAAATTTATCACCACCCACCCACTGATGTAGGGGTAGGGGAAACATAAATGAGGTAATCACTTATGGCCCCATCACTTCTGCAACAACTTCCACACCCACAATTGTTGGGCACCCATGCCCTGTCTCCCCTTATGAAATTATTCAAAGAAGGGTGATAAATGACCTTGTTCGGTTATACGAGGAGGAGGGGATCATCCAAACTTGGGATATGTCCTATCAAGACATAGAGGCTTATATGCCTCATCACCACTACTGCCACCAAGGGCTGTGCAAGGATCCAGTACTTCCCACTCCGAAGCACAACTATTTCGGGAGCCTCTCCCTAGAAAACTTCGATGAATCCCTCCCTAATGCCAATGAGGTGAGGGATATTTGGGCCATCTTGACTGGGATCTCTTTCCAGGGGATCCCAAGGAGGGATCTAGCTAGGCCGTATCAACACCGCCACCCAGCCCCACGGACTGAGGAGCAGGTAAGCTATGAACCTGCACCACTAGCCCCAGTCAGGTTAACCTAAAACCAGTGTCGGGTGCAGGCTACGGGGCATCCATGTTAATTACTACCATGGCCTATTTTACCACTGATGCATACCATTAGTCCTCTTCTTATGCTGAGAAGGGGCACTCATAGACTCAGCACGTATTGAAACCCCAAGCTCCCCATAGACAGGTTGGGTCGACTCTCCTAGTCACTAATACAGGTACTTCCCTCCGCGTAAAACCCGTGTCAATGTTACCCAGTACAGAGGTCCTCCCCATACCTTCCCCATTGAGAGAGAAGTCCATTCCCTCTCCCAAGTTCAGCATGGAGTTCCTCCCCCTGCCACCTTCAATCTGGATCAAGGTCTTCCTTGATGTAGTGATGCTCTGTACGGGAGCCTCATTCGCACCCATGACCTCAGGTATAGAGTTGTATCTTCTTTAATAGGTCTCTAGTGCAAAGATGTTGCACGTCTAGTCAAAATTCAGTGAAGGGGTCTCCCTGATGTCTTTAAAGCTGCAGAAAAAGGCCCTCCTCATCCCAGAAATTAGAGAAGTGAAGGGTTTTCTCGCTTCATAAACATTCAGCACAGAGGTCCTACTTGTGTTCTGCTTGATCAGTATAAGGACTCTCCTCACACCGACATTACTAGGGTACACAATCATGGAGGTCCTACCCATGCTCCCACTAGCACTTGTGGAGGTCCTACCCACTCCAGTAATTCCTGTGGAGATTCCCTCTGCACATCAGCCAGTGGACACGGAGGTCCTCCCCGTGTTCCCTTTGACATATGTCCATCTAATCCTCACACCCCGGCTCACCTAGGCAGAAGTACTCTCCGACCTATCACCAGTTTGGCTGAAGGTTCTCCTTGAGCCAAAAATCTACCCTATCCCAAAGATCCATCCTAGGGAAGGAAGGTGGGTCGTCGCCGCCATAAAAATAATACCAGGAATATTTAGACCGAGATTAAACATATTTTCTTTTAATATTATGAGGCGAAATATGATTTGGAAATAGAACCCTCACCTCAATCCTATGTGTCAAGGTTCGGGATAGGAACAAGGCACATCATCCCAATCCTTCTAGAATTCAAGGTCCACTGGATCCCTACCTGCCTCTACAGATACATCCAAGAACATGAATATTTGGTGTCTCCCTGGGGCTGGGCCATGCAATCGCCACCGTCATCTCTAGGGGAACTCACTACCTCAACCATAGAACACAAAGACTTATTCTTGGGGACCTATGGCGGACGAGAAATAGCATGGTACACCACCAGCAGCCATATTCTTTACTTTGGAAATTTTGGTCAACATCCCATCTTATCTTGATACGGTGGCTAAGTCAATTAACTCTTTGTAGGATAGCCCGAGATGCGGGAGCTTTTTAGACCGCTCATCATATTCTACATCGGCCAGCCTACCATATCAGCGGTATGATTTAGTACCGCTACCGCATCCCAAGCTGCCTCCATTCAGTGAGTGGGGAAACCAAGGGCCAGACCCTGAGTCTGATATAAGAAGATTGTGGGACATTTTTGCAGCATACCATTTCTTGGAGATGTTTTCCCCATCACAACACTGGATTTCTATGCATCGGAATCACTCCCTTAGGAGGAAGTTAGATGCTTTAACCAGACCCTCTAGGAGATGCACTTTCGTCTTCATCATCGGTGAGTGGCTAACCCAAATATTTAGGCACACTTTGAATACATTGTTTAAAAATTCCATTTGGTTGATTTGACCGCACTCCCCATGGCCCAACATCCCGAGTCACTAGGATGACATAGGACCCACCAACAATGATGTGTTCAGATCTTTAAAGTGCTCCGCTGGATAATCAAGGAGTCTTCCCCCCATGTTCAGGTCTGTGGTTGGGGGCAGTATGCTACCCTCCATTTCAGTTTTATCCTGCGTGAGCCCAAATTTCCAGGTGATATCATGGATATGCCTCCTGGTAGAGTCATGGTTATCATGGACGATCTATCAGAGTAAGAGGTTGAGATAGAACTCCATGGATAAAACATACCCCCTGAGGGAGTTCCAAAATTCTTGGATATGTCGAGAAGGGTTACTTTCTAGTAGAGAAACCTATTGAGTCATCCCGTTCCCACTAAGGCATGAGTCCTTATCCAGAATCCCAATAAGGGAAAAGAACACCTCGAAGCCATCAAAAACTCGAACCCATCTAGCTCAGTGGTGAAGACAGACGATAATCATTAAAATTTGTGTTGCATCAAAAACTTATAGACCATAAGAATATGGTCGACGACCTCTATGTCAAACGTGCTGCAGAATGGCTGATAGACTACGTTGATCCTCGGTCGGGGCTGCAAGGGCAGGCACCGCTTCCTCCTGATGAATTCCCTTTAGGTGACCCTAACCATCTTTCCCACGCAGATAGGATAGAGGCAGGGACTTATGGAAAGCGGGAACGTTATGTGTCTCCAAATCCACCCAAGCAATGTGATAATACCTAGGACCTGGCTCATGTTCCCCCAGCTGCTCCACAGACCATCCCACCAGTAGCTCCACGAGCTGTTGATCCTACTTATCATGTCGATGAACTCTCCAGCACGCTAGTGGTCAGAGATACCTATCAATATAGGAACCCCCGCCCAGATAATCCCATGGTGGTGATCATTTATCACCTCCAGGCATTGGAAACTCAAAATGTGGAAATCCCACCAGGAGGAAAGTCGTATCCGGAATGGGTGGACGATATGCCAAAAACCCCAGGTTTTGGAAATCCCACCTTCTCCTCCTTTAATAGGATAGGTGATCCGATGCAACATATAGCACACTTCATCTCAAGGTGTGGACCCATGCTGGGAACTCCAACACAGTAGGAGGCTGGTAAACTCCGATGTTTTGTACAGACATTAGAAGGTCATGTGTTTATCTAGTACAACCAGCTACCCATCGGTTCAGTAGCCGGATGGGAAGATCTTTGTAGGCAATTTATTGACATGTTTAGTTCCACCACTTAGAATAAGAGTATTGAAGACATCTTCAAATGCAAATAGAGGTCTGACGATCACGTCGTAGACTTTGTCTCATAGTGGAAATGACTCACCTACTCCTTGGACGTGTCGCCGACTCGGGAATAGCTGGTGAAGATGTGTGTAGGGAATGTAAAGAACAAACCAGTCCCATATCTCATTAGCTAGAATTATCCCAAGGGATTCGAAGATTTCTTCGATAAGGTCCAGTTTCTAGAGAAAGCCTTATAGTAGGCCAAGCAGGCATGTTTGTTGCCTCCTACAATTCCTGCAAGAAGGACCGCTAAGGTATAGCCTACCACGGTGGTGCATATAGAATCCCCCAAGAAACTATAGATATTACTAGTGGAGCCACCTTCATAGCCTTGTAGGGGCCCTCTACCTCAGGAGCAGCCTTCGGCCTAGAAGTTCCCACCTCATAATCAGCAGGCGCCCCATGTAACATGCCACCACCACTAAGGCAAGATAACCATGTTCCACCTCCTAGACAGGCTCCTACATCCCCTCGTTAGGGAAAGGCTTCGAGATCCCCCTTCCCAGATAGGAGAACCTAGACCTACTCATTCAATGAGGCTCAGTTTCCTGGTTATTTCCAAAGTGACTTGGAATAGGGAATTGTATGGTTGCCCGAATGTAAGAGACCAGAAGAGGCATACCCCACTGATCTCCCCAATTATTTCCCCTATCATCAGATCCTGGGGCACACCCTCTAATAGTGATATGTGTTTAAAGAATGGATTCAAGACTAGGTTGATAACAACATATTCAATCTGGGCTCAGCTCTGACACAGGTGGCATATGTATTTGTGTATCCATATAGCGGCAGTGACAGTGAAGGTCAGTGGAATCTTTTTTCTAACTGCGGGTCCTAGAATTATGATGAATGGATGGCCCGTAAGAAGGTCACCTATGACCATTGTATTATCTATGCATGTCTGAATTGACCCGAACATTTAGAAGATTCCACATCACCCGCATCTAGTACCTCTGCGTCAACAGCTCAGTTGTCATCTTTCCAAAAGAGCAAGCATCAGTGGCGTAAGGGAAAACAAAGTCCCCTGTCGATGTAGTTTTCATCTCATACTCTTAGCGACTTTATTCCCATAGAGATGGGGATTCACCCTATAATCCGTCAAATGATGGAGGATTTTTCAAGTGACATTCAAGGGTACGCTTTGGTTAACATCATGGAGCTGGTAAACCCCTACATAATTCCCTACAACGGGGAGCACCATACCGATCTTCCCAACATCCATAATCATCTTTTGCATCAATGGGGTCGTGGATATTTGGGTTGTTAGAGTACCTTGTTCTGTACTTCTAGAAAGGATGTGTATGCCACAAAAACAAGACAGCAAGCCTAGCACAAATATCAAAACGTGCAACCTTCTAATCTTGTGTCATGAGGTCTGACTTTGCCATCGTTTGTGCTACTAGATTAGGAACAGCCACCCCGACCATGCAATTATCATCCATGATCTATTATGGACTGGTCTCAATCATCTATCCCTCATCTACTAGTCACTCCACAGGTTTCAACTAGTGTGCAGCGGGACATTCCCATCCCCAGTCAGCCGCCAGTCCAACCGGTAAGGCCCGCCATACCTCCTGCCACAGAGAGACCTCCTGTAAGAAGAAGTTAATGCTTGTCAAGGAATTACGATGTCAATAAGAATCTTGAAAAAAAAATTTTGAGGCTCTCTATACTTGATGCCCTTCTCCTATCACAGGATATCGGTGAATCCCTTGTTTAGGCTTTAATAATCCCCCTCTAGTTTTAAACAGAGGTATCTTCTACATAAGCTTTCCATGCTGAGGAAGTCAAGCATGTTGAATTCCAGTATATTATCTCATTATATGGGGAAAAGGAAGGCTCTCCTATAAAGGGGAATATCCTCCCATTGTACCTCACTAGCCATTTCAATGGAGTAGAGGTTCGTCGCTGCCTTGTCGACACAGGTTCTGGGATCAACCTAATCTTGACTCGAACGCTACAAAAAATGGGGTTGTCGGAGGATGATAATAGTCCCTCTGACCTGAAAATCCAAGGTTATTATAGGAAAGAACATAAAATAGTTGGCAAGATCTTGTATAGGACCTGTTTTGGTGGTCTGGTAGCCAACATAAAGTTCATGGTTGTCTCGCAGGACACTACCTACAACGCACTGATGGGCAGGCCATGGCTCTACCTACATGTGGAGATCCCTTCATCATATCACAACTACCTCAAGTACTCCCATAACGTTCGAGTGTGTGTAATCCAAGGAGACTCATCTCACTTTACCTCTTGTGAATCCCTCTACCTAGATTCTTACTATTAAATGAGAAAGGACAAGCAGATTCAGGCTAACAAGGTTGAACATGCTAAGACTATGACTAACCTGTCAATATATCTGGATGATGCCTACATCTTTCCGATCCACCAATTGGAGGTTGTAACCCTGAATATGGTACAATGCTTCATTGTTTCTGGAACTAGGGTATCATGTTTCCAAGTCCAGTAAATGCTGGAAGATCACCTCATACTCCTACATGAATCATGCTCGGGTGATCTCAATTCCCCTACCCCCGTAAGGTATCGGGATGTCCACCCTATGGAAATAGTAATAATCCATGATTCCTTTTTTTGTGGCTGGGATAAACCGGATCAAGCCAACATGATGCTACTGTTTCATTATCATCAAGCGTGGCTTCTTGGGCAGAATACAAAATGGGATCAAATCGATAGCTTTCATCACTATTGTCTCGGCAGTGTTGGAGTCTCCCAATGTAGTGTCCACCACTGCTTAGGCTGGCACCAGCTTCCCATTAGTATATGCCAGCTCAGAGGAAACTCCTCCCCCCGAGTATCCCTCCTCCATAAGTGTAGAAGAATATTTTTAGGATAAAACTCCTACATTTGAAGAGGGTGTCTCCACCACAGTCGATGAATTGGTATAGGTGAACCTCTATAGTGAGATAGATCTGAAACCCACATTGATCAGTTTCATTATGAATTTAAAAGAGAAAAAATAGTATGTGGACTTCCTGAAGCATCATAGTGATGTATTTTCCTATATCTGTGATGAAATTATAGCACTAGATCCCAAGGTAGCCATCCACCACCTTAGTCTTCTAAAAAACCACAATGGGTTTAAGCATCCTCCCCGAAAGATGCACCCTTCTCATGGTGCCATGGTCGAGGATGAAGTTGATAAGCTCAAAAGATCTAACATCATCAAGGAGTTCTTGTACCCTAGATGGTTAGACAACATTATGATTGTCATGAAGAAGAAAAGATAGATCAGATTCTGCATAGACATCTAGGACCTCAACGGCCACTTTCTGAAGGATGATTTCCCCTTCCCATGATGGAGTTATTGATCGATGCTATAGTTGGGTTCCAGGCCCTCTTCTTCATGGATGGGTACTCTGGGTATAACTAGATCCAAATGGATCCCGAGGATAAGGATTCTATAGCCTTCAGGGCACCACATCATACTTTCTGCTGCCATGTTATGCCCTTCGGCCAAAAGAATGCAGGTTCCACCTATCAGCAGGCTATGCATCACATATTTAAGCCAATCCTCAGGACACTGGTGGAATGCTGCATGGATGAACTGGTGGTTAAGTCAAACCAATGTCAGTACCAACTCAAAGACCTTGAAAATGTGTTCGGCTTCCTCTGTTCTCGCTACCTGAAGTGAACCCTTTGAAGTGTGCCTTCGGGGCCACCTCTAGAAATTTTCTTAGATTTGTTGTCAGATACAAGGGCATCGAGATTGGCCCGGAGAAGAGCAATTCCATTAGATAGATGTCTCCCCTGAGAAACATTCTGGAGTTTTGAGTCTTTCAAGGCCATTTATCCTACAAACGCTGATTCATTGTTAATTTTGTTGGCAAGTGTAAGGACATTTCTCGTCTTATGAAGAAAGTCATTGTCTATCAGTGGGATGAAGAATATCAGAATACTTTTGAAGAAATCAAGTAGTATTTGCTTCAGCCTCCAGTCTTAATGCCACCTATCTCTGGAAATCCTTTGGTCCTTTATGTTACCTCCCTAGAATAATCTCTTGGTGCCTTTCTTTCCCAGAAGAAAAACAAGGGGAAGGAGAATAGTCTATACTATCTCAACTGCATGCTACTCGATATAGAGACCAGATACACCCCTATCGAGAAAAGAGGCCTTGCACGGGTTTTCAATGTACAAAAATTGAAACATTACATGTATCACCATGTGGTAAAGCTAGTGTCTCAAGTTGGTCCACTAAAATACATCCTAAACCACCCCATGTTGACAGGCCACCTAGCTCGGTGGGTAGTGATCCTCCAGCAATTCGATATAAGGTTTGTTCCTCATAGGGCTATCAAGGTGAAAGCATTGGA
Organism: Viscum album; assembly: GCA_963277665.1. Classification (NCBI taxonomy): domain Eukaryota; kingdom Viridiplantae; phylum Streptophyta; class Magnoliopsida; order Santalales; family Viscaceae; genus Viscum; species Viscum album. The sequence continues at coordinate 2,021,510,331 of OY728125.1, read as the reverse complement.
AAATTTCTTTACTTCACATCAACTCCCATAGACCGGTCTATGGACCTTGATTTTCCTAATGATAAAATACTCTTAGTAGACCAAGACATTCCGTGTTGGAATATTCACCTTGATGGCCCTTCCGAGATCCCTCCCAGCAGAAGGATCAATGACCCAGACTCAACATAGTAGGCCTAGGTATCGTCTTCATCAATCTAGCACAGGCTATTTTTTCATATTCATTCCTGCTGTCATAGGGATATATCAAAAATGAAGTAGATTACCAGGTTCTCATCACTAGCCTTGAGCTGTCCCTTGAGATTGACAGTCCCCACTTGCGTGTGAATGGGGACTCCGTACAAGTCATCAAGAAAATCAACATTGACTGTGTTTTCAGAAATCAAAAACTCATACCACTTTTGGAACGAACCCTCCAGCTGATGGCCTAGTTCCCATCTCAGCCAGAAGTTACCCATTTCCCTTGATCCTAGAATAGTCAAGATGACACCTTGGCCAGCCCAGTCGTATCTCTTGTGGAGTCTGATCATAATGATTTGATTATCCACATGGCACACCAGAGATTCATCACCCCTTCCACTCCAGATGATGATGATAGCCTACAGGTATTCCACCTTACCACTAGTGCCTCCACGTCAGGACCCCCAGGTTCCCCTGACATAGTGTTGGATGTAACTCTTGATTGGAGGACCCCCTTTATCGAGTAACTTAAGCATGACAATCTCCTGACAGATCGAGGCGAGCACAAGTGAATCCAAAACCATGCATTTCAGTTTACTCTCCAGAGCGGTCCTACTCTTGAGTAGATCCTCTACAAGTGCAGGTTTGATGGGGTTCTCCTCCGTTTCATTCAAGGAGTTGTGATTTCTCAATTCATGCAAGAGTTTCATGTCGGTTTCTATGGGGCTCATCATATCGGTCCGAAATTATCTCACCCGATTGGGAGACTGGGGTATTTTTGGCCCTCAATGATCTATGACTACATCGAGTTATCCAAGAGGTAGCATGAATGCCAGAATCCTTCTAATTTTGTGCATTGGATTTGAGAGCATCTCCACACAACCAAGTACTCTTGGACCTTATTGGTTTAGGGACTTGATGTCATGGGACCATATCTACCAGCACTTGCTCACCAATACAGGTTCATTATAACTGTTACGGATTTCTTTTCCATGTAGAAAGATGCAGTCCTTCTCAAGGAGGTCAAGACCCGTTCTATCATTGACTTTGTGATCTCCAATATCATTTACTGGTTTGGATTCCCTCACATCGTCCTCATTGATAATGGAACCAACTTTCAGTCGTCTAAGATGAAGAAATTGTATGCCAAGTACAATATTTATTCTAAACATATCTCCCGCTATCACGCACAAGAAAATGGGAATATCAAGGCGTTCAAAAAACCCCTCTCTAACATTCTACATAAAAAGGTTGATCAGAATAAGAAGAGTTCGCCAGAAAATCTCCCCAACACCCTATGGGATAATCAGACAACAACTCACAATTCCACATAGGTGACCCCACACTCCTTGGTGTATGGAATAGAGGCCATCCTACCCATCAAGATTCAGTTTTCTTTATTACGCAAGGATATTTATGATCAGCAAGTTCCCGATAATATAGCTAAAATCCATCTGGCTCAATTGGAATCCCACAATGATAATAGGCTTCATGCCCTGCACAATCTTGAAAGGCTTCAGAATAAGATAGTCAGAGCATTCAACAAGAAGGTTCGACTATGTTATTTCATGAAATGTGACCTGGTGTTTTCCCTAAGAACATTAATGATACCTGGTAGGAAACCACCCAAGATGGGACCGAAATGGGAAGGACCTTACATAATTCATAATGTTTATCCCACTGGTGTATACTCCTTGCTTACCGTGGATGGTGAGCATATAACTCCTCCCACCAATGCCATGTTCCTCATGCAATAAATTGCTTGAGAAAATGAGGTCCTACATGACCATACACTATTATGTCCCGCATGAAATTAAATTGTATGTCATCCCGAGGGACGTTAAACTGTATCCAACCCTACATTCCCTTAAAATGTTATGTCCCACATGACATTAAACCGTATCTCATCTTGTATGATGTTAAACTGTATCTGGTCCTACATAACCTTTAACTATTATTTCCCACATGAAATTAAATTGTATGTCATCCTTTATGAAATTAAATTGTAGACTGTCCTACATGACCATAAATTGTTATGTCTTATATGACATTAAACTGTATGTCATCTTGTAGGATTTTAAACTATATCTAATCCTACATGACCTTAAACTATTATGTCCTGCATGAAATTAAATTGTATGTTGTCCCACACAACATTAAACTATAGATGGTCCTGAACGACCTTAAACAATCAAATTTTATTACTGCATGATGTTAAACTGCACAACAACTTCGATAACTATGTATGGCTTGATTCCCATCCTCTTGTGATACATAGGAATGCTCGTAAGCATCACCTTGAGTCCATCCCCCAAATTCCTCTTAGACTACCCCATGGGTATAGTTCTCCTTGAGGATCCAACATGGTGTTGTGTAGGCTTCTTTGGCTACACTCATTTCAAGATTACAATGATCACACCATGTTCCCTCTCCTCATTCTTATATTCTCCCATGTACTCACCACATGACTCTAAACTTCATGTCCTTCAAGAACTGTGTGGATTGATTCCCATCCTTATAGGATACGTAGTAATGCCCAGAAATTTTTTCTATCATCCCAGCCCCAAACCTTAAGATCTCCCCTCAGGTTGAAATGTATGGTGTCATGCTGTATTTTTGATGTGGCGGTGTTTTCACACTCTTTTCCACATCCTTTTTATATTTTTATGGCCTTTTTATTACCAAAATGATTGTTTTTAGTAAGTATTTGATAATTATTGTGTTTTTGTACTTGCTGTGTAGAATAATCAGTTTTTAGTTTAAAATATGTGTTTTAATGTTCATTAGTGTCATTTTAAATAATTATTATATTAACTTAGTCTGGAGAATTAGACTTTTACTTATTCATTCTTTTAGTTTTTATAATTTCTCATTCTAGTTAATTTATCAATTCATTAATTTAATTAATAGTTTATTTGTTTTAATTAGAAATAAATAAATCACTTTATTCTTAATTATTTAATTTTTTTAACAATTTAATTTTATTCAATTACTTTTTCTTATTCTTTAATGTAAATTATTAGTTCTTTAATTAATTTGTTTATAATTTTTAACCCAAATAAATTCATTCCTTTAAATAAAGTATTTTTAATTTTATAATTTAACGTTGTATTATTTATTTATTTTTCAATTCCTTTTTATTTAATTTATTAATGGATTAATATAATTTTAGGTTTATGAAATTATTAATTTATTTAATATATTCTTTTTAATTTGTAGGTACTCACGGCGGCACGTCACACTGTTTCCATCACGATGCCACTGGTCCCCCCACACACTGCCTCTCATAGTGTCTCATATTTTTTCCTTCACGGTGCCACCGTATTCCTAGAACTTGTGCCACACCCACTATCCCACCATATCCCCACTCGTGGTGAGACTGTGGGAAATCTTCATGGTGAGACCATGATCTATCTTCACAGTGAGACCCTGATCAATCTTCAAGGTGAGACTGTGATCAATCTTCACGGTGAGACCGTGATCAATCTTCATGGTGAGACCTTGATCAATCTTTACGGTTTCACATATTACCCTTTCCCCATCCATCCTAATTTCTTGATTTTCCTTCATGGTGCCTCCTTGATTCACACTGCACCCCATCACCGCTCCTCCTCTGCTCACACCAGCCATTCACGCACAAAATCACCAAATCAACAGTAGCAAATTACAACAAGATCAATGCGACAGAGAATTCCAAAACCACAGGAAGTACAACAAAGAGCTTAATAATGCTATCAAGTGAATCAATACTAGAAGACACAAACTAGTAGATCGATCACACAACAAGAAGAAATCCCAAATTAAATTTTCTCATAATTTAAATTGAAACTCAATTTTTTTTCAGATCTGCAACTCAAACCCTTACCCCTCTGATTCGTCAACGCAAGCATCCCTCCTTCGAGCTGAAGCCACCGAAAACCCGATCTCCCTACTTTTTCGCTAAAGCCCGAGATCCCCTGCCTCATGTCGACAACCCCTACACCTCCTGTTCGGCGCTGCACAGCCGCATTTTACCCAAAGCCTGCATCACCTTCCACCTCATCCCTTCACCCAAGCTTGCCTGAAAACCTACTCTAAGCGCCACTCTCATCCACGCTGCGAGACCCCCTCACTGTCGTCGACCCTGCTGGAAGACTCGTGCCACTGTGGCCTCTCCTCCTCTTCCCCTTATTCCCCTCCGCATGAATAGAACCCCACCTCCCCCTCTTCATTGCTTCATTCTTTTTTTAGTATTTCATTATATCATATAATAATATATATACAGTATGTATTATATTTCATATATAACACTATAATTATATATTATTATGAGTATAAAGGATAATATATAATATTAATGTGTCATAATATATTTTATTAAATATATATAATAGTCATTAGACGTATATTAGTATTAATAATATTAGATATTATGAAATATATATATATTAATAAGTATTTTTATTAACTAATCTAAGTAATAATATTAATATATAGTTTTTTATTTATTTAGTTTCATTTTATTTGTTGAACTTGTTTTGGTTTTTCTTTTGTTATGTACAGGGGGAGTTGCTCATAGATGCGGGGATTAAAGAAGTAGTTCATGGGAAGGATGCGAGAATATCCGTGGTTTCGTTGCAGGGGTTGTATGCACTTACAGGGAGTTCACATTAAAAGTCGGTGACGTGCACATGATAGCGCACCATGTGGATCTACTGACTGTTAGTTTAGTTTTCTATTTTTCATCTCTAAAAAAAGGGGGTATTCTCGACTCCTCTCTTGTAAAAAGGCCGAGGGATGAGGGCCATAGCAAGGTAGAGGGGGCCAAGTCCAATTCCACGGTGGGGGGGGGAGACTCTGCCACCATTCACGCACCATTCCATACCATTTTCATTGGACTAGAACTCATCTTCAACCTGGAGATGGGTTCCCGCTCATCCATTTCATCCATTCACGCTGCTGTGTTTTTGGTGTTCTATGTTGAGTCTATAAATAATCTTATAGTGTTTCATGTTTAGTTAATTTGATTGTGATGTTAGTTATGTTTAATTATTTTTGTTGTTCATTCATCCTTATTTCATATTGTGGTCTCAAATCTCCAGAAATGGAGATCTAATTTTCCGGGCTGGAACCAGTTTTTGAAACCCGACACGATCTGGAGATCCACACATCAAAGCGATCACATTCTTTTTATTCTCCTTGGTAGATCATGTCTGCGAGTTAGATTATGCGAAAGAGAGATCTTGCATAGGACGATTTTCCACTTTCTTGTTTAATTTCTTCTCTCATTCCTGTCTTGATTTCTCGAACCGAGAATCAATATTGGTTATGCAATTTGACGATCTTAGCAAGATAATTTCGCTAAGTGAAAATCTTTGGCTGGAATGATCTTGCTGAGTGAATCACTTGTCATTCTAAGTAACGCTTTAGTGTTGAAGAAATTCAATGCTTGAGTGTTCGATTTATAGGCGATATTGGTATGTGATCCGAGACACTAGTAATTTACTGAGCGAATTTGAGAATTTTTGATAAATTACTTAAGTTGGTCTAGGATAGTGGGTAGGGGGTGGATTAACCTGGGTCTGGCCTTGTTCACACTGGATTTCTTCTTCTGTGTCTTGGTGCCATTGTTTTTCCTGGTTTTTTCCCTATGTTTTTATGTTCTTCACTTTTTCATCACTGTTTCCCTCTCCACTGTGCTCTTCATCACTGATTAGTGTTACCTTAGGAGTGTGTTTTTATGTTTTCAATGTATTTAAAAATACAAAAAAAAAAGATTTTCAGAATAGACCACTTAGGCTCTCGACACTACTTCCTTGAGAGTGACCCTGAGTTTAGCCAATATGATATATCTTGGGTCTTTATAAATGTAAACTTGACCATCCTTGCGACAAGGACTCCCGTCAAATTTTGTCACTGTTTCCAGGGAAGAAACGAGTGTCTCAGTGGTTTTTCCAATTTTTATTTTATTTTAAAACACAAAAAAACATAAAAAAGTCATAAAAAATATAAATAAAAAACACACACATAGTGATGAACTCTAACGAAACTAGTACAGTGTCACCGTTTGACCCGGTTCAAGTGCTTGAGGAGGTTTTTGCTAAGTTTCAATGTTGGATGCATGAAATAAAGCATCAAGAACTTACTGATGAGGAGAAATATTATTCTCATGAGATCATGGAGTTGATGCAACGAGCCATGGATAAGGTCAAGGGATACCAAGAAGAAAGTGCAGTACCACCACCTCCCATAGAAGCCCAACATTTTGGAAAATAGTTGAGAAGGAAAGAGAAAAGAAACAGAAGAAAGAAAAAGTTGCAGTTTCCCAACTTTGATATGGATTTTTTCCTGGAGTCAAAGTTGGAAATTATAGAACCAATTTCTGAGAATGTTTTCAAGGGCTGGAAGGAGATGGAACTTTGAATGATTTATGATGTTGGGCATTTCTTTGATGATCATATTTTCTCAGATATCCATTCTAATGATTTTTCTTGTAATAACTGTTTTAATGACTTCACAATGCTTCAACAGGTGGAGCCAGCACATGACATTATTTAATTCTCCTTAGAAGATTCAACAAGTGAGGTGGTGTGTTTTTAAGAGAGGATAGAGGAGTTTTACTACCTCACTCTTTCCCCAGACCCTCTCCTAGGATCATTATTCCTTCATGGGGAGGAACAAATAGCATTGATAAAGGGAGTTGACAATTTTATGGAAGAAGTTGTATTTTTATTCAACTTGGATTACATTGAAGCTGATTTTAATTGTAATTCTCCTTGTGTAGGTTTTGAAGATGCATCTAAATTTTGTGATTTCCTAGAGAGTGAGGAAGTTGTGGTTTCTTCTGCTGAAGAGTTAATAGAACTCCCAATTCTGGTTAACAATTTCAGTTTGGGAGTTATTTTTGAAAAGGAATTTTTGGATATGTGCACAAGTTTATAAGCGGATGTTGAAAAAGTCTTTTTTCCTCAAGATAAAATAATTTATTTGAATAGACTAGTATACAAGTCACATACAAGTTTTCCAACATTATAACTTGTGCACACTCAACCTCATGCCGAAGCAGTAGGGAAGTACCCCTATTATGTTCTTCCCTTCACTATTCAACTTGAATCACTTCATTTCCAAGGAGGGAAAGGTGGTTGAAGCTTCACATGGGGTACTTCAAAGATGGAAAAGCACTAAAGTTGGAAGGAATCACACCCGGTGGTTCTTGAGAAAGAAAAAAAATCCCCCATCAGACTGGGGTTGATCCGAGGATTTTCCAGCTGTGGATAGTCAAACTACAGCACCACCTGGGGGTTATCCTAGGAATATCCTCTTTAATTTTCTTCTTTAGTTTATTCTTTCATGTTGTTTTAATTTGAGTTTTATTTTCTTAGGACAATAAACGGGCAGTAGATTCCACATGTCTATCATCCAAGTCTCAAGGGGCCAATACACTGAAGATCATGGATAACACTCCCTAACTCATAATTTGTGGTTGTTTTTTATTTGAGATTTAAATCTTGAACACTAATGTTAAATTGTTTCATCATGTAGGTGAAAAACTGGAGTAGCCTCAGTTCATGCACTTGGAAATAAAAGGGAGACATTTGTAAATTTGAGAACCTGCACATTCAGGGGAGTATTGTTTTACATTTCAATGTTTTACTCTTCACATTTTTATTGCATGCTGTTGTGAATTAAGTGAGGGGGTCTTCCAACTAATTTTTGAAACTCTTGCACTGTGTTTTATACCTGGGTGTTAGCTGCTAATATCTACTTAGTTGAAAATTATTTTGAGGTGAGTTGTGAACCATGCTTGCACCCACTACATTCAATTTCATTATGCTGCAGCTGCACATCATTGCTAAACATGCTACTATTTAAAGTAAATTGTTAAAATCTTGTGTCTGCTCACAATGATTCAAAGCATGAACATTTAAAAATATAAATTCACTTGTTTGCTGGTGATGGTTGGTGGGATTGGGCTCTTCTATTTTTGTTTGTTTTTGTTTTTATTTTCTTTAATTTTTTGTGTGGCAAAGAAAAAAAATTAAACTTCATTGATACCCCTCCATATCTTTTTTCAGCTGAAATGTCCATCTGTATTGAACATAAACTGTCTTCTGCTTTATACTACAACATTGGGTAAAATTTTGGGTTTTAAGGGTGGGGGAGAGGGGTTATTATAGTGTCATGTTGAATTCCCCCTTCTTTAACCTGAGTTTATGGTTGTTTAAAAAAATGGTCAAATTTTTTCATTTTTTAAAAAATGGTTCAAAATTCCTTTAAATTTTTTCAAATTCTTTCATTAAATGATGTTAATTGGAATTTTAATGTTTTTTCAATTAGATCTTGTTTAGTGGATAAGTATTTGTTGGATGTTGAGAGTGGTGCGTAGTCAGAAACTATTAAATATGAATGATTGTTGAGTACAATTGTTCACTATCTCTATGGATCTTTCTGTTTAGGAACTAAGGATAAGAGTATGACGGGATAGGTTTTTTGGAGTAAGGATCTTGATTTAGGGTAACTAGAAGTTCTCACTGGAACCCATGGGACTCACATATTTATTAAATATTATTCAATCAATTTATGAAGTCAACTTGATTGATTATTAATTAAGTCCTTTGTAACTGGAGTAAAATGGGAAAATGGGATCCCACGGTGAGTATCTAAGGAAGGTGCACTAGGTGTGTTTATATGAATAAATAAATCCAATTTCAATCTTAATAAGTGAAATGCACAGTTCTCTTCACATGGAATATGGCTGATAAATATTAAAATAAAGTTACCTTGTCAAAAATAAACTCATTAAGGTGGGGAGAATTTTGAACCCAGATGAAGAAGGGAGAAATTGACTTGGTTAATATTCATTTGAGTTGATCAATAAAGTGATCAAATTAATGGACTTTAATTTTTGGAACTTGGGGGAAGGTGAGAATGGAAGGTGCACTTGGTTAAGTTTTGAGTTCCACTTAATCTAACCTGTCAACACTCCTTGAATTAGAACTTGAATTGGACGGTGAAGTAGGATAGTTAATGAATACACATAGGAGGCATGAAATACTTGAAAGTGTAGGAATTTTTGATGCTCTTGACTTCCAGTGGGTTTTTGAAGCTCAGCATGACATTATTTTTGAACACCTTTGGATAACCTGACTCATTGTTTGGTCCTTGTCCTGCTCCTCTTGATATTTAAGCTCAATCATGCACCTTTTGAGCTGAAACTCACTTAACATCTTCATGTGTTAAAGTTCAAGGAATATATTTGTTTGAGTACAAAAAAAGCTTTAAGTGTGGGATAATTTGATGTGGCGGTGTTTTCACACTCTTTTCCACATCCTTTTTATATTTTTATTGACTTTTTTATACCAAAATGATTGTTTTTAGTAAGTATTTGATAATTGTTGTGTTTTTGTACTTGCTGTGTAGAATGATAAGTTTTTAGTTTAAAATATGTGTTTGAATGTGCATTAGTGTCATATTAAATAATTCTTATATTAATTTAGTCTTGCGAATTATACTTTTATTTATTCATTCTTTTAGTTTTTATAATTTTTCATTCTAGTTAATCTATTAATTCATTAATTTAATTAATCTTTTATTTGTTTTAATTAGAAATAAATAAATCACTTTATTCTTAATTATTTAATTAGTTTAACAATTTAATTTATTCAATTAATTTTTCTTATTCTTTAATGTACTTTATTAGTTCTTTAATTAATTTGTTTATAATTTTTAACCCAAATAAATTCATTCTTTTAAATAAAGTATTTTTAATTTTATTATTTAACATTGCATTATTTATTTATTTTTCAATTCCTTTTTATTTAATTTACTAACTGATTATTATAATTTTAGGTTTATGAAATTATTAATTTATTTAATCTGTTCTTTTTAATTTTTAGGTACTCACGACGGCACGTCACATCGTTTCCATCACGGTGCCACCGGTCCCCCCACACACCGCCTCACTTAGTGTCTCACATTTTCTTTCTCTTGATGGTGCCACCATATTCCCAGAACCAATGCCACACCCACTGTCCCACTGTATCACCACTCATGGTGAGACCGTGAGCAATCTTCACGGTGATACCGTGATCAATCTTTATGGTGGCACATCTTACCATTTCCCCAGCCATCCTTGTTTCTTGATTTTCCTTCATAGTGCCTCCTTGATTTGCACCTCACCCCATCGTCGCTCCTCCTCTTCTCACACCAGCCATTTATGCACCAAATCACCAAATCAACAGCAAAAAATTACAACAAGATCAACGCAATAGGGAATTCCAAAACCAAAAGCAGCACTGCAAAGAGCTTAATAACGTTATCAAGTGAATCAATAGCGGAAGACACAAACTAGTATATCGATCACACAACAAGAAGAAACCCCAAAAAAAATTCTCAAAATTTAAATTGAAACTCCATTTTTTTAGATATAAAATTCAAACCCTTTACCCATCTGATTCGTCAATGCAAGCATCCCTCCTTCGAGCCGAAGCCTCTGGAGACCTGATCTCCCTACTTTTCCGCTAAAGCCCAAGATCCCCTGCCTCATGTCAATGACCCCCACACCTCTTGTTCTGCACTGTACAGCCACATTTTTTCCGAAGCCCGCATCACCTGCCACCTCATCCCTTCACTCGAGCTCGCCTGCAAACCTACTCTGAGTGCCACTCTGATCCATGCTGGGAGACCCCCTCACCACCGTCGACCCTGCTGGAAGACCCATGCCACCGTGGCCTCTCCTCCTCTTCCCCTTATGCCCCTCCGCACGAACAGAACCCCCCTCCCCCTCTTCATTGCTTCATTCTTTTTTTTATTTTTTTTATTCTATTTTATTATATCATATAATAATATATATACACTATGAATTATATTTCATATATAACACTATAATTATATATTATTATAAGTATAAAGGCTAATATATAATATTAATGTGTCATAATATATGTTATTAAATATATATAATATTCATTATACATATATTAGTATTTATAATATTAGATAGTATGAAATATATATATATATATATTAATAAGTATTTTTATTAACTAATATAAATAATAATATAATATATAGTTTTTTTATTTAGTTTCATTTTATTTGTTTAACTTGTTTTGGTTTTTCTATTGTTCTGTGCAGGGGGAGTTACTCGTAGATGCGGGGATTAAAGAAGTAGTTCGTGGGAAAGACGCGAGAATATTCGTGGGTTTGTTGCAGGGGTTTTATGCGCTTACAGGGAGTTCACATTAAAAGCTAGTGACGTGCACATGAAAGCGCGCCACGTGGATCTGGTTCTTGTTAGTGTATTTTCTATTTTCCTCTCTAAAAAAAGGGGGATTCTTGACTCCTCTCTTGGAAAAAGGCCAAGGGCCGAGGGATAAAGCAAGGCAGAGGGGGCCAAGGCTAATTCCACGGTGGGGGTAGGAGACTCCACCAACATTCGCACACCATTCCATACCATTTTCACCGGACTAGAACACATCTTCGACCTGGAGACGGATTCCCGCTCCTCCATTTCATCTGTCCTCTCATTGCTCTATTTTTGGGGTTCTATGTTTAGTCTATAAATACTCTCATAGTGTTTCGTTTTTAGTTAATTGAATTGTGATGTTAGTTATTTTTAATTTTTTGTGTCATTCATTCATCCTTATTTCGTATTGTGATATCAAATCTCCAGAAATGGAGATCTAATTTGCAGGGTTGGATCCAGTTTATGAATCCCGACATGATCTGGAGATCTGCACATCAAAGAGATCACATTCTTTTTATTCGCTTTGGTAGATCGCATCTGCGAGTTCGATTAAGCGAGAGAAAGATCTTGCATAGGACGATTTTCCACTTTCTTGTTTAATTTATTCTCTCCTTTTTGTCTTGATTTCTTGAATCAAGAATCAATATTGGTTATGCAATTTGACAATATTAACAGGATCATTTTTCCGAGTGACAGTCTTTGGCTAGAATGATCTTGCTGAGTGAATCACTTGTAGTTTGGAGGAACGCTTGAGTATTGAAGAAATTCGATGCTTGATTGTTCAATTTATAGGTGAGATTGGTATGTGATCTGAGACACGAGTCATTTACTGAGTGAATTTGAGAATTGTTGATAAATTACTTAAGCTGGTCTAGGATAGTGAGTAGGGGGTGGATTAACCTGGGTATGTCCTTGTTCTCACTGACTTTCTTCTTCTGTGTCTTGGTGTCATTGTTTGTCCTTGTTTTTTGTCATGTGTTTCTGTGTTCTTCACTTTTTCATCACAGTTTCCCTCTCTACTGTGCTCATCAGCATTGATTAGTGTTACCTTAGCAGTGTGTTTTTATGTTTTCAAAGTATTTAAAAATACAAAAAAGATTTTTGGAACATACCACTTAGGCTCTCGACACTGCTTCCTTGAGAGAGACCCCAAGGTTAGCCACTGTGATATGTCTTGGGTATTTATAAATGTAAACTTGATAGTCCTCGCGACAAGGACGCCCATCAATTTTTTCCTCCTTTACACCAGGTTCATCATGACAGCACTATATATCCCCCTCCCTGGAGATCTCTACCTCTTTCACCATACTGCTTGATGTTAAATTACACAGGCACATTTATGATTCACACACTCACTTTACATGGGACTCCATTATCTATCACATCCAAAAGGACCCCCAAATGGTAAGGATACTTAGTTCAAGGGTTCTCCTTCCATTTCAAGCCAACATCCTCGAGGATTTTGAGCGAAAAATTGATACAAGTACCATGTTGCGAATATAGTTAGTGGTCGATGCTCATTTTTCATTCCCATTTCAGGTCACACGATATGGATACTCTATTTCAAACAAGGTCAATAGTTATCCTCTGTAAGAACCAAGGTCTTCATTATAAGGCCCCAGCCTTAAACCTTACTTAATCTTGAGTTATAACAAGATTACACATTGAGGATCTTTTCAGGTTTAGAGTTTTAGAGAATTAGATCATGAAACTTGCATTACGTTCAACATTTAAACAAAGTCGTTACATAAAAGACAGTATTCATTCTTCCCATCAACGGAAACATATTTAAAATATAACACGGATTCTTTCTTGACATATCCTTGACACTATCATCACATCATGTACCTTTCCCTTGACCTGTGAAAAACATTTCAAAAACTTGGGATGAGCATAAAAAGCTCAGTAAGGGTTATAAAAATATGGAAAGGAAACATGAGTTCATATATACATAAGAATGAAATCATACTTTACCCATAAAACATAGGCATATCAAATCATGAATAAATCATAGAAAACATAAGACATAAAGGTAACATGAGGCATTCATAACATTCTTACGTAGGGAGTAACCCTCTTGGTTAAGTTTGGAATACCCATCACAGTATATTCCCTAAATATCTTCAGAGAAACCTTAACGTTTCACTACTTCGCGTTACCCAATGCATTGGAGAGATATATCGGGCTCACCCGCCCTTAGTTTATCACGGAACCACCCGTTTTCATAACAATGCCCAAGAACCATAACATAAATGTGTCACATAAACATGAATAAATGAAACATAACATTTCCACATTTCAATCACAATATAACATTTTAGGATATTGAAATAATGAATCCATTCAAAAAGAAACCATTTCCAAAACCATTTAAAACATTTAATAAAGAGATTTTTGAATCAAAGTGTCTCATACCACCTTGAAGCTTTTAACATTTTAAACCATTAATATCCATATAAATAAATCCTTAAAACCATTTTGAAAACATGGATATTAATAAGAACAAATAATTAAAACATTTAAAACGATATTTTGGTTAAAGGGGTTTTACCAAAATTAGAGACACTTGAATACAATAATCGAGGAATAACATTTGGTCAGAACTTTATAATATCATGAGAATAAAAGGATTCATGATATAATACTCCAAAGGACAGTATATACACTATATAAGAGTGAATTGGTGCATAACAACAATGAACCCTCAATAGAAATGTCAAATGTGATGAAATCCCTTATAAAGAAGGTATCCTTAAATTAAGGACAAATAAATCTCAAAAATATGTGTGACAAATATATATACACCCAATATAAGTGGATATTAAGTGTAAAACAATAAAAGTTCATTCACACATATTCAATGGATGACATATTCAATGACTACAAGTTGAACCCAAAGAAATCGAAATTGGGTTAAAAAGTTCCCTTGACAGCCTAACGGCATCACATCAAAATGAGTTGATGAGAGATAAAAAGTGTATCTCATCACTTGGACATAAAATTTACATCAATAAAGATGTATGAGAACATATCCCAACATAAAAATATGTAAATGAAAAGACCCAATAAAAGAAGTCTTTTAAAAAAGAGGAGGGTGAAAGGTTCCCTTACCGACTTGGGTATCTTTCAAAACATACACCCCATGAAAGAAAGACAATAGTTCATTGATGTAAATACTCATAAACGAAATTATATTACACAAAGAGTATAATAATGGTCAGTACATACACCACTCAATGGAATTTGTGGCGAATGTAGCATAGATCTCACGGGAATAAAAGTGAGATGAAAAATCTCTTACGAAAACTCGGCAGCCTAACGGCGCCACATAAAACTTCCGAATATGGATTGATGAGATAAAATAGAGTATCCCATCATATTAAAATATAATTTAAAGCAAGTGTAATATAAAAGAAAATCCCACAACATTGCAAGGAGGAGTTTAAAATAAGTGACATAAAGGAGAGTACTTAAAAAGAAAGAGAGAGGTTAGATCTCTTACGAAAGTTCGGCAGCCTAACGGCGCCACTCAAAACTTCCAAAATGGATTGATGAGAGAGAATAGGGTCTCTCATCTCATAAACATAAAAATTACAGTAAATTTAATATAAAAGAACATCCCGATCATAAGAAAGATGAGCTTAAAATAAATGACATAAAAGAGTGTACTTAAAAAGAAAGAGAGTTGTAGGATCCCTTACCTCGGGTCCGACTTGACTCGATCGTTCTTTAATCTCCTGAATAATAAACTTGAGTTAATTTCTAATTCCTTAATAACATTTTTCAAGTTCATTATTCCTTTTATACCACTTATTACCATGTCATAAACATTATGTAATCATTTAAGTTAATAATATTTGTTTTGCCGATATTTGGTTCTTAAGTCGAAAGTGGACTTCTTACAATTACATGTTGTTCGTGTGGCCAAATGTTTATTATATCCAGAATTGTATTCATGATTTAGATATCATATATGTCATATATATCCAGTACATGCATGCATTTTTAACATTACATAATCATTTAGAGGTAAGAAATGAAATGCACCGTTCATGAAGACGGTAAGTCGTACGTACGCATGAACGCTACTTTCATTTCTATTTCGTGTTTTATAGAATGGAATAATAATGATATAAAGGTATATTATAATTCCAGTATAATATCATATATAATATCATATTTCCATCCTTTATACATCCCACATATGGTATTTAACGAATCAAATCACTTTGAGGGGGCGGTAGTCCGCACTTCCTTAAATGAAGATATCGCGTATACCCATAATGGAAGCCATAAAGGTAAGACAAAAATGAAAAATACAGAAGCATAAGGAAAACATAAACATATTATATATCATATATAAAAATAGTGACATCATAATGGCCACCTTTGAAGGTGTTAAATGAGTATTGAACAATCATCGTTTCGGGAGGTAGAATTTCACCATCCACGGAAACCGTATGTTCTTTAACCATTTAATGTAGTTGTGTGAGAGTGTAGCTCGAATAAATCTTATAACAAAATCCTAGTATATTTAAGATACTTGTGTTGTTACAAAAAAAATAAATAAAAAGAGTTTAGGGGGTTGGAGAAGCAAAATAATACAAATGAACATGAGAGAAAGAATTACCTTTAAAAGTGTAACTCCTTTTGATTTGAGCCTAAAGGCTTCCTTTGAAAGGATTATTCCCAAATTGGAATCATCTAGGATGAGGAGAGGGATGTGGAGAGAGTAAATGGGAAAGGTTTAGCCGAGCCAAAGGCTTGAGGAGTGTGTTAAATGAGGTAGAGGTGGGGGCCTTTTATAAGAGGAGAGGAGGGGTACTTTTGGAAAGTAAAGAAATATTACTTTATTTGAAAATGTGTTTCGGTTTTAAAAGGTCCCACATTGATATAATTCGTGGATAAGGTTATAAGGGTTCGAAATCCACCCATTCCAAATAAGTTTTGGACATGTGTAGTTCATAGATTTTACATTATCTTTCCATTTTATTTAAATCGTCTAATAATGATGTCATTGCTGCATGATTATTATGTCATAAATAATTTAATTTATATAATGTCTAAAAATTATAAAAAAAATACTATGATGTATGAAATACTTTTATCTTTCCAATTAATATTTATAATAAAAAATATGACTTGTATAACCCCACATAAAAAGTGTTTTAGTAAAACATATCATGTTTGTGTCAATTTTACTTTTACATTAAATAAAAAGTTATCTATGTCATTTCCCAACCAAAGTGGATCCATGGGGTCCCCCAGTTGACCCATGGCTTGTCTTGGACGGACCTGATAAAACCAATAGGTGTAGGACAAGTGTCATGGTGTTTTCACATTCTTATAATATCATTTTTACCTTAAAGTACACTAATTACCTCTAATCGCGATTAAAAACTTAATAAGTTACTATTCACCAAAAAATTATTTTCATCCCATTAAACCACATTTTACATACTAATGAAAACCATTTATGTTGGATTTTCAAAATTAAATACACATTAGTGGTAAACTTTCATTTAACTGAAAAATCAGTTTTCTTGATTACCACTTAATGGTTTCACTATTCATCAAAAATTGGAGTTTTTCAGAAAAATACCAAAACTTCACCCTAAGCTATATTTGATATTATGAATTCCAAAAATGAAGTCCGTTTTACAAAATTCAAAACATATTAGTCACATTAATTAATTTAATAATTAATTCCCGCTGTCAGAGCAAATAGCGTGTTTTTATAAAACAATAAGTATCAAAAGATTGACACTAGTTTAAGTCTGATTTCAAAGTTAAATTAATTCCAACGACCACTATTGGATTTAATGGTAAAAATATTTTCTAATTTCACTTTAAAAACAATTCAAAATATAATCTAATCATATAAATAAATTATATTAAAAAGAGTTTTTGAATTAAAATACAACATTTTACGCTATTCATTAAAAAAAATGAACATTATCGGAAAGATACCAAAAATTTACACAAAGTAAATTTTGATGTCCCGATTCATAAGAAGAGTTTTATTTGGTCAAATAGAATGTATAAGAGTTAAAAAAAACTATATTTAATGATGGTTCGCCATCAAAAGGCGATAAGTGAACCTTTAGTGAAAAATAGGGCATATATGCCTAAAATTGAATTCTTTCCGTATTTTAAGCCTCTATCCTTTATTGGATAAATGTAAAAACATTTAAAAACATATATAATCATATTTTAGTTATTTCTATCCATTCCCTCCAATACAACGGCTACATGTTAACTACCATTTAAAATAATATTATTAGAGTGCAACGTAAGATTCCCAAGAAACTCGTTGTTGCGTGTTGGGTACGCCATCGAGCATAGCGTCCCCTTTAAAGTCATATTAATATTTTATTCACAAATAGGGATAAATATGAAAATTTCATATTCTTTATTTACCTGGGGTGTTACATCCTTCCCCCCTTTTTGGGAATTGCGTCCTCGCAATTTTAAAATTGCGCTTGGAAACATCCTTGAAAGTCCCACATCGGAACAAGAGTTGGTAAAACAAACACTTTAAAATAAAGAGAGATAAGTATAAAGGTCACCCGAGTTAACCCATACTAGGATTCCAAGTATGAAAATATGGACATGGAGGAAAAAACAAAGGGTCATTTTCTGATGGAGAGTGATAGAAAACATGTTTAGGAGAAAGTTAACCACGAGAAAATCACAAACTTGTGATGGGTTAAACGGTATTCGATTACCAAGTAGGAAAAGTTAATAGACAACATTTTTGTTTTAAGTTACTTTTTATTGAGGAAATTATTCATAAGGAAGCATAATCACTTATCATGTTGACTTTCAACTTTTACTAGATTCCTTAGTCAAACTCATATTTTTTCCAAAAGACGAGTTTTTAGGGAGACTTTTTTGCATTAAGAGTACTATAATAAAATTCTAGAGAATCACCTAATCCACAAAAGAGAACTATATACATCCCATGTCTTTAGACTTTAACCAAAACCAAAACCAAAAAGGTTAGTACAAGATCAGATAATCCAGAAAAGGATAACCCTTTATAAAAAGAAAATCTATTCTTAATCTCCAAAATTTGTCCAACAAAACCCAAAGTTCAACGAGGACCATTTGTCCATAAAATTCTTCAAAATAAACCAAACTAAGATTGAAACTCAAATATTTGAAGGATTTAGTCACATAGTCTACCAAGTTAAATTGTAACATTTATCTCCAAACAACATCAGTTTCTCCTAAAGTCTCACATTGAAAAGTAATTATCCTAATCACATATCCTCCAAAATCTAATTACTCTTAATTCATAAAATCATATAACTAAAAAGAATCGGTCAAACTAACCAGGGACTTCACGTAGTCCAGTGGTAGGCGATAAATACCAGTCGCACATTGGTCGTGGGTTCGATTCCCGCAGCTTTGTCCGACGTGACGGGTTTTCACACGGTCTGCGTGTTGTCCTTTTTCCAAAACTATATAATTATTAAAACATTCCCCAAAATGAGATAAAATCTTCAAGAATAATCATAACATATTTTAACCTCAAGTTTATCTCATGCCCTCCATCATATCATATAATAACCCATAATTACCTTAAAAGTAAGGATCATATAAACCCTAATGGTTACCTTAATAATTATTACCTGAATTTCCACATCGAGTTGGCCATCTCGTACATGATGCATTAGAGAACTCACCAAGGTTCAAGTGGTTGATCATGACTCCTTGATAGTTGGTTTAGAAAAACCATGAGATTCCTCATTGAATCTCCCATCTCATCCAGTATCTTAATCAGAGAACCACCACAGTTTCCTTCAAACCCATTGTCACTTTGGTGCCTGCTAGATCCAGCCATTTACTAAAACCAAAAAGGTTAGTGTGAGTATATCAACAAAACCATCATGTACTAACGAGGAAGGTAAACACTAAGATATACTTACTCATTCACTTTATCTAAAACTAGGACTCTTTCTAAAATCTTAACCGTTATGGTAATGCCACTTACGCTTAAAGAATACCCTAACCTCTAAAGTTATCTAAACTGACCTTTGATACCAACTATAAGGCCCCAGCCTTAAACCTTACTTAATCTTGAGTTATAACAAGATTACACATTGAGGATCTTTTCAGGTTTAGAGTTTTAGAGAATTAGATCATGAAACTTGCATTACATTCCACATTTAAACAAAGTGGTTACATAAAAGACAGTATTCATTCTTCCCATCAACGGAAACATATTTAAAATATAACACGGATTCTTTCTTGACACATCTTTGACACTATCATCACATCATGTACCTTTCCCTTGACCTGTGAAAAACATTTCAAAAACTTGGGATGAGCATAAAAAGCTCAGTAAGTGTTATAAAAATATGGAAAGGAAACATGACTTTATATATACATAAGAATGAAATCATACTTTACCCATAAAACATAGGCATATCAAATCATGAATAAATCATAGAAAACATAAGACATAAAGGTAACTTGGGACATTAATAACATTCTTACTTAGGGAGTAACCCTCTTGGTTACGTTTGGAATACCCATCACAGTATATTCCCTAAATATCTTCAGAGAAACCTTAACGTTTCACTCCTTCGCATTACCCAATGCATTGGAGAGATATATCGGTCTCACCCGCCCTTTATTTATCACGGAACCACCCGTTTTAATAACAATGCCCAAGAACCATAACATAAATGTGTCACATAAACATGAATAAAGGAAACATAACATTTCCACATTTAAATCACAATATAACATTTTAGGATATTGAAATAATGAATCCATTCAAAAAGAAACCATTTCCAAAACCAATTAAAACATTTAATAAAGAGATTTTTGAATCAAAGTGTCCCATACCACCTTGAAGCTTTTAACATTTTAAACCATTAATATCCATATAAATAAATCCTTAAAACCATTTTGAAAACATGGATATTAATAAGATCAAATAATTAAAACATTTAAAACGATATTTTGGTTAAAGGGGTTTTACCAAAATTAGAGACACTTGAATACAATAATCGAGGAATAACATTTGGTCAGAACTTTATAATATCATGAGAATAAAAGGATTCATGATATAATACTCCAAACGACAGTATATACACCATATAAGAGTGAATTGGTGCATAACAACAGTGAACACTCAATAGAAATGTCAAATGTGATGAAATCCCTTATAAAGAAGGTATCCTTAAATTAAGGACAAATAAATCTCAAAAATATGTGTGACAAATATATATACACCCAATATAAGTGGATATTAAGTGTAAAACAATAAAAGGTCATTCACACATATTCAATGGATGACATATTCAATGACTACAAGTTGAACCCAAAGAAATCGAAATTGGGTTAAAAAGTTCCCTTGACAGCCTAACGGCATCACATCAAAATGAGTTGATGAGAGATAAAAAGTGTATCTCATCACTTGGACATAAAATTTACATCAATAAGGATGTATGAGAACATATCCCAACATAAAAATATGTAAATTAAAAGACCCAATAAAAGAAGTCTTTTAAAAAAGAGGAGGGTGAAAGGTTCCCTTACCGACTTGGGTATCATTCAAAACATACACCCCATGAAAGAAAGACAATAGGTCATTGATGTAAATACTCATAAAAGAAATTATATTACACAAATAGTAGAATAATGGTCAGTAAATACACCACTCAATGGAATTTGTGGTGAATGTAGCATAAATATCACGGGAATAAAAGTGAGATGAAAAATCCCTTACGAAAACTCGGCAGCCTAACGACGCCACATAAAACTTCCGAATATGGATTGATGAGATAAAATAGAGTATCCCATCATATTAAAATATAATTTAAAGCAAGTGGAATATAAAAGAAAATCCCCCAACATTGCAAGGGGGAGTTTAAAATAAGTGACATAAAGGAGAGTACTTAAAAAGAAAGAGAGAGGTTAGATCTCTTACGAAAGTTCGGCAGCCTAACGGCGCCACTCAAAACTTCCAAAATGGACTGATGAGAGAGAATAGGGTCTCTCATCTCATGAACATAAAAATTACAATAAATGTAATATGAAAGAACATCCCAATCATAAGAAAGATGAGCTTAAAATAAATGACATAAAAGAGTGTACTTAAAAAGAAAGAGAGTTGTAGGATCCCTTACCTCGGGTCCGACTTGACTCGATCGTTCTTTAATCTCCTGAATAATAAACTTGAGTTAATTTATAATTCCTTAAGAACCTTTTTCAAGTTCATTATTCCTTTTATACCACTTATTACCATGTCATAAACATTATGTAATCATTTAAGTTAATAATATTTGTTTTGTCGATATTTGGTTCTTAAGTCGAAAGTGGACTTCTTACAATTACATGTTGTTCGTGTGTCCAAATGTTTATTATATCCAGAATTGTATTCATGATGTAGATATCATATATGTCATATATATCCAGTACATGCATGCATTTTTAACATTACATAATCATTTAGAGGTAAGAAATGAAATGCACCGTTCATGGAGATGGTAAGCCGTACGTACGCATGAACGATACTTTCATTTCTATTTCATATTTTATAGAATGGAATAATAATGATATAAAGGTATATTATAATTCCAGTATAATATCATATATAATATCATATTTCCATCCTTTATACATCCCACATATGGTATTTAACGAATCAAATCACTTTGAGGGGGCGGTAGTCCGCACTTCCTTAAATGAAGATATCGCGTATACCCATAATGGAAGCCATAAAGGTAAGACAAAAATGAAAAATACAGAAGAATAAGGAAAACATAAACATATCATATATCATATATAAAAATAGTGACATCATAATGGCCACCTTTGAAGGTGTTAAATGAGTATTGAACAATCATCGTTTCGGGAGGCAGAATTTCACCATCCACGGAAACCGTATGTTCTTTAACCATTTGATGTAGTTGTGTGAGAGTGTAGCTCGAATAAATCTTATAACAACATCCTAGTATATTGAAGATACTTTTGTTGTTACAAAAAAAATAAAAAGAGTTTAGGGGGTTGGAGAAGCAAAATAATACAAATGAACATGAGAGAAAGAATTACCTTTAAAAGTGTAACTCCTTTTGATTTGAGCCTAAAGGCTTCCTTTGAAAGGATTCTTCCCAAAGGGAATCATCTAGGATGAGGAGAGGGATGTGGAGAGAGTAAATGGGCAGGGGTTGGCCGAGCCAAAGGCTTGAGGAGTGTGTTAAATGAGGTAGAGGTGGGGGCCTTTTATAAGAGGAGAGGAGTGGTACTTTTGGAAAGTAAAGAAATATTACTTTATTTGAAAATGTGTTTCGGTTTTAAAAGGTCCCACATTGATATAATTCGTGGATATGGTTTTAAGGGTTCGAAAGCCACCCATCCAAATAAGTTTTGGACATGTGTAGTTCATAGATTTTACATTATCTTTCCATTTTATTTAAATCGTCTAATAATGATGTCATCGCTGCATCATTATTATGTCATAAATAATTTAATTTATTTAATGTCTAAAAATTATAAAAAAAATACTATGATGTAGGAAATCTTTTTAGCTTTCCAATTAATCTTTATAATAAAAAAGATGACTTGTATAACCCCACTTAAAAATTGTTTTAGTAAAGCATATCATGTTTGTGTCAATTTTACTTTTACATTAAATAAAAAGTTATTTATGTCATTTCCCAACCAAAGTGGATCAATGGGGTCCCCAAGTTGACCCATGGTTTTTCTTGGACGGAAATGATACAACAAATAGGTGTAGGACAAGTGTCATGGTGTTTTCACATTCTTATAATATCATTTTTACCTTAAAGTACACTAATTACCTCTAATCGCGATTAAAAACTTAATAAGTTACTATTCACCAAAAAATTATTTTCATCCCATTGAACCACATTTTACATACTAATGACAACCATTTATGTCGGATTTTCAAAATTCAATACACATTAGTGGTAAAATTTCATTTAACTGAAAAATCAGTTTGCTTGATTACCACTTAGTGGTTTCACTATTCATCAAAAATTGGAGTTTTTCAGAAAAATAGCAAAACATCACCCTAAGCTATATTTGATATTCCGAATTCCAAAAATGAAGTCCGTTTTACAAAATTCAAAACATATTAGTCACATTAATTAATTTAATAATTAATTCCCGCTGTCAGAGCAAATAGCGTGTTTTTATAAAACAATAAGTATCAAAAGATTGACACTAGTTTAAGTCTGATTTCAAAGTGAAATTAATTCCAACGACCACTATTGGATTTAATGGTAAAAATATTTTCTAATTTCACTTTAAAAAAAATTCAAAATATAATCTAATCATATAAATAAATTAGATTAAAAAGAGTTTTGGAATTAAAATACAACATTTTACACTATTCATTAAAAAAATGAACATTATCGGAAAGATACCAAAAATTTACACAAAGTAAATTTTGATGTCCCGATTCTTAAGAAGGGTTTTATTTGGTCAAATAGAATGTATAAGGGTGAAAAAAACTATATTTAATGATGGTTCTCCATCAAAAGGCGATAAGTGAACCTTTAGTGAAAACTAGGGCATATATGCCTAAAATTGAATTCTTTCCGTATTTTAAGCCTCTATCCTTTATTGGATAAATGTAAAAACATTTAAAACATATATAATCATATTTTAGTTATTTCTATCCATTCCCGCCAATACAAAGGCTACATGTTAACTACCATTTAAAATAATATTATTAGAGTGCAACGTAAGATTCCCAAGAAACTCGTTGTTGCGTGTTGGGTACGCCATCGAGCATAGCGTCCCTTTTAAAGTCATATTAATATTTTATTCACAAATAGGGATAAATATGAAAATTTCATATTCTTTATTTACCTGGGGTGTTACATCCATTCAGATATGTTTTTCCTTTTTTCTGGTGTTTTTAAGAAAAATGGATTTTCTATAAATTTTCAATGTACACATCGTGTACTTTCTTGAGTACACATCTTGTACTCTGATCTAACTCGAAGTTTTGTACTGGTCGTGCCCGGGCCACACACACGGTGTGTAGGGGTGACTTGGAGGCCGATTTTGGTGGAGTACGGAAAGGACCCAGTACACACCGGGTACTCTAAAAGTACACACCATGTGCTTTCTTTTTTTTCACTAAATGGGACAGGGTCGTGCCTAACCCCAATTTTCATCTTCTTCTTCAGTTTTCGTCCGCCCGATAGTGACCGTATAGCTGGATCTTCAACGGGCTCCTGCCTCGCCATCCGTTCTCCGATTCGAGCACGGTCGATTGCGTTGGAATCACAGCGGTGAGTTCTTCCTTCTTCTTTAGCCTTGTTTTTTGATTCCTTCTGGTTTCCAAGTTATCGTAGGTTGAGTGTTTTGTATGTTTTATCAGATCTACATCATCATAAGGGGAATATGTCATCATGGTTCACTTATATCTATCGCCTAGGATCAAGGTAGGTGGTTTGTGCCTTCCTGTTGAAAGTCGATGAGTATTTTGTGAAAATTACACCAATACCCTTGAACGGGGTATTGCATGTTCTAGTTTTACCCTTGTTATTTGCCTTCTTTTATTGATTTTTGTAGTAGAGGTTTATGATTGTAATTAGAGTATTTTATTTTGTGCTCAGGTTTCTGTTCCATGTTTGTTCTGCCTATTTGGAATTCTACCAGTTGCCATGCCTAGTTGTAGGATTGTGAACTATTGCCTTGTTTTGCTACTGAGCCTTATTTGATAGCCAAGTAGTTCTTGAGGTTTTCTTGGACAATTCACGCGCGCCGAGCATGTTTAGTTTTACTCAGGACTGTGAGAACCTAGAGTAGTAGACCAAAGGAAGAATTGATGGAAGGGCTTCTCCAGAGTGTCTTTAATTACGATGTAAGACCATAGGGGGAATTGACATTGAGTGCTTCCTCAGAGAGTCTATAGTTCCTCGATGCAGGCCACAGGGGGAATAGATGTTGAGTGCTTCCCCAGAGAGCCTTTAGCACGTTACGAGACTATAGGGGTAATTGACGGTGAGTGCTTTCCCAGAGAGTCTGCTTAATTTCTTGACTGAACCAGAGGGGTGAGACTGTGTGTGCCACCAAGAGGGTTTCTAGTACTTATAGGTTGAACCATAGGGGTTAGGCTGTGAGAGATACCGAGAGGGTTACCTTTTTCCTTTGTTACTGGTTTTTTACTTGTGCTCTTCTTTTGTTAGAACTATGTATTGTAGCTGCTTGTACTTTCCTATTTACTGCTTCTTGTTTCATTACTTGCCTTGTATTCATTGACTCTTAGGCACAAATATTTAGGAGATTTCCTACTAGGATTGTATCTCACACCCTGTTTGGGTCTTGCTATTGGGCCCAAGCAGACTATGTTGTTGTAGGTATAGATACGGGCAAGCGCCCTTCTACTTCAGGATCTTGATTGCGCTGGAGCTGGGGAGCATGGGACTGAGCCGGGACTCGCGATGCTGAGGAGTTTATTTTGTTTTTATTTTTCACTTGTTTTCATTTGTATTCTAGTATGTTGTTGTCTTTGCTTCTCTCCATAGATACTTGTACCTGCTGCATTATTGTCATCATTGCTATATATATTCATTGCTTCCACTGTTTGGTTTCTTCTGTTAAGCATGTTGTTACTGCTTCTGCTGTTGACTGTTGTTTTTCGGATGTATACCTTACCGAATGAGGGCATAGTTTCCCCACTGACTCACCAAGGCCCTCGATGCTAGTCGTCAGCCTCTGGCATTTGGGGAAACACGCTTCAGGTTATGTGGAAAACCAAGTACGGGGCACCAGTGGAGGGGCTCCAGATTCGGGTCATTACAAAGTGGAATCAGAAGAGTTATTTTCTATTGCTTTACTGTTTGGAGAATTTATCTAGGGATAGGATGGATTCGGTACTTGGTATTAAGTTGTGCTCGGGAGAAGCTAACCCGTTTACAGGGAAAGTCCATACTACCTCGTTAATTTCAGTTAGCTGGTTTTGAGTTTTATGGTTGATATGTTTTCACCTAGAGTGATTCGCATGACTTGTGCGGTTATTGTTTTGATATTTCGGTTCTATTTCGGTCGCAACCCGATGAGATGAGGGTATACCATCTCATGAATCATATAGGCACTTCTAGAAATCACATTCCATGCATTCTTGCCATGCCATCTAGGGTGCATTAGCGGTTTCATGCTGTTGTGATAGGCTTTGTGTAGATTATGCATGATGTTGTGATAGACGCTTGATAGAATCCCTACTGTTATGTTAGAGAGCTTTTGTTTTCCCTTGTATGTGACTACAGGAGATTCTGAGCTTTGATTCGCGGGGAGTATGGGCCCTCACGAATTGAAATTTGGCACCTCTTTCCCTTGTTTTAGTGTTTCTGGGAGTCTGAGAAGTTTCTGAGCTACTACCTAGAAAAACCCAGAATACACGGCGTGTACTTTTTGGATACACGACGTGTAGTTTTCAGGCCATGTCACTGACCGTGTGAGCAGAATACGGTGTCATGGGAGTAACTTTGGGAACACGCCGTGTACGATTGGTACACACCGTGTAAGTTTAGATCCGTTTACCCGGCCGTGTCACTAACAACATGGGTCGGGGAAGCTTGGGTAGAACATGCCCTATCCTTAGGGAACACGTTGTGTAGTCCTGTCCATGTACCCGACCGTGTCACGAACAACACGGGCTGACGTTACCTTCTTTTCCACATGCCATATTTGTTCGTAACACGCCGTGTAGTCTTTTCTAGGTACCCGTCCGTGTCACGAACAACACGGGACGGGGTCACCTTGCCTATGCACGCTGTGTTTATTCGTAGCACGCCGTGTAAGGTCCAGCCATTTAGACGGCCGTGTGTTTCACAAACACGGGTCTCCGAAGCCTTTTCTAGTACACTATGTGTGTGTTAAGAACACGCTGTGTAGTCTCGAGTTAAGTCGGACTGTGTGGGTTATCCGTGTAAGGATACTCTGGCAGGGGAATAGTTTTTAAGTACACACCATGTGTGGGTGCAACACGTCGTGTAGATTGAAGTGTACACAACTTGTAGGGCAAGAGTACATGCCCATGTTAGTGGGTTAAGAAGACATGTCGTGTAGTTTTATACATGCCATGTAGTCGTGTTTTGAAAACTTGTGTGTTTTTCTTCCCCTGTTTCCATTTTGTACTCTTGTGTTCTCCATCCTTGTTTTCCTGATCTAAGGTGTGCTTTTGATCTTTCAGAGTTATGCCTCCGAGACATCCTCCGGTCATACATCTGTCGTCGGGCAGTGGTCAAATGCCAGATAGGGCTGATCAGGGACTTCCTGTTGATCCTCTAGTCGAGCCAGCCTTGGCACCGGCTGTTATACCGGTTGCAGGTGTTGATGCGCAGTTCAGGGAAGGTTTCATGAGGATGATGAAGGCACTCCAGGGAGCTCTACCTCCTTCCATGTCTATGGCAGTCTTGATGTGGGTTTTTCAGCAGCAGCATCCTCCCACATTCTCGGGGGAAGGAGGACCTCATGCTGTAGAGTCATGGCTGGAAGCCATGCTGAATATCTTCAAGCATCTAGAGACACCTCCAGAGAGGCGGGTTAATCTCGCCACCTACATGCTCTGAGACTCCGCCAAGAGGTGGTGGGACGTGATCTCACAGGCAGGTCAGCAGCAGGCTATGGTTTGGGAGGATTTCCAGCATGTGTACTATGACTACTTATACCCGGAGACCCTGAGGGACGACTGAGCCCGAGAGTTCATAAGCTTAGATCATGGTACTCTTTCTTTCATGGAGTATTCCGTTCGTTTCACTGATCTGCAGTGATTCACGCCCCTCTGGGATGGGAGTTGGGTGTTCTTAGCAAGGAAGTTCTAGGATGGTCTCAGGTGGGAGATCCTCTCATAGGTGAACATCTTCTAGATGACTTCCATTACTTCCATCGTCAACCAGGCACTAATTGCAGAGCACAATCTGAGAGACTCTGGAGATGCGATCCAGGGCGGTTCTACTTCCAGAGCTATTCTTCCTCTAGATGATAGCAAGAAGTTCCATAGAGATCCTACACACTGTGATCCGAGGAAGCGAGATCCATCGTCAGGAAGCCAGGTGACATGCTACCAGTGTGGCCGGTCATGGCACACGAGGCTGCAGTGCCAGAGGGACCCCCTGGAGTTCCAATATTGTGGCAAGATGGGTCACCTTTAGCATTTCTTCCAGGTCTTCTCACCAGCAGCTGGTGACTGGGGTTCTTCCATGACTCCTCATTCAGAAGCAGCACCGCCATTTTCTCACCAGTCGGGGAACTGGAGTTCTTCCGGCTGTTCGGGCCGAGGTGGAGGTCTAGGACATGGAAATCAGCCACCATTTCCTTAGCACCAGCAGGTCGGTTCGTCTCAGAGTGGTCAGCCAGGGGTGCAGGGATGTGGTACAGGCCAGTCTTTCTCCGTGGAGAAGACTTATCAAGAGTAGGATCCCGACCCTTCTACTATTTGAGGTACGATTTTACTAGTCTCAATTTTATCTTCAGCCCTTTTCAATACCGGTTCTACGCATAGCTTTATCTCTATTGCTGTTGTGGAGAGCCTTGGACTCTGTGTCTTTTCTTCTGCCGACTCGTTGACACTAGACACACCTTTGGGAATGAAGACATCTAGTGTACGCCAGTGTAGAGAGGGCCCTCTCGAGGTTGCAGGGTATCGCTTCTTATAGGATCTCTTGGTCCTAGAGATGAAATGCTATGATTTCATCCTTGGAATGGATTGGTTGATTCCCTTTCAGGCAGTCGTCGACTGTTATCGCCACAAAGTGAGTTTCGTTTCACCAGAGGGCGAGTCCTTTCTTCATAAAGGCGAGTGGGACGTTCGGGCGAGTCGGGCAGGACTCGAGCATCTTGGGCTAGAAGGGGTGACAACCCAGATTTCTAGTCTTTATCTAGATGATTAGGGGACTCCACAGTTGGAGTTTCCTCCAGTGGTGGATCGCTTCAGGGACAACTTTCCAGAAGACTTTTCAGGTTTGCCTCTGGAGCGTGAGGTAGACTTATCTATTGATCTCGTGCCAAGAGCGGCACCGATGTACATTCTTCCCTATAGGATGGCCACACCTAAGTTACAGGAGATCAAGAAGCAGTTGGAGGAGCTACAGGCTAAGGGTTTCATCTGACCCAGTACTTCTCTTTGGGGTTTGCCTGTTCTATTTGCAAAGAAGGAAGACGATACCCTTCGGCTTTGTGTGGATTATCAAAAGCTGAAACTATTTGATGGTCAAGAACTGATATCCCTTGCCGAGAATTGACGATATTTTCGATCAGCTTCGAGGAGACTGGGTTTTCTCAAAGATCGACTTGAGGTCCGGTTATCATCAGTTGTGTGTTAGACCATCAGATATACCTCTGACAGCCTTCAAGAGCAGGTATGTTCTATACGAGTATACAGTCATGTCGTTCGATCTCACAAATGCGCCTACAGTTTTCATGGCACTGATGAACCGAGTGTTCCATCCTTACTTGGACTCCTTTGTCATGGTCTTCGTGGACGATATCTTGGTGTACTCTCACACTTGACATGACCATGCCACACATCTTCAGATCGTTCTGAGTATACTGAGAGAGCATCAGCTTTATGCTAAACTCTCAAAGTGCCACTTCTGGATGGATCAGATTCACTTTCTGGGTCACGTAATCTCAGAGGCAGGAGTATCAGTGGACCCAGAGAAAGTGAGAGTTGTAGTTTCCTGGGAGCATCCGAAGAACGTCTTTGAGGTACGGAGTTTCCTAGGGCTGGCTGGATACTATGGACATTTCATTCATGACTTTTCTCATCTAGCATCACCTTTGACAGGTCTGACCAAGAAGGGGTAAAAGTTCTTATGGTCAGATTCTTGTGATTCAGCCTTTCAGGATCTGAAAGGGAGGTTGACGTCAGCACCGATACTAGTCTTTCCAGATCCAAGAAAGAACTACACTATTTACTGTGATGCTTCAGGTATCGGGCTGGGAGATGTGCTTATGTAGGAGGATGGAGTCATTGCGTATGGGTCTTGGTAGTTCAGGCCACATGAGAGGAACTACCCTACGCACGATCTGAAGTTGGTAGCTGTTGTTCATGCCTTATGATATTGGAGACACTATCTTCTGGGGGAGAACTTTGTGGTCTTCACTGACCACAAGATTCTCAAGTATATTTTCACTCAGCGGTATCTGAACCTGAGACAGCACAGGTGGGTTGAGTACCTTCAGTCCTTTGATTTCGAGCTTGCCTATATGCCAGGGAAAGGAAACGTAGTGGCAGATGCGTTGAGTAGGAGAACTCAGATTCAAGTAGTTTAAGAGGCCAGTAGTTAGTGGCAGCTGATGGATCTATTCTCTGAGATGCATCTGGAGGTACATGACAGATAGGGACAGAATTTACTATCTTCTGTAGCTGTTACCTCTACACTTCTTGATCCGGTACGGATGAGGCATCTATCTGACTCTAAAGGCTTAATCCTTCAAGAGAGTATGTCAGGAGAGGACCCTCTTCCCGGATTGGCAGTGGGTGAGGATGAGATCTTGTGTTTCCAGGGACGCGTATGGGTGCTAGCAGACATACACGAGGAGCTGATGCGGGATTTCCATTCCTCAGTTTGGGCAGTTCATCTTGGCGTCACCATGATGTATCAGAATTTTCATCTCCAGTACTGGTGGCCAAGTATAAAGAAAGATGTTGCTGGTTTCATCATGAGATGTTCTACTTGTCAGCAGGTGAAGGCAGAGCATCAACGAACAGCAGGCCTTTTACAGCAGTTACCCATTCCGGAGTGAAAGTGGAATGATTTCTCAATGGACTTCGTGACTGGGTTGTCGAGGATGCCTCGAGGGAACGATGTTGTTTTGGTTGTCGCCAACAGGCTTACGAAGGTTGCGCACTTCTTTCTGTTAAAAGAGAACTTCAGTGTCGATGATCTAGGGAGACTTTACATCCGATATATTGTTCATCTACATGGATTTCCACACTCCATTGTTTCAGATAGGGATGTGCGCTTTACCTCTCGGTTCTGACAGGGACTTCAGAAGGCCTTGGGTACACAGGTAATTTTGAGTACAGCATACCATCCCCAGACTGATGGCCAGTCCAAGCGCACGATCCAGGTGCTTGAGGATATGCTCCGAGCTTGCATCCTAGACTTTGGTGGTTCTTGGGAGAATAATATTCCTCTGGTGGAGTTCGCCTACAACAACAATTTCCAGGCGACCATTCAGATGGCACCATACAAGGCATTGTATGGTAGTCAATGTCAATCACCCTTATGCTGGTGGGAGGCAGGAGAGGCATCTTTGTTGGGACCTCGTCTCGTTCAGGAGACCTGAGAATAGATAGATCTGATTCAAAAGAGGATGGATATGGCACAGTCTTGACAGAAGTCTTATGTTGATCAGCGGAGATGACCTCTGGAGTTTGAGGTTGGGGATCAGGTGTTACTGCGCGTCGCACTGAGGCTGGGACACAAGAGGATTCGGATACAGGTTAAGCTTTCACCGTGGTACGTCGGACCATTTGAGGTCGTGGGGAGAGTGGGACCGGTTGCCTATCGTTTGCAGCTACCCCAGAGGTATAGGTCTATGCACGACGTCTTCCACGTCTCTCAGCTCCGACGTTACTTTTCAGACCCATCTCACTCCTTTCAGCCCGAGGAAGTCGAGCTTGAAGTGGATGCGTCGTTCGAGGAGCATCCTATCTGGATTATCGATCGCAGTATGAAGGTTTTTTGTGGGCGATCTGTTCCTCTGGTACAAGTGCTATGGCAGCACGGGCGAGTACAGGACGAGACCTGGGAGAGGTAGGCCGATGTACGATCACAGTGGCCGGAACAGTTTGGGGATTCTTCTTCTATGCCCCATTAGGGAAATTCGGGGACGAATTTTTTTAAGGGGGGAAGTTTGTAAGAACCCGGATCTTCGTTCAGGGATGTTTTTCCTTTTTTCTGTAGTTTTTAAGAAAAATGGATTTTCTGGAAATTTTCAAAGTACATGTCGTGTACTCTGATCCGGCTTAAAGCCGTGTGCTGGTCGTGCTCGGGCCACACACACGGTGTGTAGGGGTGACGTGGAGGCCGATTTTGGTGGAGTATGGAAAGGACCCAGTACATGTTGTTTACTCTAAAAGTACACACCGTGTACTTTCTTTTTTTCACTAAACGGACCGGGTCACGCCTAACCCCAATTTTCATCTTCTTCTTTAGTTTTCGTCTGCCTGAGAGAAACCGTAGGGCCAAATCATCGATGGGATCTCGCCTCGCCATCCGTTCTCCGATTCAAGAATGGTCGATTGCATTGGAATCGCAGCGGTGAGTTCTTACTTCTTCTTTAGCCATGTTTCTTAATTCCTCATGGTTTCCAAGTTATCGTAGGTTGAGTGTTTTGTGCATTTTCTCAGAACTACGTTATTCCAAGTAGAATCTGTCATCGTGGTTCACTTATATCAATCACCAAGGATCAAGGTAGGTGGTTTGTGCCTTCCTGTTGAAAGTAGATGATATTTTGTGAAAATTACAACAATACCCTTGAACGGGGTATTGCGTGTTCTGGTTTTACCCTTGTTATTTTCCTGCTTTTCTTGATTGTTGTAGTAGAGGTTTATGATTGTAATTAGAGTATTTTATTTTGTGCTCAGGTTTCTTTGCCATTTTTGTTCTGCCTATTTGGCATTCTGCAAGTTTCCATGCCTAGTTGTAGGATTGTGGACTGTTTCCTTGTTTTGTTGCTGAGCCTTAGTTGATAGCCAATTAGTTCTTGAGGTTTTCTTGGATGATGCATGCGCGCTGAGCATGTTTAGTTTTACTCAGGACTGTGAGAATTTAGAGTAGTAGACCAAAAGTAGAATTGACGGAAGGGCTTCTCTAGAGTGTCTTTAATTACGATATGAGACCACAGGGGGAATTGACGTTGAGTGCTTCCTCAGAGAGTCTCTAGTTCCTCGACGCGGGCCATAGGGGGAATAGACATTGAATGCTTCCCCAGAGAGCCTTTAGCGCATTATCAGACTATAGGGGGAATTGAGGGTGAGTGCTTTCCTAGAGAGTCTGCTTAATTTCTTGACTGAACCAGAGGGGTGAGACTGTGTGTTCCACCTAGAGGGTTGCTAGTACTTATAGGTTGAACCATAGGGGTTAGGCTGTGAGAGCTACCTAGAGGGTTACCTTTTTCCTTTTTTACTGGTTGTTTACTTGTGCTCTTCTTTTGTTAGAACTATGTATTGTAGCTGCTTGTGCTTTCCTGTTTACTGCTTCTTGTTTCATTACTTGCCTTGTATTTATTGACTATTAGGCACAAA
Source organism: Viscum album (assembly GCA_963277665.1). Lineage (NCBI taxonomy): Eukaryota > Viridiplantae > Streptophyta > Magnoliopsida > Santalales > Viscaceae > Viscum > Viscum album. Next base: position 2,021,476,672 of record OY728125.1, on the reverse strand, counting down.
TCTTTGGGTGATTGCCTACTGGGATTGTATCTCACACACTGTTTGGGTCATACTTTTGGGCCCATGTAGACTATGTTGTTGTAGGTATAGATATGGGCAAGCGCCCTTTTACTTCAGGATATTGATTGCGCTAGAGCTGGGGAGCATGGGACTGAGTCGGGGCTCGCGATGCTGAGGAGTTTATTTTGTTTTTCTTTTGCACTTGTTTTCAGTTGTATTCCAGTACGTTGTTGTGTTTGCTACTTTCCTTAGATACTTTTACCTGCTACATCATTGTCATAATTTCTATATATATTCATTGCTTCCACTGTTTGGTGTCTACTGTTATGCATGTTGTTACTGCTTCCACTGTTGACTGTTGTTTTTTCGCTGTTTACCTTACTGAATGAGGGCATAGTTTCCCCACTGATTCACCAAGTCCCTCGCTGCTAGTCGGTAGCCTCTAGCATTAAGTAAAACGCGCTTGAGGTTATGTGGTGAACCGGGTACGGGGCACCAGTAGAGGGGCTCCGGATTCAGGTCGTTACATCCTCCATCATCACACCAACCCATCAAGACCTAAATGTCATTTACATGATTCCCATCATTTTCCACATCATCATGTCCAAGTGGAATTTTTACACTCTATGTATTATCCCTCAGTGTGTGTTTGCACATTAGGAGGACAAATCCATAGCAAGACGTCATTCTAGTCTCTGCACCGATTTCCCCTTTCATGCATTCCACAGATTGAGAAGACCTTCTCTATCCTTGATTACCACATCGAGCATAGCTCACGTGGGGTTAGGGACCAGATCGAGGTTTTCACTCACTTGGATGTGTTTTGATTCCCCATGGTCTAATATCTAAGACCTTAAACTAAGATCTCCATCTAATTCCTCTCCATAAGGTGTAAGAACGGTAACTCTCAAAACTATGTATAGCTTGATTCCCATGCTCAAGGGATATGTAGGAATGCCCATACGTCTCGTTCTCAGTTCCAGCTGAGGTTCCGCTAATTACCTTTTCTATTCATCCTTGTGTTATTGGATTTCATGTAATTTTATGGTGTAGTGTAGGACTTATTTCCTTATTCATGTCAGTTTTTCAATAGCCACACCACATACTTCCCTTCTAGGAGCTAGTCTCTCATGCACCTCATCCCACAAAATGTTAAATTTCACCCTCAAAACTATGTATGGATTGATTATCATCCTAATGGGATACATAGGAACACCTAGATGTTTCATCCATAGGTCCAGCCCCATATTTTATGACCTTTGATGGCCCCTCAGCTCTAGGTTTCTTCCCTGTAATTGTGTTTGGTGTGGTGTGGATCTCATCCCCACTCACGTCGGTCATGCTGCATCATGTCATGCTCATCCCCCCCAAACCATGTTTCTTCTATATGTTTCCAAGACACATGACCTTAAACTATTATGTATTTTTTTCAGGACATTAAAATTCATTGTTATGACCTATCACACGACCCTAAACTATGACATTATAGTTCTGGCCACATGACAGAAAATTAAATTGCATTGTGATGTCTTCACTCGATGTGACATCATGTTGGGTATCAGTCCTCCAACATACCATTTTTTCATGCCTACATGTGGATTGATTCCTATAGTGACACATGGATTCTCCATCCTAGGTTTTTTTCTTCACAAAAATAACACACATCCATCTTAAAGGAAAAAACAAGACCTATCAAATGCTGCTTCTTTTGGTGTGTGATCCAGACCCACATGACAATATTGTTCCTGGAACTAGTACCCTACCATGTCACTTCTATAAATAACTATGTCTTGATCCCCATCATAAGGGGATAAGTATGAATGCTTAATAAATTGGCCTTGGTACCATCCCAACTCTCATTTTTGGTACCTCGACTTAAATTTTCCCCAGGGATTGCATGGTATTATGTGGGAATATGTCCTCATTCACGTTAGGTTTTTGCAATTATTGCACCACGTGTCTCCCTCTCCCCTTTCCGTTTACGGTTTGAGCTCTATGACCTTTAAACTAAGATCCAATCATCTTAGTCATAGGACACTAAACTACAATACATCCTTCCGAACTCCGTATGGCATGATTCCCATTCTCATGGGATATGTAGGAACACCCAAAAGTCTCGTCTGTGGGTCTAGCCCCAGGAATATTAAATCCTACCCAGTTTTTGGCCCCATAGCCCGAACTACTTAGGATGTATGTGGTGTGGTGCATACCTCTTAGAATTTCATTTGTGTCTGGTTTGAAACAACTGCACCATGTACCACACTTTTCTCTTATTAGCATGGTCCAAATTCTATAACCCTAAGCTTCAATATCCTTAAGGAAACAATGAACCGGTTTTGACTACTTCTCCAACCTTTGAGCACTTCTTTAAATCATGTCCCCCCTTAATGGTCTGTTTAATGACCTTAATGTAGAATTGTGTGACCCCATGACCCTTTTCTTTAGAAAGGGACCTGAATCCCTCTATTTGATATTTCTTATTTTCATACAAAGATGTGTCATGAAAAAGATCCCAAGGTGTGTAATTATCACAAAAACATTCCCTCATTCCATGTACAAGATTCATGAGCCCTTTATTTGGATCCTCATCCTCTTCTATTTCTGAAGGGACCCCCTTTATGGCCTAGTCTCATGCCACATTGGATCACCTACCATCATGGGCCAACTCCTCTAAAGACCTCAGATAACATTTGTGACAGGTTCCATGTTTCGAACATGGTCATCAGTCAACCCTCACTTGTATGTCCCCATTCTTGGATAACCCAAAATGGATACTATGTTTCGAATTTCATCAATAGTTATCCTCTATTTTCACACCATTATCATTGTGATCTAGATATCAGGTGCAATGATTCACATCTTTCCACTTCCTAATGTTCATGTGGAATTTCAGTGTATAGTTTTACACCTCCATATATCTATATGCGTTAATCAGTACGGTCAATAATTTTGGGATTTCACTCACCTAGCATTCCATTTCCTTTAATTTGTGCCTTCTGGTACAAGTAAATCTCACCACTACTCCTTATTTCCCACATTGAGCATGACTCATGTGGGCTTATTATTTTTGGTGGGGCGTGTACTGGTGAATTTATGCTACGTGGGCCCTTCATTCCTCATGACGTTAAATGGTGATTCCAGAACTACAGGTGGCTTGATTCTCATCCTAATGGGGTACATAGAAACATCCAGGAACCTTGCCTCAGGCCTAGCCTAACACTCTCTTTCCGTCCCTTGACCTAAAAAACTTCCTCCAGGGATATGTGGTGTGTGGAAGACTCCTTATGTCCTTATTCACGTAGGTTTTATAGCTACCGCATCATGTACTCCCTTCCTGGGATCTCCCTCTTTCACTCCCCATCCACTTGTATGATGTTAAACTGCATGAGTCCATGTGTCCTCAACACATGACACTAAATTGTGGTTATACCCTAAACTTGTTCAGGATGCCCCATATTAAGTATGGGATTCACCAGTTGCCTCGTCATAGAGGGCTTCGTTTACCAGCATTGGTCTCCGAACATGCCATGTTTAAGAACTATTTTTTACTTGATTCTCACCCTTATGATATATGTAGTGGTGCCCAGCCATTTCTACTCGGACCTAGCCTAATAGTCATTAAACCTTCTTGCCCGTCAGCCCCAATCATGGTCCAGGTAGTATGACCATGAATCTCTGTTCACTTTACACATCGTACGATGCTAAACTACATGTCTACCATCCTCCTTGGTGTGGTGTAAAACCATAAGTCATTCTAGGTTCTCACCAGAGAGGTCCTGTTTAGAAGGAAGTTTGATCTCTGATCAGACTAATGCGCCCACCTAATGTGTTTTTACCACGGTGTCATAATTTCAAGAGTGTTGGACTCTATTCTAACGACCAATCAGTCCACCCTCCATACTTTGTGTGGCCTTTATTTATACCATCATCCTACTTCATGTCTATAAGAATCCCTCAATAGTATGGATGCTTGGCCTATGAACTACCTACTATTCTCAGCCAACGTTCTGAAAGACTAATGGATAAAATTTTTGAGTCATGCCTCGTGTTGCAAATATGGTCATTGGTCGGCCCTCATTCGTTGTCCCCATACTGAGATAATGCAATAGGGATGTTGTGTTTCATACACGTTCAGCAGTTATCCTTCATTGTCATGACACCTCAAAAGTATTCTGAATTTTGGGTATTGTGGTTCACACTTTGCACTCCCCTATGTTTGGATTAATTCTAACACCCCTGGAGTTACCACACTCATGCACTAGAGCAGGTTAGGAGAATGGAACTTCGACTGTTCTAAGAATTTAGTCCTCTAGTCAGGCCTCCCCCTTTCTTTTCGGAGGTCTTTATTGGATTTTCAAACCCTGGATGCCCAAATCTTGGTCGGTTCTCTCATATTAGGATGGAACAATGAGGTGGTCATCTCTTGTTCCTCACACCGGACTCGAACCAAATGAGCTTAAGGATTGATCGTTGTATGCTTCACGAGTGTAAAGGATGTGCAGTAGACCAAAAAAAATAATGGAACACATGTATGAATCTAGAATAAAAAATCAAATCATGAAAGATTTATTAAATGTTTGTGCATGGTATAGCACCCGAGGATCGACCCCTCCAATGGATTGGTTGACCTCTTCGATACAGTGTTCCTATTTTTCCACTCTTTAGCTTGTGGAATCCCGGATCTTCTATCTCCTTTTTACTTCCCGCACCTCCTTGGCAACAATGGGGCATAATTTGTTAGCAATAACCCGAGCCTGCTCCTCATCTGCTTGGATGGGGGACATCTCCTTAGAAGATTTCATTATTTGTTCTTCGGCCTCTTCCAGATGGGCCTTCAGGCGCAACACGAGCTTCGAATGTGCATTAAGGAAAGCGGAGTGCTCTTCTGCTTGTTCCCACAACCGCTAAACCTCCCCTTTAGCCTCCTAAAGCTTCTTGATGTTAACTGAATTACTCCACTACCAGTCCACATATAGGTTACGATCATGCTCCTGAATCTTCTCTTCCATGAAGTGTCGAATGAGCATATGGGGAATTTGGGAATCTACTCCCCTAGTGAATTGCTTGTGCATCTGAGAATGAATCCCCCCCATCTAGTCTATTTATTTCACTTGAGGATTCTTTCTGATGAAGAGCTTGATCAACTTCCATGACCGATGACATGAAATCTTACTGTCTTCTATGCCAGAGGCCATCTCATCTCGGTATGTGGGGTAGGGAGGTTCATATGTAGGGAACGCCTCTAGAAACTCGTCAGTAGGATCTGCATATGGTGTCTGATTGGATACATCAGGACCCATGTTTTCTGGATGATCCTCGTCATCGGATCTGACCTCAATTATCTCAAGCACTGTCCTACTGATGGTCCCACCAGTAATCAGAAGCACTGTAGCTTGGTCAGTTTGAATTTCCTCTTTCACGACCACCAGTGTTCCCCTAGTAAAGGTTCCTCCATGAGATCTAGCCAACCTTGCCAAGGCATCCCATGCCATTTGAGGAATTGTGCATAAAATAGGCACACAAGAATCAATTAATCTGAATGATGGATGAAAGTTATGTATTCTATAAAGATTTCTTATAGAGATCAAATAGTTGGTCTCTTTCCTAATTTGTTTCCAACAGAAACTCAAGGCTTGGTACTCCATATATTGTTGGGAAGTATGAAGGCTACAGGAGGAACACCTTGGGTGTCGCGACACTGACTGACACAATGATCATTATAGCCATGTGCACGGATCCAAAAGTTCCCGAAGCTACATCTACCATCGGGCGGGAGGGAGTTTGGCATATGAGGCCCTCCTGCACAGGCCATATGTTATTTGATAAGTCCTAGACAACCCAGGTGAAGACTCCGTGGGAGTGGTTAGGATTTAACCTTAAGGTCCTTAGTAAAATTTTCATGCTCTGGGTCTAAATCTCCGACCTCACCTTCTCCTCCAAAGGGCTCACTCCACTGGCTTTCTCCCCCCAGGAGGGCTCGTCTGATTCTTCTGGCAGAGGGAATCATTCTCTTAATTTTGTGGCCAAAAACTATGAATGGGCCGTTCAATCTAGAAACACCTTTACATGATCTGTCATTGAACACAGAACACCCCGGGAGTTCAAAAATTCCTCTATCTTGGTCAGGTATTTCTCCCCCTCCACCTAGGATACTAAAAATCCTGCCCTAATTGGGCCAATCCCTAGAAAATCCATCCTGATATGGTTTTGTTATTGCCACATCTCATACGAGATGAGGAATTGCCTATAGACATCCTAGATGTCCCAAGCCTCTGGGAAAACAGCTTTCTCCAGCCTGTCTCTATGGCGCAACTGCTTCCCCAAATCCTGAGTGGATATCTTGAGGAAACCCTTGGCTAGCCTCTCCTCCAGATAACTATGTCCCTCTAAGACCATTGGATCAACTGATGTTGCCTCCCTTTTGACTGGTGCAGGCCTGGCCACCACTACAACCCTTCCACCATGATATATCCACACCACCTTCGGGTCCCGCCCTTGAGGTTGGGGAGACACCTTGTTACTAACCCAGACGGTTTGTTCCTTCATCATCTCTCTCAGGTACATCGCTTCCTAGTTCTTGGCATATTCCTTCACCAGCCCAAAGACTATTGTTTGCGGAGGAAGATCATTCCACATCTTCCCATCCTTCCATCTGAACATGAGCCACAACTGCCACATCACACACGAATGATCCTCATGGAGCACCCCATGTAGACCCGCAGGGTCAGACGGTACATACACTGAAACTTCCTCGTGAAACGGTGTGAGGCGTACAGCTCACAGAGAGACTCGCGGTCAACCCGTGCCACCAAGACTCCACCCCGAAAGGCTAGGAGGTATGATTGGTGCTCTTTTTTTTCTCTGGCCTCCATCAGTAAACATACCTGTTGGAAACGACAGTGGGTGGAAGTTGAACTCATCCGCCTTCCAGACCTAGTTCAACACTAACTATGGGGTAAGCTTGGTCGGAAGGCTCCCTGCCGCATTCTGAATGGTTGGGTAGAAATTCGATCGTGGAGGGGAAATGGGGTTCAGATATTCATATTTTCCCCTAATATGCACCACTATCCACCCATACAGAAGATGTAATGGCCCATATATCCTCTACAGCTTCTTACCTTCAATGATATGCCACAACATCTTATACAACTTAGCGAACATCAGGATCCCTAGGTTGACCCGTCCCTCTGTCGCCAACATAGAGGCCATAATGAATGTGCTAGGTTGTACACCAATGTTCGTGTTCCTTAATGGCAGGATCCAACCGCATATAAGCGCCACAATGAATGCAGCTAACCTGACCACCGGTTGCTATCAGTACTAACACTAAACCCCTAGGTTTTCCACTGGCGGTCCTCCAAGAGCCATCGGTATGAGTTCTCCTTTCCCTATTGAACCCCCTTTGGACAGGTCTGAGGCCTCACTAGGAACTACCCATCTTCTGGGAAATTCAGGAACTACTTGAACCACTATTTGAAATGGATGTCCCTCATCGACCTTTTGTCCTCCCCTAGAACTAGGTATATCAATTCCTTTATTAGAAGTGACATACGCTTTGGGTCCTCCCATGCATTCACTACGGGGAGGAACTTTTCATATATTTCCCCCATTATCTGGACCCCTGAGATCTGGTGCAGGTCCCATAAGCTAATGATGACCTATCTATGGTGCAAATGAAAAGTGTTGGTCCTCGATGACCATTTTATCAGTAGCTCTAGCATAAACTGCTTCGGTTGGTAGATATGGAATTGAGAGGCCCACACTACCTCGTATAGGCCCACTCACCTCAACTCTACCCCGAACTCCTCGCACGAGGAACATACCCAGTAGGTCCAGGCCCAATCATCTATGAACTTGCCACCCTGATGCAGATCCCACTCATCGGTCCACCCCTTCTCCGGGTTCCCTAGGGCTACCTTCAGAATGGTATGGTACAATGGGGGTGATGTCTCTAGCTACAACACATTTCCATCAACATCATTCACATGGTTTTAAAGGGAATCAGCATTAACAGGTATGATTTCCACCCAAGTGTGGTTGTCGGATGCCCTGAACTTTTAGCTCTAGCACGACGTGCTCCTGAACAAGTAAGATGTCTCATCCATGCTCACATTAGGAATGAAGACGTCATCCCTCAGACAAAATCCAAACAGAGTTAGCCTTTTCCAGAGTGGGTAGTTCTTTTAACTCTTTGACAACAGCTCTACCATTGAATCATGATCTAAATGGATTCAAATGAATTCTACAGTACCTGAGCTATTCTTCATTTCTTCCCCATGGGTAGCATCTGTAAGGACCCCATGGCAGCTTCGGGGTGAGCCATTCTGTTTTTAGAATTTAGACCATTTTTTTCTGGTTCTCGAAGCTCGTTCACAGAGCTCGTTTGAGGAGCTCAATCCCACCCATAAATTGCCGACCCCTTCCCCCAACCTAGCAGACACAAGTCATGTAGAATGCCCTCGTAGAGTCAAAGGACTCATTGTGTGCCATGAAGCAAAAATCCTGATTCACATAGAGAAATTGCAAAGTTCGCAAAGCTCCACGAATCGAGAGAACTATATCCAAAACATGGAGGCGAGAAAGGATAAAAGAGAGGTCATCCTACCCTATTTATAGGTGATGACCCCTTGTTCTTCGCAGTGCGTCTGGACATGGTGCGCTTCACGGTGCTCTCAACCCGCATGTCCCCTCTCCACCTCACAACCCTCCTCCATGAGCCATCTTTCTGATTGACCAAAACTTATGGTGATTGACCCTTATAATTATACCCTCGTTTTCTCCTCAACTCTACGTTTGAGGGGGGGAGGTATTTGTTGGCACCAAAATATGTGAAGAGGAAGCCAACACAAAGATGAAATTCGCTCCCAAGGGGCTGTCTCACAAATCCTATTCGCGGAGCCCCTGAACATCGTACCATTTGTGGAGACCCGCAGTATCGCGACCGGGGCAAATCCGCCTCCATTGCGAAGCCACCATGGAATAAAGAGGTGGGAGGCTACACGATCTGAAAGATGATTGTGAAGCCTCCATGAAGAAAAGAGGTGAGAGGCTCCTTGATCTGAAATACATTTGTGAAGCTACCACAAAGCAAATAGGTGGGAGGCTTTGCAACTACGACAAAGCACCACGTGGCTTCGTGTCAAGCGATACCTACTTCACACTGCCTCTTGCCTATAAATATCAGTCTTCCCCCAAGCCCAAAGGATTGATACTCTACCCTTTCGCCTTCTTATCTCTCAAATCAAAAATCACTTTCTACTCTATGAAAAATAATCTCTTAAAGGTACTTTATCATCATGAAGTGCCTTTCCTTTGGCTTAAACACAACCCCTCTTCAAGTAGGGATTCCCTTAATGAAGCCCATAGGCTTTCGTAAATGAAGGAGATCCTTAAGGGGACCCAGGTCTTTACAAAGAACTCATGCTTCATGAAGTACCTTCTATGAACATGTGAACCACATGCTAAGGTAGGGTCACTATGATTCGCGAGGTATATTACTTCACAGTGCTATGCTTCGCAGGGAGCCCAAGCTTCGTGCATCCCTACTTCGCGAGAGCCATTTGGCTTCGCTAAGCACCCTCCATGTGCACCTATGCCCAATGCCTAGTCTACTACACCCCACTTCTGGAAGCATACTCCTTCGCGATGCCCCTCTACTATATGGATCACCAAAGATTCACGAGAAATCTTCCTGTGAAACCCCTTGCTCCGCAACCCCTTTTCTCGTATGACCCTCTAGGTTTATATGAAATGATTTCAAGGTCCCTTTGGTGGTGCTTCACGTTGCATTGCTTAGACTTATTCTTCTTCACATAGGCATGCTAACGGTTATTGTTTCTGCGCATAGCCATGCTAACATGGACCCCTTAGTGGATTACTCCATGACACCCCCTCACCATGGCATTGTTGATGCCTTCCCTTCCCTGAGGGATGGATGGTATCAGTTATGTAAATCCTAGCAGTGCAGAGTGAACACGCCTCATCCGAGATGCAGTATGTTAAACTTCCAAGCACCCTCATCCTCAGCACATGACGTTAAACTGTTGTCTTACCCTATGCACCACACGCGGGGTGCCCCACCTCACACATTCTCCACACCCACTCATCTCCACAGGATTGAGATCATCATCGAATGGAATGAGATCCTCTTTGTTGGAGCGGTGTCTATCCACGAGGAAAGGGAATCCATCTTGGTGTAAGACCCTATCCTTTCTTGTGGGAGCCAATATCTCTGCTCCCCCTCCTCTCTTCCATGCCAAAGACCATAGGAGAGATGGGAACTCAGACCTTTTTTATCCCATTCCTCTCCAATTTGGATTTGTCGCCACCCAAGCCTCTATCCTGGAGTAAGTCCCAATCTCCCACTCCCTCGGTTTCCAACCATGCATAAGCCCCTATTTCCACTTTGGGCCACTAACCATATGTAATCCTCATTCCACTTCCCGTGAACATACCTTTCGTGACAAGATCGTCAAGTTTTTACTACCTCTTTTTCTCACACCGAGCATGACCCACGTGGGCTTAGAGTAAGAATTGAATATGACATACGCTCTGGGCCTCCCTAGATCATACTCCCCAATCCATCCAAACCCCCATACCGAACTATGTGGACTTTGATTCTTTCTAAGCCAAGGTATGTAGGAAGCCTCCCTAAGGTTCAAGCCCAACACCTACCAGTCCCGACACCTTAACGTTGGTTCACCAAACCCCATACCGAACTATGTGGACTTAGATCCTTTCCAAGATAAGGTATGTAGGAAGCCTCCATGAGGTTCAATCCCAACACCTACTGGTGCCAACCCCTTCACGTCGGTTCACCAACCCCCACACCATAATACATGGACTTTGATCCTTTACAAGGCAAGGTATGTAGGAATCCTCCATGTGGTTCATGCCAAACACCTACTTGTCCCGACACCTTCACGTCGGTTCACCAACCCCCATTCAGAACAATGTGGTCTTTGATCCTTTCCATGTCAAGGTACATAGGAAGCCTCTCAAAGGTTCAAGCCCAACACCTATCAGTCCCGATCACTTCACGCTGGTTCACCCTCATCCAACATGACTCTAAACTATGTAATTTTGAACTACATGGGTTTGATCCTTGCCAAGGAAAGGTGCGTAGGAAGCCTTCCTCAAGTTAAATCCCAATTAGCGGTAATTAATTGTACACCAATCAGTAGTAAGTTGTCGTACCCCAATCAGCGGTAAGTTGTTGTACCCCATTCAGCGGTAAGTCATTGTACCCCAATCAAAGGTAAGCCGTTGTACCCCATTCAGTGGTAAGTCGTTGTACCCCATTCAGCAGTAATCCATTATACTCCAATCAGTGGTAATCCATTATATCCCCAATCAGTGGTAAGACGTTGTACCCCAATCAGCGGTAAGTCGTTGTATCCCATCCAGCGGTTAACCATTATCAGCCCCACACAATGGTAAGATTTCCTAAGATTAACTACATGGGTTTCATCCCTGTCTCCTAGACATGGTACGTAGGACACATCCCTGGGGTTCAACCCCAAACACTGGTAAACTTTGGTGTTCCCCCTTATTGGGATCCAAATCTCTAGTCCGCCCCTCAAGCATTAGACCAACCTGGGCTACTAACCACGTGTAATCTCCAGTGTGTCGTTGGGTAATTGTCCTCTATGGACACCCCAACTCCATGCCCAATCCTGAACTATGCAGACTTTGATTCCCTACCACGGGGATACATAAGAATCCTCTCTGAGGTTCAATCCCAACACTACCATCAACTTCATGATGGTTCCATATCATTCCCCCTCCACTTCATTCAACAATTCATATCCATCCTAATTATTTCTTGGGCCGCCACATCCTGGTGAGATCATGTTGCACACTTTTTCATTGTCCCTATCAGCAATCATGTAACTAACCATGTGTTATCCCCAACGTTAATGTTCCATCCAAGGGTTACACCCATCTGATTCACTCTCATCAGTGTTCTGATCAGTCTGATCCATCTCCATTAGATGTTAAACTTGTGACATACCCTATGATAAACATGATAAGCTGAGGAAAACCTCAGAGATATGTCTATAGAATATAATTCCCCGTAGCTGATGTGGGATACCTTGGTTTTCCGTGCCCTCAAGAATCCCAATCATAAGGGGAAGAAACCCAGATGTGTCACTATTCAAAATTCTAGACACGCCAGTGATTTACAACATGACTACTCCTTCGAGTAAAGGCTACTGCCCTGATCGGACCCCTTGGAATGTCCTGACAGAAACATTGTAATTAACCGGAATCCCTAAAGACATGGCACTAGGAAGAGTTTCACGAACAACTTCTTAAGTCTATGTGGGGGACCTGAACTAGGTAATGAGCTTAGAGGAGGAATCCACAGAAGGAGTAACCGACATCCCATCATCCCATTTCAATAAATAATCAAACATCCCTGAATAAGCGATGGATGCCACTCACCTTTGGAAAGCAGAAATGTGGGGAAACAACTTGTGGCATCCAATAGACAGATGTGTGCCCCGGTGAAAGACTCAGAAACAAAAATCAATATTTAATTACATTTAAAATTCATTTATATTTTAGGTATTGTGTTTTCCTACTAGATCTATCTCTGAGGAAATAATATCTTTCACTTTTGGTCCAAATTTCATTGTTCGTGATTGAAAATCAATTGTTATCAATGGGTAAACAATTATTATCATGGAATGTGAAAGGAGAAAAAGAACATGACATGATGGTGTTATGGTAAGTTCCATAATAAGAATATTATTTCATTGAATCAGATAGTATAAAGATATTTGAAAATTTATTTTTTTTATATAGTTGTTGAGAAAATACTAATATTGGATTATTACTCTCATGGTAGAGTAAATATGATGAAATGAAAGTAATTTGATTTGATGAAAATTCATGGTGTATTTATTGTTCATTGTGTATTTCAATTTGTTGACATGACTCACACACTTGTAACTGATGAACCATATATATTTTCATAAATGAAAAAACATGTTTTTAATGTAAAAGACTGCCTTCTTCTTGAATTTAGTTTAATTATTTATGTATTCCCAAGAGATATATTTTATGATGGTGTTGATAGAATTTTCACTATCCCTTCTACCATTGGACCCTTTCTATTTTAATACCTGTGATGACTCCAATAGTTCAAATTTCATAGTTGATTATGAACATGAATTTGTGGTGGGAAATATACAATCATCAATATGTATTTTCACTACTTTTTCTTTAGCTAGAATTAGTTTTTAAGTTTCATAGTACTAAAATTTATTTACTATTTATAAAAAAATAATTTGTGTAAAACAATACCTTTATGTGAATTTTCAATATTTACAGGTTATAGTATTATTTGAGTTGAATTTTCTATTTTTGAATTGAAATATATTAGAACATGCCAACCAAACCAAACTAAAACAATTAAATTTAAGAGAAAAAAAAGAAGACAAATTGAATTGGGAATATTAAACTAATCTATATGACAATAAAACCCAATGAAAATATTGACCTAACCCAAAAATGAAAAAATGACCTAACCCAAAATGTTAACCAAATGAGCTAAAAATAAATATGGAAAAATGAACTAATAAATTGACCAAAATGAATCAATGACCTATCACATATAAAAAGAGAAAAATGACCGAATTTATTTACCAAAATGAACCAAATTACCTAAAAAAATTGAATTATATAGAATTAAAAATAGGATAAACTATATTATACACATGTTAAAACTTGATAATATGAACATGTTGATTTTTCTATGAAATGTATTCTTTTTTTTATATTCCTACCACTAAATATTAAATGTGTTTTTTATATCACTATGTATCCTATATTTAGTTTTATTATTGGTATTACCTAATCAAATTATGTATCATATTCTTTCTTGTTTGGATTACACCTTATTTATGTATTTCTAGTTAATTTTTTTACTTGTTTTGAAATGCAGGAAATGAAAAACATCGACGACATATGAATAAAGATGATGATAGACAATAATCACCAAATGATAGAGATTGGGTTCCCTCATTTAGAGCATGTTGTGAGTATTTAATTTAATATATATATATATATATATGTATATGTATATGTATGTATGTATGTATGTATCAATAACATATAATTTCATATGATTCACTTTTTTTATAACATTTAATTAGGATCAACCACTGAGGTGACATTTATTCTCCAACTAGTACAATACATGTGCTCAAGATGATGATACAAGGGGGTTTTACTAGATCTATGCACTCCACTAATAGTAATCGATCAAACAGCATCCCAACCCCCTGAAAAACCATTCATCACACCTTCTGATTCTGAAATTTTATTAGATACACCAATGATATTTAGGCTTCCTATTTTTTCACCATCATTTCCATCTAACCCTCCTCGAATGTCTTTACCTTATCCAATTATGGATTATACTCCTCATCCATATAATGTATTTCTACAGAAATATATGTCATCTAATTTTCCTTATACATCCTTCTTCATGATAAGATACATTCATACACCTTCAAATACAACTATAATACATTCTGACCCTCAGAGATTTCATTGGTTACCACTCCATCTGTGTAGGTTGATGTTCTTTTAGATCCTAGGGATCAATAGGGACACACAGATGAGACTGTCTAAGGTATATTCATAGAAACCTAATATATTGGTTTTACCATAATGCATTTTCATTGTAATAATTAATTATATAATTTCGTTTATATTTTACAGTTGGATCTTCCAAGAGGTGGCATGGACGTACACACATACATGTAGTTAGGAAATTCCACACTGAGTTGATGGTGCAGTTCAATAAGGGAAATCAAATGATTCAAAAAATAGAGTTTGAATTTAAGAGTTTTTTGGAGATTATTTCCAAATACACTGACATCATTCCCATCAAGACACTCTCATGGTGATGCCTACCAACTAAAGAAATGGATAATGCTTGGTTGAAAATATCAGTAAGGAAATTTATAGCAATTAATGTTATATTATTATTTTATTTATATGAATTAATATTTTGGTTTCAACTTTTTTATAATTTTCTTAATGGTGTGGTTATGAGGACATCAAGACACATGGAATTAGGTGAGGTGTGTAGAGCATATAAACATGAGTTGTATAGATTCTATCATTATTGAGTTTTTGCAGATTAAGAGGCTACACATTTGATGAATGATTGTTCGGTAAAATATTATTAGGAAATGATTTCTTGTTGGATGAGTATATAGTTTATTGTATTAATCAAATTTGAGTGTTTTAATTAAAAATTACCACAATTTTCATTAATATTTTTTTATTGTAGAATATTATTTTTATGAAGAGATGGGAAGAAATAAATAAACAAGGATGTTACAAAACAACTCCACCATTTGGGATAGACAATGATGTCAGACCATAAGAGGAAGTGGGTATGACACTAGTATATAATATTCTATTAGGACTTTCACTTTATTTTATTTCCTTCATATTTCATCTAATTGAAATGTGCTAGATATATGATCATATATTATATAGTTTATTATTTAATTTATTTATTAACTTAAAAATGTAAGGATTAGTATTGTTATGTTTCTAAGCATGTCATAAACCTATACAACCACATATCATTATTTTAAATGTCCATTATTTTTATAGGGAATTTAACCATTACGGTTGAGTGAATAATCATATTTTTTTATATCAAGGTGATTTATATAGAGGTCTTTTACCCATGTGACATATAATTGGAATGGATTTATCTATATGATGATCATACGGTTAATGTATGCATTAAAATAACATTATAGACAAGAAGAAGAACATAGTGTCGAAAAAATTGAACTTTTTTTATTATTTATATATCTTCACAATCGAACTTCATTTTATAATAATATTACATACATTAAGAATATTTTTTGAAATGGCAAAATTTTTTCCTAAAAATAGTTTTCATATAATTTTGAAATAATACAATATCAATTTCTATAGTAAAATTGTACAATAAATAGAGTTGTTTTTTTTTCTTTTCTAATAATGGCATGAGAGAATCTAAAATGTCATTTCTATTTCAGCTATTGTTTACCATGAATATATATATCCCATATCAATCTCTATTAACTAAAATCATACACCTTAAATCAGAAATCACTTTTTGATACTTATGAAGTATAAGACCAGAACCAACATCATTTGAAACTTTTATTATTTTGATCATAAGTTTTAAATTTTAAATAATTTCATTTGAAATTAAAATATATTAAATAGTGATCATTTCCCCCTATTTTCATCTAATAATTCCCAAATCAATATTGGATCTTGTATTGTCACAAAATTACGATTTCAAAAATATAAAACATCTTTATAATTATCTTATAGAATTTATTCATCGGACTATAAATCCCAAGACTAAAATTTAATCCATTAGAATTATCCAAAATTTATTAAGTATAATTTCTCACATACACAAAAATGTCATAAGTGGACATTAGGGGTAGTCATACACATAGAGATAAATGTCCTGCATTTCTCATAAAAAACAACACCATACATGGTATCTCATGTTCATATTCCCTTTTATGAAATTCAGTTCTGGTGTATCATTTCATGAGATATTATGATAAATAATTCAATTTTCTAGTTTTAGTTTTATATGGTATATCTTGATGTGATGCTCCAATTTCAATATTTTACAATATGTCTTGAAGTCTTATTCCCTTCTTATATGTCTTTAAACACTTCTTAAATTTAGAAAACAATAATGCCTAATGATGTATACAATATTCGATGTTGGGACTTAAAAAGTATTATGAGTATGGTATAATGTGAAATGTACTTCCTTGAAGTCAATTAAATTTTATAGATTCGTGACAGTTCATGAAATTGTTAATTTTCAATATCAATCCCAAATATAATTAAATTCCAAAAATTAATCCAAGACTTCTTTAAATCAACTCTATCCTTCATCCATCTGATACTGAACACAATATTCATTATCCTTGATGTTTAATTACATATTGATGGGTTCCCCCTTTTATTAATCCACAATCACTATACTATTTTAATTTCATAGGAGAGGAGTGATAACAAATTATTCATATCAAATTTCAATAGGTCAAACAACAGTAAGTTGGCATGGGATAATATAATGTATAAAATATAATAATTTTTTAATATAATGATATTCATTAATAAATCATGACGTTATAACAACTATTCCCAAACATTTTATGTATTTTACAACCATATTTTCAAGGAGATTTAAAAAATGAACTACAAATGAATAAATTGATCAAAATATCATGTGTTATTAAATTTCCAATGTATTCATATCCAACATCATCACCATGACAAATTTCTTCCAAAAATAATCTCAAAGAATTCATGATGCCATTTGATGATTGAAACTAGTTGAAAATTATTAGGAAATGTTTTATAAGGATATAATAAGAATATAAATTAAATATACTCTATAATGGATATTCTTTCACATTGTTTGTTATAAAATCTTTCAAAAATTCCCTATTCCCTGATATAAAATATTTAACTCCCACCTATTTAGGATAACCAAATATATAATGGAATATGGTGAGTCTCTTGGAACACTTCAATTATAAATTTTATGCATTATCATTTGAGGAACGTCGATGTTTTACACTATTAGTGTTTATTACATGATATAAATTCTTATTTTAATAGTTTGGGAATGATATATTTTTCAGTTTCATATGAACAAAATTATGTTTTAAACTGTCACTATAATTTTTCTACCATATGTTATTCTTTCCAGCATCATTTAGAATTAATATATATTATAATTGTTTTTATTAAACTCATTATTAATATTAAATTTTCAATTATTGTTTAATATATTCAATGTCATTACAAAAGTATTTTTGGAATATTGAAAGAAATGTTCCTTGAGAAAAATTGTTTTTCTTAAGTTTAATAAAGATGTTGGAAGTGTGTTAAATGAACTGAAATAGTAGTATATTAAAGTTTTACATAGTATATTCCAAATTTAAATATCTATTTTTTATCTTAAAATTCAATTAATAATTTTAACAATGCTTCTTCGAGGACATCATTGTGAAGGTATTTGAAAACATGGGCCCAAATTATCACATTCATTAGGATTTGGGACATGAGAACCATGGAAGCATATGTTGTCGACCGGGGAAGAGTATTTTTCAGATGAGATAATGGCCCACTTCAAGTTTCATTTCTGGTATCACCACTTTTGAAAAATATAATTCACGAGCATCATAGGATGAATCAATAGTACTAGATTCCAAACAAAGGGTCATATAGAAGTGTGAGAGGAGTGAAAGGTGCAATATTAAATTAATGAAAATGATGGAATTAATATATCCATTGTAACATCCAGATACTATAGCGCCTTGTGATTTATAATGTTGATGATGATTATTTTATATAGTGCACCAAAAATTGGTCTTAGGGGCGGTCAGGATTTTGAAACTCTTATCAATGGTGATGGTGATGGTGAGGACGATGTCGAGGAAGAGGGAGAGGAATAGAGCGAAGAAGAGGGTAGGGATGAGGGTGTGGATGAGTAAGATAATGAGATTGAGGATTAGGAAATGGATATAATTGATGATAGGAATGGTGATGAGGGATATATTGGTCAATTAAATTTTGATTGATATTTTTGACCTTTTATGTTTGATGATTTTATCAGAATGAATATATGTGATGTATTGAATATGTTTCATCACTGTTTGAATTAATTATTTGTTTTATTGTGTTATTATTGTTTTTATATTGGTTGGTTATTTCTTTTTTCAGTAATTTACTAAGGTGGGGTGATTTTGTGGATTTTGAGGGCTATTTTAGAGGCTTTATTTGTTTCTCACAATGTCATAGATTTTGTTTGTTTGTTTGTAGGATCTATGGGCAGGGTGGGGGTACTTAAAGTCTTGGACTTCTATGTGAAGCAAAAATTTCAAAACCATAGGTATAGACCTATACCTACTATAGCGACCTAGACTCTTCTTACATTACCATTTAATCATTTTAAATATAAAAAAAATAATAGTATTACACATATATTATCCAAAGGTTTAGTGTCTTGGGAAAACTAGGACCATACATAACAAATACAACATCAAGCATAAACATTTATTTAATTTCTTATTCTCCAGATTCTTGTTGGAACTTTTCCTCTCCTTAGTAAATGTAGCCACCTAAGGATATGCATCAAAATGTGTGAGCTAGAAGCCCAATAAGAGGATAGATAAGAACAATATATAATGGGGTGATCATAATCATAACATGGGAAAAAGATCATGAACATGATAGGTTGCGTAAATATAAGACTTGGAATGTGGAAATGCATAAAAATAAAACATCATGTCTTCGTGGTTAAAAAACACACATACTTGTGAACAAAGCTATCATATTGTTCACAAATCATTTCACATTTACTAATGAGATTCATCACATTACCCAATGCATTGGAGCGCTGTATAATTCCGGGCGCACCCGTCACATCATAACATAATCATTATCATGCTTTCCACATAAAACACATTTCAAAAATGGACATAACTAACCCATGAAAAGGAATGGGTTTCATCTCATAAGAACACATTCATAAACATAGGGTTACCAAAATAAATATGGAATAACATACATGTTTCAAGAATTGTTCACTTTGAGGGAGAAGTAAAAGGTGTGTTCTTAAAAGAATGTTTATTTTGAAAAAACATTTTGTTTGACATAAAAACCACTGAAAAACATGTATATCCTATAAAATTAAATAAAATGATGAAAAAATTATCTTTATGGAGTAACCATATCAAAAATAATGGAGTTAAAAAGGGAGAACCGGAAGGATGAAAGTTGGGTTCAAGAATTTCCCCTTACCTTGTACTCAAATGCTTCCTTCCCTTTAATGTCCTTTATAATGACATTATATTCATTAATTATAAATCCAGAACCTTGTGTAAATTAATATGGTTCATTATGGTTTCATTAAGTGAATTTATGTTCCTTTGTATGAGTTATATCATTTCAAAACATTATTTGGGAATATTTGTTTTTATGGTTTTCTTGAGTGGTTCACTTGTATTCTTAAATTGAAGTTTGAGTAGAACATGGGTAAACATACATAACTTATATTAAGTTTTATTAATGATATTTCAAGATTTTGGATGATCTTATAATGAATCAAATTATATCCACGTGGATGAATCATTAGATAAGAATTAAATGATGATTATTTGGGTTAATTTGGGCGGTTTTTCGATCATAATGAACTTGTTTTATTTTATCACATAAAAATATGATAATAAGTTAGTTACAGATATTTAAATATTATATAATACATATAAAATGTTCTAGTTCAACAATAAAAATGGTTTCATGACCATATCTAAAGGTAGAAATGGAAGAAGAAAGCATGTCGTTCTTGAAGGTGAAAAATTAACACCTCACGAACAACGTTCTCTTTAATAAAATAAAAGAAAGAGGGAAAGGGGGTTTGATGATATAATATTCCATTAGAATCATAAAATTATAGTAGATTTATAATAATATAGTTACAATACAATTAAGAAGAAGATATGCGGGGAGATATCAGGAAATGAACTTGAACTTGAAAGGAAATTAAAGGAGAAGAGGGAGAGAAATTACCTCTTGAATCCTTATCTTGAGAACCTCCTTAAGGGACTAAGCTTGGTCTTTTGATGAGACCATAAGATCTTGAAATTGGGGGAGGGGATAGTGATGGTTTTTGGGCATATTTTATAGAAGGCTTGGAGCTTGAGAGGTGTGAGGAAATGAGGGTGTGAAGAGTGGATTTTATAGTGGAGGGGAGAGGGGTTTCCTTAATATAAAATTCATTAGTTTATTAATTTTACCTAAGATAAGTAATAGTGAGTATTGGATGAAAAAGAATAGTAATTTTATCATGTGATCCCGAACCAAGTGGGCTTACATCATCATACCATCATCGATGACTCAATTAATCCATTATTTAGCATTTATTGTAAATTATCAGATTCTACTATTCATCAAAAATTCAAGTATCTCAGAAAAATACAAAAAATTTACCCCAACCATTTATCGACATGCAGAATCCAAAAATGAAGTCCATTTTTCAAAAATAATTTTCTAATTATTATTAATTTAATATTTAATTAAAATCATAGTTTACTTAAAAAAATAGTTTTTAAGATTAAAACTGATTTTATAGTGCTTTCAAAAATTGTGTAGGGTCTTATAAAAATATCTAAAAACTATAAGAAATTAGTTTGATAAATAATGTATACATTTTAAGAAAATAAATTATCCTTTAAATTAATTAATTATTTATAATTAATTATTTATGACTTACAAAATTCCAAAACGTTTACTAAGGTCAAATTGTCACTTTCTAAGATGTATAACTTTTATTTAATTATTCATGGGTAAGGTTACTCTTATGTTGGATGATTTACTATTCATGAGGATCATATTAATATTTATAAGGGTACGTTACTATTCCTAAGGGTATGTTACTATTCACCAAAAATTATTTTTGTTTCATTAGACTCGAAAAATCATCTTGAGCACAACCGTGTATATCGGATTTTGAAAATTCCAAACACAAAAGTGAAAAAATTATGTTTAAAGGTCACTTATCACTTAATAGTTCATTATGTTGTGTTTTCATGTTATTTTATGAAAGAAATATAAGAAGTTAATTTCCATTGAAAAACATTGGGTCGTTACATTCTTCCCCCCTTAAGAAATTTCGCCCCCGAAATTTTTCTTTACACAAACAGGTGATGGTGTTTCTCCTTCATTGCCTCTTCTGGTTCCCAAGTTGCTTCCTCAAATTTATGGTTACTCCACAACACTTTGACAAGATGGGTTGTCATGTTGCGTAGAATCTTATCTCTCTGATCCATAATCTTTACTGGCTACTCCTCATAGGAGATATCATCTTCCAGCTACACCACCACTGAGTTTAGTACATGTGAGGGGTCTGGTATGTACTTACTCAGTAGTGATACATGAAACAAATCATGAACATGATCCATATTTGGTGGAAGTGAAGGATTATAGGCCACTAATCCTATGCAATCAAGTATTTCAAAGAGGCCTATATACCTTGGTATTAGCTTCCCTTTCTTCCCGAATCGCATGACTCTCTTCCATGGAGATATTCGAAGGAAGACTTTATCTCCAACATCGAACTTCAAGTCCCTTCAACGGTTGTTAGAGTAGCTCTTTTGCCGACTTTGAGCATCTTTGATGTGTTTCTGGATGACTTCAACCTTCGATGTCATCTCTTGAACAATATCAGGTCCAAGTAGATTTCTTTCTCCAACTTCATCCCAACAGGTTGGAGTTCTACATCGCTTTCATTACAGAGCTTTATATGGATCCATCTGAATACTCGATTTGATGCTATTATTGTATGAGAACTCAACCAATGGGAGATACTGATCCCATCTAACTTTGAATTCTAGAGAGTAGGCTCTTCGCATATCTTCAAGCGTCTAAATAGTCCTTTCAGATTGGCCATCAGTTTGGGGGTGATAGGTTGTGCTGAAATTTAATTCAATACTCAAAGCATGTTGCAGGATCCTCCAGAATTTAGATGTGAACCTTGGATCATAGTCATAGGCAATTCAGAGTGGAACACCGTGCAGTCTCACCACTTCCTTCACATATATATTTTCAAGTTGTTCAAGTGAGAGATCTTCTCGAATAGGAATAAAATGGGCAGTCTTAGTGAGTCGATCAACCATAACCCATATCACATTATTTCCCTTTGATGTCTTCGGGAGACCCTTGACAAAGTCCATAGTAACATTTTCCCATTTCCACATGGGTATAGTCAATGTCTGCATCATACCCTTTGACTTTTGTCACTCAGTTTTAGCTTTATGACATACCAAGAACCCTGATATATATTCCGCAATCTCCTTCTTCATGTTATCCCACCAGAAGTGTTCTCGGAGATCATGGTACATCTTGGTACTCCCAGGATGGATAGAGAATGTTGAGATATGTGCATTATCCAATATCTACTTCTTTTTCCCAGGTGATTAAGTCACACAAATCCACATTCCAACCCGAATCACACCATCATCGTCGATATGGAACTCTGGCAGCTTCCCTTCCTTTACTGCATTCACCCTCTTCTGTGTCTCCATATCATCCCTTTGTGCTTCCTTAATATTCTCCTAGATGGATGGTTGCGCAATCATTTAGGAAAGGTAGGATATATCCCCTACCCTTATGATTTCCAAATCCATACTTTGCATATCTAAGAATATAGGGTATTTCTTAATTTGTAACATGGATAGAGTTTCATGTTCTTTTCTTCTTAGAGCATCAGCTACCTTGTTCGCCTTTCCAGGATGATAGTGAATAGAAGAATCGTAATCCTTGATTAGCTCTAACTATATCCTTTGACGCATGTTGTGATCCTTTTGTTTGAATATATACTTTAGGCTCTTGGGGTCGGTGTATATATCACACTTCTCTCCATAAAGGTAGTGCCTCCAGATTTTCAAGGAAAAAATCATGGCTGTCAGCTCTAGATCATGCGTCTAGTAGTTCTGCTCATGGATCTTTAAATTCTTTGAGGTTTAGGCTATCACATTATCATTTTGCATGAGTACACAACCCAAGAATTTCTTTGAAGCATCACTATATATCAAAAAAGTTTCTCCACATTTTGGTAGTGTGAGTACAGGTGCAATGTTCAGCCTTCTCTTTAGCTCCTTGAAGCTTCCCACACATTCTTCTGTCCAGACATAATTTACCCCTTTCCTTGTTAACTTAGTTAGCGGGCTTGAAAATCGTGAGAGGTTTCTCACCAAACTTAGGTAATACCTAGATAATCCAAGAAAACTATGGATTTTTGTGACACTAGAGGGCCTAGGTCATTCCTCAATCACCTTTGTCTTTGAAGGATCAATAGAAATTCCCTCAGTTGTGATCACATGCCCCAAGAACAATACTTGCTTCATCCAAAAGTCACACTTGCTGAACTTGGCGTACAAATTCTCCTTTATTAATGTCACCAACACCAGTCTTATATTTTTTTCATGTTCCTCCGTCCTCTTGGAGTAGATGAGAATATCATCGATAAACACTACCACAGATTTGTTGAGGTAATGTCTAAAGACTCTATTCATGTAACACCCTGAGATTTTATGAAAAATATTCTTTTCAATTTTATTGATGTCTTGTGTTGTACGTTACAACAAAGGAGTCTTGCACAACACCAAACCCTAACTTGGCTGCATTACACGCAATCGCGACCTTCCTCGATAGCGTGTGTTGTACGCAGTACCGAGTTTCACTAAACAACGATATGCTATTAAAATATTATTAAAACTAGCCGTTATGAATAGTAATAACCAATTTTTTAATTTTTTTAAATTTCATCTTTTAAAATGGACTTTATTTTTGGATTTGGAATATCTAAATTATCCTAGGGTAAAATTTTGGTATTTTTCTGAAAACATTCAATTTTTGATGAATAGTGAAAATACTGGGTTACTATTTAAAACCCGGCTTTTTATTTAAAAAATTATTTATTTTATTTAAATTTATTTTAGGTCAAAATTGACACATAATACCTATATAAGTTCAATGTAATTCATTGGAGTCATTTTATAATAATTTTAGATATATAAAAATTTTATTGAACTTTTGACCGTCTTTTACCCACCTCTTAGGAGAATTTGCAAATTTACATAAAACATAATTTTACTGCTTTTGTGAATGGAATTTCAAAAATCCTAGAGACATGGTTGATGACAGTAAGTAAAATTTGGTTCAATGAGATGAAAATAATTTTTGGTGAATAGTAACTTTTTACTTTTATTTACCACGGTTAAAAGTAAATAGGGAAAGTAAGTGTAAAAATGATATTATTATTACCATAAAACATGTCCTAATTCTATTTGATAAGTTTAATTCGACCAAAAACAACCTTAGGAATAAAATATGACCATTTAGGCCCACTTGGATTAGATTAGGACATTTAATATTAATTTATTTAAAAAAGGATTAAAATAGTTAAAATCAATGTTTAATAAGTAAATCATTTTTAATATAGGGTTATAAATAAGATAAATTCGACTATAAATATTCATTAGAAATATAAAAATATTTCCTAAATAATGGTATTTTATTTATAATTTTTAGACATTAGATAATTTAATTTATTTTTTACACAATGATGTTGTTGTAATTATCTTATTAATGAAATATTGACATAATTGATGTTATAAATACCCAAATAAATGTAATTTGAGACTTTTTATGAATTAAAATAATTTTATAGGCTAATATGACATGTCAGTATTGATTTAGTTAACTTTTTTCAAACTAATAATTCTGTTATGATTTTCACAAAAATCAATTACCAAATAGTGTCAAAATTGACATAAAATAGTTTTTAAAACAAATATTATATTATTAATTGTTATTTTATTAATAAAAATCTAATGTTCAGCCAAATGACTTATATAAGGTTATATATATTAATAATAAACAACTTGGGTTCTTTTTTATTGTTATAGTACGTTTATTAACCTTATAGTGTAAGAACACAAAAAGACACGGTAAAAGTAAAATTATCTAACTTAAAGTTAAATCTAAATGATAAGGTTAAAATAGTAAATTAAACTTGTCCAAATTATATTTTATGAGAGGATTTAGACCCATACTTACCTTATATTAGAAATAAATCAATTTTTAGCTATTTAAAACCGAATATGGCTTTATAATAAAATAATATTTTTTGTTTTTCCAAAGGTGCCCCTCTCCTCCCTTATAAAAGGGCACCTCCTCCCTCTCTTCCTCACACCACTTTGAGCCTTCAAGCTCGGAAAAACCCTGCCAAATTCTCTTATAAAATTCCCTAGAAACATCTTATAGGTTCTGGTCTTCTTCAAAGACAAATTTTAGTGCCCTAAGAGGAGGTCTCAAAGAGGCGCTTCAAAGAAGAGGTAATGTCCGTTACCGATTCTTTCAACTTTATTTCTTCTTCCACATCTTCTTCTTTAGTTTTTTCATTATGAAGTAATAACATCAGTATCAATAATATACTGATATGTTATTATAAGTATGAAACAACCGTCTTTCACCATCTATCCATCCTACGGAAAATGAAATCACCACGCGTGCGTACGTACGGAATACCGTCTCCACGCCGTGGTGAAATCTGTTTCTCCACCAACACCTTACTTGAATGGGTATAATGGTGTAAAGAATAAATAAATATGGTTATTATAAAATTATACTGATTCTGATATATTATACCATCCACTCAAATTTTATTCAATAATTATGGGAATGATATCATCGCTCGTGCATACGTACGGACTACCGTCTCCACGACGTGATGAGATTCATTCTCCATGTTAACCATACATGAATGATCATTTAGTTTATATAATGAATAATAATGAAATATATGAAATAATAATGCTACTGGATTTATGGATATATATATTTATGTCATCTATTTAGTTTCATTCAATTCAATAAGGAAACGAAAACAACGTTCATGCGTACGTACGGCCTACCGTCTCCATGAACAGTGTATTTCATTCCTTTTATAGATATATAATATAAATATGTATATGATGAATATATATTATATATAAATCATATTTTACATTCTACAATTATTTAAATTATGATATAAGTAATAATATCAAGAATGACAAGTCGAAACACATACGATAAATGAAATGATTTTACCCAAAATGCTGCCTTAACATGGAATTTACAAAAGAACGGGTAATATAAAGTCATAAGTGAAACATATATGATATCATGACAATTAATATGATTTTTTAATAAGTCAATTACATTATTTAAATCATTATACAGGAGTTTCGGATAGGTAAGAATCATATCGGACCTAAGGTAAGGGATAATATTCCAAATCTCATTTTTATACAAAATTGCTTATTCATAAGTATTTACTGGGGTTATTTCTATAATCCATGTACATGTTTTATAAAAGTATTTTCATGTATGTTTAATGTCCTTTTTTCCCATTTTTTGACTTTTACTACATGGTATGTATGGAATCTTTCTTTTATGAGGTACTTTTTTACTTTTCCGACAAAAGTACGAGATGAATGTTTTTTTAACTTATATGGCATGAAATGATTTTTACAGTTTTATAAAGCCTTATTTTCATGAAGCTTCCTCAAAAATATTTCATGAATATTTTAAACAAAATACTTTTCTTTTAAAATTTCATGACATTTTGGGAAAATAGAATGATTTTGAAGAATAAAGGATATTTTCCTCAAGAATTCATTTCAAGTGTTTTATCAAAACCATTTTTCATCTAAGATGACATTATTTCATATGTGTATGTTTCAAGTATCATGTCTCTATGATTTACAAGGTTTCACTTTTCTTATTATGAAATTATATCCATTTTATTTATATGGATTATTTGATGATGAAATTATGTTTATGAAACCCATTTTATTTATTGGGTTTTTATGAATGATGTATGTTTATTTTGTGGCACAAGTAAGAATGATTTCATTATGAGATGGGTGGGACCTATATCTCCCTCAAATGAATTGGGTAAATATTTATATCTCATGAGATAGACATGGCTGGAATGGTAAGTTAATCTGGTTCAGTATTACAGGACTGGAATGAGGAGTGAACTCGATTTAGAAAGGAACTTTTTCCACTAAGATGGTCTTGGCAGCAATGCCTTGGCTACTATGTAAATCATTACATGTGCTTAATGGATGACACAATCACTTGTTTTATTCCCATGCTATTTTATCATGATTAATGTTTCCTTATGATTTATGCCTTATGTTCTTCCATGTTTTATGTTGTTGCTCAGGATTTTTTTGTTTAAACATTATGTTCATGTTTTTAAGTTCAAATGTTTATGATTTGTTTTATTTTATCCATGCTTACCCTTACTAATAATTTGAGCTCACCCTTTATATGTTTTCTTTTACCCAGGGTATAAAGAATAGTTTTAGGTAAGAAAACAAAAGGGGAAGATCTTTATGGGAGATTTTGAAGATCTTTCACCATGATTAGAAGATTACGTTCCGAGTTTCCAAAGACACTAAACTATTACGGTCTTTGTGTGTTTATTTTTGTTATGTATTAAGTATTCTGCAAAAGTAATGTAATGTCCATGTACGTCAAGCTTCGGGTCTCTATAGTTGGTATCAGAGGACAGGTTTAGTCAACCTTTGGAAACTAGGATGCGAAAATTTTAATGAGATCCCTAGATATATTTCTAAGGTATGTCTAGGGATGTCCCTAAGGATAAGTATACGTATAGGATATAGTCCTAGAACTACGGTAACGATCTTAGAATTTAACCTAAGATGTTAGATATTGAGGGAACTCCATCTTTAATATGTTTTTTTTCCATATCATGATTTTTTCCTCTCACACTATTCTTTTCGGGTTTTAGAAAATGGCTGAAAACAGGAAGATTCACGATAATGGAGGATATGACAGACAATGGAATGATATTCTTCATGAGCAACCAAATGAAACGGGATTTTGAAGTCCAAACATCGTTATTATTCCTAATCAGAAATCTCATAATATGATCAATAATCTCAACTTTGGTAAGTTTCCCGACTCAGATAACAAGAGAAATATGGAGTTTCATGATTATCATAGAGGAAAGAAAGTTCAATTTCCCTCATGTAAATCATGTGGGAAGAGGCATCAGGGAGATTGTTTCAAAGGAACTGGAAGATGATTTGGGTGTGGAAAATAAGGACACAAATCTAGTAAGTGTAAAGGAAAAGGTTCAGTTAACACCATGGACAAGGATAATGGTATTGCTATGACATCAACAATGATTAGATGTTTTAAATGTGGAATGTAAGGGCATTATGCAAACTAATGCCCTAAGGAAAAATATCATGAAGAGAATCAACATGGTCATATGGGTAGTATTTATGTGGATGATGATGAGGAGACTATAAATGATATACCAGTTGAAATAAGTGTTGAAGCTCAGTCAGTTGTTTTAGAAGGTAGTAGAATGATTTTATGTTTATAGAGTGTTATGTTGTATAGTTAATGGTACTATGGAATAAAGAATCATCTAAGGATTGTTACACTATTGTTTTTCCTAAAGTATTTGAAAGTATATGTTGAATGGTACCAGTATCCATGGAAGGTTATTCAGATATTTTTGGAAAGTAGATGATATGCGCATAATGAAAGAATAAGAAGATAATGAAATGTTTTATTGTATTCATGAGCTCATGATTGATATAAGGACTAAGTGATATCATGGTTTGAGAATATAGAATTTTGAGGATTTTGGTATGTGGAAAGTGTTAACTTTTAACCGCATTCATGTTTTCACTAAGGTTCAATGGGTATTAATTTTTCAATAGAATACATGATTAAGGCCTTAGAATGTTTGGAATGTGACCAACAAGACATATCTTATGATATATGGGGATCAACGATGGTATTAACATGCTTGTTATATGAAATCTCTGGTAATCATTTTCACTATATTATGAGAGTGGACTGCAGTATTATGGATAAGCCTAAAGATTGGAATGGATTATGTTGGACATAAGTTAGTATTGTTTAAGGATAGAATTTTTTTCGATATTATTGATGGGATGTTATTGTAATGTAGTTTTAGAAAAAGGACAACCTGCAGTACATGCAACAGCCCATCGCGTGGGACAAGGATGTGAGAATCAAACCCACAACCGAAGTGCGACTGGCCTTTATCTCCTACCACTGGCCTACAGGAAGTCCCTGGTAGTAGAAACTAGTTTTATTTTATTAAGCGGTATGATATATGAAGTATAAGTTCATTTTTGGAACTATATAAGATTAATCTAACCATAAGATGGACTTATAACTTTTTCTAACCTTTTGTTTGAAATAGATGGAATGACCCATCATTCTATCACATGATCTGCTAACACATCACGAATAAAAAATTCAACTTCATTTCTTTAAGGGATGAAGTGGAAATTGTTCAATTCACGAACAACATTGAGAATGTACCAAAATCATGTAAGTATTTCTTTTAATTCATCAACTTTAGGGAAATGATCTTGAAAACCAAAAATGTTGCCCTAATTCCCTTATATCCGATGAATCAGATGGTACCTTAGATCATCACAAATCTATAGCTTTGCGATTGTTGGATTTTTCATATCCATGTTCTCTACCACTCTCCATCAGAACATGATGGTTAGGTTTCTCTTCCATATCCATATTTTCACCTATGTTCTCCTATGTGGAAACCCAGTGATTAGTTAATTTGGGTAACCATTATGTTTCATACTTTAGTTTTTAAATATTGGTTTTGGTATTCCTTTTCACGATGTGGGTTTCTATTAAAGAAACTTTCAAGTAGTAAACCATTTATAACCCCGACGAATTTCGAGGGGGAAATTCATTTTAAGGGGGGTAGAACACCCCGAGATTTTATGAAAAGTATTCTTTTTAATTTTATTGATGTCTTGTGTTGTACGTTACAACAAATGAGTCTTGCATAACACGAAACCCTAACATGGCTGCATTACACGCAATCACGACCTTCCTCGATAGCGTGTGTTGTACGCAATACCAACTTTCACTAAACAACGATATGCTATAAAAATATTATTAAAACTAGCCGTCATGAATAGTAATAACCAATTTTCGAAATTTTTTAAATTTCATCTTTCAAAATGGGCTTCATTTTTCGATTCGGAATATCGAAATTAGCCTAGGGTGAAATTGTGGTATTTTTCTGAAAACATTCAATTTTTTATGAATAGTGAAAATACTGGGTTACTATTTAAAAACCGACTTTTTATTTAAATAATTATTTATTTTATTTAAATTTATTTTAGGTCAAAATTGACACATAATAACTATATAAGTTCAATGTAATTCATTGGAGTCATTTTATAATAATTTTAGATATATAAAAATTTTATTGAACTTTTGACCGTTTTTTACCCACCTACTAGGAGAATTTGCAAATTTACATAAAACTTAATTTTACCGCTTTTGTGAATGGAATTTCAAAAATCCGAGAGACACAGTTTATGTCAGTAAGTAAAATGTGGTTCAATGAGATGAAAATAAGTTTTGGTGAATAGTAACTTTTTACTTTTATTTACCACGGTTAAAAGTAAATAGGGTAATTAAGGGTAAAAATGATATTATTATTACACTAAAACATGTCCTAATTCTATTGGATAAGTGTAATTCGACAAAAAACAACCTTAGTAATAAAATATGACCATTTAGGCCCACTTGGATTAGATTAGGACATTTAATATTAATTTATTTAAAGAAAGGTTAAAATAGTTAAAATCAAAGTTTAATAAGTTAATCATTTTTAATATAGGGTTATACATAAGATAAATTAGACTATAAATATTCATTAGAAATATAATAAGATTTCCTAAATAATGGTAGTTTATTTATAATTTTTATACATTAAATAATTTAATTTATTTTTGACACAATGATGATGTAGTAATTATCTTATTAATGAAATATTGACGTAATTGACGTTATAAATACCCAAATAAATGTAATTTTAGACTTTTTATAAATTCCACTAATTTTATAGGTTAATATTACATGTTATTATGTATTTAGCTAACGTTTTTCGAACTAATAATTCTGTTATGATTTTCACAAAAATCAATTACCAAATAGTGTCAAAATTGACATAAAATATTTTTTAAAACAAATATTATATTATTAATTGTTATTTTATTCCTAAAAATCTAAGGTTCAGCCAAATGACTTAGATAAGATTATATATATTAATAATAAACAACTTGGGTTCGTTTGGCTTGTTATAGTAATTTTATTAACCTTATAGTGTAATAACACAAAAAGACACGGTAAAAGTAAAATTATCTAACTAAAAGATAAATCTAAATGATAAGGTTAAAATAGTAAACTAAACTTGTCCAAATTCTATTTTATGAGATTATTTCTACCCATCCCCACATTATCTTCTAAATAAATCAATTTTGAGCTATTTAAAACCGAATATTGCTTTATAATAAAATAATATTTTTAGTTTTTCCAAAGGTGCCCCTCTCCTCCCTTATAAAATGGAACCTCCTCCCTCTCTTCCTCACACCACTTTGAGCCTTCAAGATTGTCCAACCCCGAAAAAATTCTCTTATAAACTTACCTAGAAATATCCTAGAGGTTCTGGTCTTCTTCAAAGACCAATTTTAGTGCCCTAAGAGGAGGTCTCAAAGAGGCGCTTCAAAGAAGAGGTAATGTCCGTTACCGATTCTTTCAACTTTATTTCTTCTTCCACATCTTCTTATTTAGTTGTTTCATTATAAAGTAATAACATCAGTATCACTCATATACTTATATGATATTATAATTATTAAATAACCCTATTTCACAATCTATCCATCCTACGGAAAACGAAATCGCCACGCGTGCGTACGTACGGAATACCGTCTCCACGCCGTGGTGAAATCTGTTTTTCCACCAAAACCTTACATGGATGGGTATAATGGTGTAAATAATAAATATATGTGGTTATTATAACATCATACAGATTCTTATATATTATACCATCCACTCCAATTTGATTCAATAATTATGGGAACGATGTCATCGCTCGTGCGTACGTACGAACTACCGTCTCCACGACGCGATGAGATTCTTTCTCCATGTTAACCATACATGAATGATCATATAGTTTATATAATGAATAATAATTAAATATATGATATAATAATTCTACTGGATTTATGTATATATATATATGTATTTCATCTATTTATTTTCATTCAATTCAATAAGGAAATGAAAACAGCGTTCATGCGTATGTATGGCCTACCGTCTCCATGAACGATGTATTTCATTATTTTTATCGATCTATAATATAAATATGTATATGATGAATATATATTATATATAAATCATTTTTTACATTCTGTAATTATGTAAATCATGATATAAGTAATAATATCAAGAATGACAAGTCGAAACACATACGATAAATGAAATGATTTTACCCAAAATGCTGCTTTAACATGGAATTTACAAAATAACAGGTAATATAAAGTCATAAGTGAAACATATATGATATGATAATAATTAATATGATTCTATAATAAGTCAATGAAATTATTTAAATCATTATACAGGAGGTTCGGATACGTACGAAGCATATCGGACCTAAGGTAAGGGATAATTTTTCAAATCTCATTTTTATCTGAGATTGCTTATTCATAAGTATTTACTGGGGTTATTTCTATCATCCATTTACATGTTTTATAAAAGTATTTTCTTGTATGTTTAATGTCCTTTTTAACCATTTTTGACTTTTACTACATGGTATGTATGGAATCTTTCTTTTACGAGGTACTTTTTGACTTTTCCGACAAAAGTACGAGAAGAATGTTTTTTTAACTTATATGGCATGAAAAGATTTTTATGGTTTTATAAAGCCTTATTTTCATGAAGCTTCCAACAAAAGATTTCATAACTATTTTCAACAAAATAGTTTTATTTTAAAATTTCATGACATTTTGTGAAAAGAGAATGATTTTGAATAAGAACTAATATTTTCCTCAAGAATTCATTTCAAGTGTTTTATCAAAACCATTTTTCAACTAAGATGGCATTATTTCATATGTGTATGTTTCAAGTATCATGTCTCTATGATTTACATGGTTCCTATTTTCTTTTTATTAAATGATATCCATTTCTTTTATATGGATTATTTGATGATGGGATGATGTTTATGAAACCCATTTTATTTATTGGGTTATTATGAATGATGTGTGTTTATTTTGTGGCACAAGTAAGAATGATTTCATTATAAGATGGGTGGGACCTATATCTACCTCCAATGCATTGGGTAAAGATTTATATCTCATGAGATAGACATGGCTGGAACGGTAAGTTAATCTGGTTCAGTATTACAGAACTGGAATGAGAAGTGAACTCGATTCAGAAAGGGACTTTGTCCACTAAGATGGTCTTAGCAGCTATGCCTTGGCTACTATGGAAATCATTACATGTGATTAATGGATGCCACAATCACATGTTTTATTCCCATGATATTTTATCATGATTAATGTTTCTTTATGATCTATTCCTTATGTTATTCCATGTTTTATGTCGTTGCTCAAGATTTTGTTGTTTAAACATTATGTTCATGTTTTTAAGTTGAAATGTTTATTATTTGTTTT
Organism: Viscum album; assembly: GCA_963277665.1. Classification (NCBI taxonomy): domain Eukaryota; kingdom Viridiplantae; phylum Streptophyta; class Magnoliopsida; order Santalales; family Viscaceae; genus Viscum; species Viscum album. The sequence continues at coordinate 2,021,442,482 of OY728125.1, read as the reverse complement.
ATTTTATCCATGCTTACCTTTACTGAGCATTTGATCTCACCCTTTATATGTTTTCTTTTCCCCAGGATATAAATAAAGGTTTTAGGTAAGAAAACAAAAGGGGAAGATCTTTATGGGAGATGTTGAAGATATTTCACCACGATTAGAAGATTACGTTCTAAGTTTCCAAAGACACTAATCTATTACGGTCCTTGTGTGTCTGTTTTTGTTATGTATTAAGTATTCCGCAAAAGTAATGTAATTTCCATGTACGTCAAGATTCGGGTCTCTACAAATCATCAAATCCATGAAGATTGCAGGGGCATTAGTAAGTCCGAAGGTCATCACCAAAAACTCATAGTGCCCATACCTTGTACAGAAGGCAGTCTTCTGAATATCTTCTTTCTTCACCTTTACCTAATGATATCCAAAATGAAGATCCACCTTTGAGAAGTATTGAGCTCTTCTTAACTGATCGAACATTTCATCAATCCTTAGGAGAGGATACTTGTTCTTTATGGCGATCTTGTTGAGTTCCCGATAATCGATACAAAACCGCATTGTTCCATCCTTCTTCTTCACAAAGAGCACCGGTGCACCCCAAGGTGATGCACTAGGGAGTATAAACCCTTTTTCGAGATGCACTTGTAGTTGATTCTTTAACTCCTCTAGTTCAATAGGATCCATCATATAGGGACACTTCGATATTGGAGTAACTCCAGGTATGATTTCAATTGAGAACTCTACCTCACGATCCGGGGGAATTCCGGGTAACTCTTCGGGAAATACATCACCGTATTCCCTCACTATGGGAATTTCCTCAAGGTTGGCACTTTCCTTCGACTCAACCATTTGGGCGAGGTATGCTTCTTTATATGGAATCAACACCCACACCATTGAAGGAATTTTCAAAGGATATTCATGATCTTCCTTGCATTTGTAGAGGATCATGGGATGGTTTAGAATATGAAAAGATATTTCCTTTTCCCAACAGTTGATATGTTCTCTATATGACGAGATCCAATCCATTCCCATTATAACGTCTAATTCCACCAAGGGGAGTATTACGATATTTTTCGGAAGAATCTTCCCATATACGCCAACAGGAGAAGAGTCAAACACTTGGGTTGCAATGATTGCACCACTCAGTGTTTTTACAGATATATTTACTTTAAGGTTTTGGGGCTGCGATTCTATAGTTCTAGAAAACATTCAAGATATAAAGTAATGCGTAGAACCATAATAAAATAAGACTTTTTCCATTCTTGAGTGACTAGTAAGTGTACCTTGTATGACTTCATTATAATGATTCACCTCCGCAGTAGTGATGGCATAAGCCTTCCCTTGTTCCTTTGGATTTAGTGGTTGCTGACGCTGATTACCCTTGAGAGCTTGAGGTTTAGTGCACTGGTTTGCATAGTGCCCTAGCTCCTTACAGTTGTAGCATTGAACCATGAGTGGTTCTCTCCTTTCATCGGCTAAATTCTTCTTCCTTTTCATGTCTTTTCGACACTCTTGAGCATGGTGTCCTTCTTTCCCACACTTGAATCATTTCCCTGTCCCTTCGAGGCATTTCTCATGGTGCAACTTCCCACATTTTTGGCATGTGGGTCGTTGATTTTTCTTCCCAAATTTGTCATTATATCCAACAGCTTGAAACTCCATCATTCTTTTCTTATCACTATAACCATGGGAACATTCTCCAAACTCCATCTCCACTTTGAGAGCACACCAAAAAACTTCTTCGTAACTCCCAATGTCTCAAATTTCAAGATCCTTTCGAAGGTGTGGTTTTAATACACTAAAGAATCTATCAATTTTGTTATCATTGTTGATAACAAAACCCGAAGCATACATCGAGAGCCTTTTGAAATCCGATTCATAGGTTGTGACAGATTCTCCTTATTTTTCTTGAGTTCTATGAATTCTCTCTCCATCTTCATGCAAAGAGTCCATGGGAAGTACTTATTAAGAAACATTATCTTAATGTCTTCCCATTCCATCTCTTCAATTTCCTCCATTGGCTTGGTGTTCTTAATCAAATCCCACCATTGATCGGATTCTCCATCTAGACGATAAAAGGATAGGGTCACATTCTCCATCTCAGATTAGTGAAGAACGGAAAAGATATTCTCCATGGAGTTGACCCACTGTTCCGCAACTAGTGGATCATAATATCCACTAAATGTCGGTGGTCGTTGCCGCATAAAACATTCGATAGCCAGTTGCTCCCTCTTTGTTGAAGGAGGACGTTCCCCATTATTATGGTTATTGTTCATAACTAGAGATAATTGGGTAATAATATCCATGAAGTTTTGAACTCAACCTCCCAAATCATTAGGGATGTCGTTCTGGAAATCATTGTGTTGTCCCTCGCATGAGTTGTTGGCCTGATTTCTCATAGTTCCCACCATTTTCTAAAATTGGAAAGGTTAGAACAAAACATAAGTATAAAAGTCATGAATACATAAATTATTCATTTGAACAATTTATACTAAAAGCATGACATATGGTATCCCTATGTAAATACTCTTGTGTGCATATTTTTACTTAATCTCATACTAGAGGTTTTCTCTAGGGTTCACTAATCCTAATTCCCAAATTAACTAAACCTTGTCTCTGATACCAACTATAGCGACCGAGCCTTTTCTTACATTACTATTAAATCATTTTAAAGATAAACAACATAATAGTATTACACATAGAGGATCCAAAGGTTTAGTGTCTTGGGAAAACTAGGACCATACATAACAAATACAACATCAAGCATAAACATTTATTTAATTTCTTCTTCTCTAGCTTCTTATTGGCACTTTTTTTCTCCTTAGTACATGTAGCCACCTGAGGATATACATCAAAAGGGGTGATCTAGAATCCCAGTAAGAGGATATATAAGAACAATATATCATGGGGTGATCATAATCATAACATGGGAAAAATATCATGAACATGAGGGGAAGCATAAATATAAGACTTGGAATGTGGCAATGCATAAAAATGAAACATCATGCCTTAGTGGTTAACTACCACACATACTTGTGAACCAAGCTAGCATCTTGTTCACACAGTATTTCACATTTACTCATGAGATTCATCACTTTACACAATGCATTGTAGTGCTGTATAATTTCGGGCGCACCCGTCACTTTGAAAAATTTATATTGCGCTATATAATTTCGGGTGCACCCATCACATCATAAAAGTATCATTATCATGCATGCTACATAAAACACATATCAAAAATGAACATAACTGTTTCGCACGGAATTCAGGGATGACCTCTTGGATGGGAGATTCAAACGTTCTGATCAGTTTCTAGCGGGTTTGTTCGTAGAATCGGAAACATCTAATGATTCCACATCCGTTTGGACCTACTTTCCAAAGGTAGGTGCTCATTAGCTTGTGGACTGATGAAGCTTAGGAATTTTCATTGGTCGAGAGGATGAGAGGTCGGACTCATCACACCTTTTTGAGTGGAATTATTGTCTACTCTGGGACTCTCTTTATATATTTAAGTTATGTTCGTGAATCATTATTACATTACCAAGTATAAAATGAGCTTTCCTTTAGTTTTAACAATTAATGATTAAATATTTAAGAAATTTATAGAATCTTTTATATGTATTCGAGGTTCTTCATCAATAGAGAATCATCTGTATCTATTTAGAGATTCTTGGTCAATGGAATCCTTCAAAAAATTTATATAAAAGTCTCTTGGTCATTATGATGACTAAGCTGGTTTTAAAGACACTCAGTGGGGCACTTGAAGTTTATTGTCATTCAGAAGGACATGGATTATTTCAGAGTTGGGATCGAACTCATAAATGGGCTACCTACGTATCCTTTGTTTTGGAAAAGGAATCAGAATCCACGTAGTTCTAGTAAGGGAGTATGGCGTTTATGATTGATGGATCAAAGAAGGATGTCATAATTACTTTTACACTCTAAGATCACGTGAGTCATGCTCGGTGTGAGAAACAAGAGGTATTGGTAAAAATTAGATAATTGTGACATGAAAGATGCAATCATAAGAAATGGTTTGGGGATTATGTATGTATGACTGCCCAGATAGATGAAGGTTTAGGATTGAATTTTAGGGAGAAAATCCCGGAACAGGGTCCATAAAGGTATATGTACTTCATGGATATTTGAATACCCTAACTTGGGACTTATTCCTGAAAAGGAAACCCAAATTAGGAGAGGATTGATAACTGGGTTTTACTCCTGAGAAGGAATCCTAGATCAAATGAAAACTAGGACTGGTTAAAGAGAAATTAAGGGACTTGGGGCTTACTTCTAAAGAGGATGCCCATAATTATGAGTGGGACTTACTCTTAAAAAGGAGGCCCAGGTTAAAGGATTTATGACTAGGACTTATTCCTGAAAGGGAAGCCCAGGTTAGAGGATATGGGGCTTACTCCTAAGAAGGATTCCCAAGATTAGGATTGGGACTTATTCTTGAAAAGGAGACCCAGGTTAGGGGACTTGGGGTTTACTCCTAAGAAGGAAGCCCAAGATTATGACTGGGAATTATTCCTGAAAAGGAGACCCAGGTTAAGGATTAAGGTTTGGGGCTTACTCCTGAAAAGGAAGCCCATAATTTTAGAATTTTAAGAATTTGGGGCTTACTCCTGAGGAGGATGCCCAAGTTTGGAGGACTTAGGACTGGGGATTATTCCTGAAAAGGAGACCGAGGTTAAGGATTCTCTCATCTTAAAGGATGAGGTTGAATGAATGAACTCTCAATCTTTAGTGACATAAAGATATGTAAATCACTAGGTTTTGAGGGATATTCCACCGAATTCCTTTTAGATAAGGAAGTAAAATCAAGAAATCATGCCATAAATGGATTTAGAGTGTCTCTTAAAGACTGAATCTTGAAAAGAAAAGGTGTAATGTCTTAAGGGGGGTGAAATGGTCAAGAAAGGCACCCAAAAAGGAAGGGGCGCGCAAGTCTTGGAAGGCGCGCAGGTACTGCGGTGGCGCGCAAGTATTGGTCGCACAGGTATACCTGCGTGACATGTGGGTACTTGCATGATTTTCAACCAGCATTAGAATACTTGACCGACTCTTTATTAAAACCCTTTAGAATCCTCTTGAGGTTCTTCCAAAAAAGGGATGCGCAAGTTCTATCGAAGGAATAAGGCGGCACACAAGTGTGACCACTTCCCTTAAGGGATGGCCACTCAGGCGCACAAGTGTTGATGAGTTTCAACACTTAGGCCTTCCTCCCCCTCTTTAGATCTTCCATTATAGGTAAGAAATTACCTTAGAAGTGTTCCGGAAGCTTTGAGAAGAGACTTGGGCGTCGGGAGCTTCAATCTGAGTTTTTTGTAAAAAGATCCTCTCTCGAATGGGGGGCCCACAGGGTCTATTTATAGGCAGGAGAAGACCCTGGGCGGTTACCGGGCGGTTATCACTTAGGTCGCGCAAGTCACTTGCGCGACCATAAGGGCGTCACGCAAGTGGACTTGCGCGACAGTGATATAACTTGCGCGGTGCAGTTGCTTTTGACCCTTTGTTCATGCCTTTGTCGATTTTTGATATTTTCTTCAAAGTTTGAATCACTTTGAGCTCAGATATTCCCCTTTTCTGATCATTAGATTCTGTGACGAAAGGAGCGTCGACAAAATTCCCCCCTCAGAGTTGGATCCGGAGAGAAATAGAGGATTTTAATCTGAGGAAATCGAATACATCCAAAGGAAAAGGGGGCGCGCAAGTCTTCAGGTCATAGAGGGCAGCGAGCAAGTGTGAATCACACAGGGATACGGCCCTCGGTCGTGCAGGGTCCGGCGCGCAGGGTGTCGGCCGCGTCTATAAATAGAGGGCCTCACTTCCATACAAGCATCCGGATTTCCGGACTTCATACCTTCGAGCTCTCGCCGCGCAGGTCACCTTAGCCGCGCAGGTTTCTCTGTTTTCTAGTGTTTCCCTTGATGTCGTGCTACTGTAAAGGCATTTGTACTTGCGCGGTTTATACTTGCGCGTCAAAAACTAGCGCGGCACACGAATACTTGCGCGCCATTTTTTAGACTTGCGTGCCTTAATGCCTTAGCCATTTTTTCGAAATCTTTCACAAATTTTATGAAAAAATAAACCCATTTAATAGTTTAATTTATTCAAATTTGGGAAGATTCAATGGCTCCTAAGGGAATTAAAACGTCTGATGAACTGGCTAGAAAGCGGATTAATGACATGATGAACATCATTGGCCACGATTACTATGATATCTGTGACAGCACTCTCCCAGATTTGGCTAAGTACTTGAAGAAATATCATCTTAATTTCCCACAGAGCATCTACCTGTCTCTATGTGGTCATGGTCACCTGCAAGGAGTCCATGTTCCAGATGCACAGAACTATACACCTTAAATGCAGCTGCACTGCTACTCCTTCATTTCGGTTATGTTGTGCATTAAGAGCAACAACAATGGTGTGATCTTTCAAATTCTTCCTCCATGTCATTTCCTTGCAGATATGAAAATGGAAAACCCATGGGCTGAAATGTTTTCCACTGCCGGTTGGTGGAGAGAAGACAAACATGGAATTAGAGCAATATCTGAAAAGAGTACTCTCTCCAAATGGCTCTTTACTTCCAATGATCCATTCTCAAATCCATGTATCCATCTTCCACGTCTCTTGGACAGAAACAGAGTCACTGTTTGATCAGCAGAAAATTTTCTCAAACCGCACTCAAGAACATCCTTTTACAATTGTTCCAAGAAGAGCTAGTATCACTGCATCTCTTATTGTATACAGTTGAATGAATGAATTTCAGGTGGTTGCTGATGATGTTCGGGATGCCGTAAATCAAACGAAGTGTTATGTTGAAAGTCTCTTGTAATTCTTGAAAAAGAGAAGAGACTCCAGTCTGTGGATGTCCTTCTAACTCTTGTGCATCAATGAAAAACACTTTCATCTTCAATCATTTGTACCTGAATTCTTTCACTACCTGCTTCAATTTTACTTAAGCCAATGGTCATAGTAAGCATAGTTTGATTTTTACTAGGATTATTACAAATAACCCTACAAACTTTGAAACTTTTAATTTCCCAATATTACCTAAATCATACAAAAAATGTATATTTAGTGAGCTGGAACTTGACTTTTATTCATAGTTCCTTTGTCTTTTGTGGGCAGTTTAAATTCATGCATGCCGGACATAAAGGGGCTAATGATTAAGGTCAAAATAGCTTTGACCAAAATGGGTTAAAATTGATTCAATTCCTTGAAAATTTATCTGAAAACATATTACCATACTTAAGTATGAGAGAAAATATTTAAACTATGGCTTAAGAATATTTGAATCTGAGGAATGATATGAAAAAGAGCTAAAAGGCATTAGAAGAAATAGTTTCCAAGAATGAACTTACTATTATTTAACAAAACTCGTTAGGGGGTTGAATTATGCAGGGACACCTAAGGGCATTGGATGCATGGTCAAATAAATAGCATCTTTCGGCTGACAAGTCTGTTATGTGGACTGTTTATGCAAGGCCACCTATGGGCACGTGTTGCATAGTCAGGTGAAAGAACTCTCATAAATTTACTTTCCTAGTGCTAAAAGCCAGTGAAAGTTTATGGAGATTCAAATTTTCTAAAGTATAGAGTTTTTTGTATGGAAAGAGATACTTGAATATGGAGAAGATATTTTCAGGCAAGATTATCGAAGAACAGGATGAATATCACTCCTACGAAGGTCTGACCCAAACGTAGGGAAGAAGAATAAAACATAGACTTGAATACTTTCAGATCATGAAAAAGGATATGGGAAAAATATGTTAAGGATGGCTATTTGTTTGCAGATCCCTACATACTATTGTTTTAGACAAATAAGGACAAAAGAGGCATTCTTACCAAGAATGAAGTTACCATCATTTAACAAACCCGTTAGGGGGTTGAATTATGCAGGGCCACCTAAGGGCATTGGCTGCATAGTTAAATAAAATAGTATCTTTTGGATAACAAGTCTGTTATGTGGACTGTTTATGCAAGGCCACCTATGGGCACGTACTGCATAGTCAGGAAAAAAGAATTCTCAGAAGTTTGACATTTTTGTGACTAAAAAGTCATGAAAAGGGTTATGAAGATCTGAAAATATTCAAAGATAGGATTATAACACATAAAGATGGGTATTGTCCAATGTATATAGAGATACATAGGTCAATGATAACCATAATCATGTTGTGGCTGGGTCCTGAATTGAAATTTTGGACTTCACTACGTATCTCATAAGAATGAGAATCAAGCCATACGTAGTTCTTGAAATGCAGTTTAACGTCGTGCAGGATGAAAATATGAGAGATCTTAGTTTAGGGTCATAGAGTTCGGACCATAATAATGAATACACAGTGTGTGTTTCCATGAGGACTTTTCAGCTAAGGGAATGAAAGTGAAATTTGGGGTTAGGCCCAAAAGACTTGGGGCTGGATTAGAGGGATACTCGAACATTCCTACGTATCCCATAAGGATGGGAATCAATCCCATGTTGTTCTAGAACTACCCTTTGTACAAATTTGGTCCGTACATGTGAAGGGTGAAAGGGGACTTTAGTACAATGATGGTTTAACCCAAGATAAAAAATTTAGGCATTTCCATGTATGCACGTAGTCTTTTGAAATAAAACATGATTGAAAAATCAATGTCAATAATAGTTCTCTCTCAAATGAGGAAATTAAAGAGTATTGTAGTTTATTGTCGTACCAGACAAAAGTGTTGCATAGTTTAACGTCATATAACAAGGATGAAAGTGAATCAATGTAAAGATATTGATTCCAGGGGCGGTTTCACGAATCAACATCATATGAGATGGTGGTGAACCTATGTGAAGAGATTGGTTTTGGGCTTGAACCTTGGGAGGGTGCCTACATACCCAGCCTGGAGGGCAAGGATCAAAGTCCGTGTAGTTCAATTAAAGAATGAATTAATGATCAAGTTGTTCTTGGGGACAACAATCTAATAAAAATGTTGTTGGGACTTACACATGGTTAGCGGCCCAAAGAGAGTGTTATGGTTGAGGTTTTCTCTAAGCTCACGTGAGTCATACTCGGTGTGAGAAACAAGAGGTGACAACAACCTTAATGATGCATAGTTTAATGTCATGTAGGACACATAAAGGGACTATGCAGTTTAAAGTCTTGCAATTAGGACTATTGGTGCTGCACAGTTTAGTGTCATGTAGTAGGGAAAAAATACAGTTTAATGTCATGTAGGATGTATTATGAACTTTCTGTACAGTTTAGCGTCATGTAGTTAGGACGATGGGAACAATAGAGTTTAACGTCATGTTGGACGAAAGGGGGACTGTGCAGTTTAATGTCATGCAGTAAGGACAAAATAACACACCATTTACGTCATGTTGGATGCATTGGGGATTTTTTTCCCCAGTTTAACGTCATGTTGGACGAAAGTGTGAATAGTTTAAGGTCATATGCATGGACCGTGGATGGTGCAGTTTAATGTCATACTGGACGGTGGTGTAGTTTAAGGTCATACAGGACCTTTGATGATTATATAGTTTAACGTCTTTCCGGACGTAAGGGACTTTTATACAGTTTAACATCGTGTGGGACGAAGGTGCAGTTTAAGGTCATACAGGACCATTGCTGTATAGTTTAACGTCATATAGCAAGGAAGAATTGGTGCTGCACAGTTTTGTGTCATGTTGCAGGGACATCTTCTTTTCTACAGTTTAACGTCATGTTGGACGAAAAAGGGACTTTCCTATAGTTTAACGTCATGTTGGACGAAGTTGCAGTTTAAGGTCATACTGGACCATTTAGGGAACTTTTTCACAGTTTAACATCGTGTGGGATGAAGTTGCAGTTTAAGGTCATACAGGACCATTGCTGTATAGTTTAACGTCATATAGCAACGACAAACTGGTGCTGAATAGTTTAGTGTCATGTTGTGGGGACATCTTCTGTTCTAAAGTTTAATGTCATGTTCGACGAAGTTGCAGTGTAAGGTCATACTGGACCATTGCTGTATAGTTTAACGTCATATAGCAAGAACGAACTGGTGCCGCACAGTTTAGTGTCATGTTGCGGGGACATCTTCTGTTCTACAGTTTAACGTCATGTTGGAAGAAGTTGCAGTTTAAGGTCATACTGGACCATTGCTGTATAGTTTAACGTCATATAGCAAGGATGAACTAGTGCCGCAGAGTTTAGTGTCATGTTGCGGGGACATCTTCTGAATACTTTGTATTTTATACAAAATATTTCTTCAAAAATCTAGCATTAGTTGGAGTAGTAATGAGTTCTCCATCCATCGAGATTAATGAATAAGCTCCATTAGAGTAGACGCTATGTATTGAATAAGGTCCTTCCCATTTTGGCTCAATCTTGGGATTTTTCTTTCCTGGTATCATTGGAGTTCTGAGAACTAATACCAATTCTCCCTGAATGAATGAACGAAGACGAACGTTTTTGTTAAAAGCTCGTGCTATTCGATTCTCATAGATTTCCAAGTGGTGCAAAGTGAACAATCTTTTCTCATCTAACTGTTCCAATTCATTCAATCGCTTTTGGGATTTCTCATCTGTAGATAACTGATCCCAAATGGCTACTCTGAGTGAGGGCAATTGAACTTCAATTGGCAATACTGCTTCTGTTCCATATACCAATGAATATGGAGTTGACCGCGTTGCATTGCGGGTGGTAGTCCGATAAGCCCATAAAGCATGAAATATTTTATCATGCCATGACCTCTTATCTTTATCCACCATCTTTTTCAGTATATTTGAAAGAGTCTTGTTAAAGGCTTCTATTTGGACATTGGCTTCCGCATGATACCGAGATGAATGGTTGGATTTAATGTTGTATTCTTGATACAATTTCTTCACCTCAAAAGAATAGAAGTTGGTGTTGTTGTCCGTCAATATGGTATGAGGGACACCAAATCTAGTAATGATGTTAGACTTGATGAAGCTAACAATGTATTTAGAACAGACTTCTTTGAGAGGTACTACCTCTTCCCATTAGGAAAAGAAATCGGTAGCAGTAAGAATGTACTTAAACTGCTTGGACGTAGCTGAAGGGTAAGGTCCCACCACATCCATTCCCCATGTGGCAAATGACCATGAGTATTTAGCTATATGAAGAAACTCTAGAGGTTGATGAATGAAGTTGGCACGTACTTGACATGAATGACACTTCTTTATGAAATAAACACATTCTTGTATCATTGAAGGACAAAATTATCCAAGCCTTCAAATTTGATCAGACAATCTATGTCCAGACTGGTGGGCACCACAGACTCCTGCATGCACTTCTTTCATGACAGCCGTTGTCTCTTCACCATCAATGCATCTGAAGAGAACTCCATCAAAACCACGTTTGTAGAGAATTTTCTCTAGGTGGTTTGGGCCATCATAAAGAGTAAAATTGACCACACGTCGCCGGATTTGTTCTTTCTCGGCTCCATCAGGTGGAAGTGTTCCATTTTGAAGGTATTCCATGATAGGTGACATCCATCCTGTAGTATGACCATACGGTTCAGGAATGGGACTAATTTCATTAATTTCCTCTGTTCTGGCTTGAACATAAGGTGAAATTGCACGATGGTGGGCAATACTGATGGTTGTCTCGTCCCGATTTGGATCTGCTAAAGTTGTGGCTATATTAGCCAGTGAATCAGCTTGAGCATTTTGTGATCTTGGGACATAAGAAAATGTCAGTTCTAAAGGGAATTCCGCCATTAACTCTCTGACGTAATCATACAAAGGTATTAATTCTTCTTTTCTGATGGCATAATCCCCATTGACTTGTTTGATTACCAGGTCTGAATCACCTTTCACCTTTAAGTGATTCACTTGTGCTTGGAGAGCTAACTCCAAGCCTGTGATAAGAGCTTGGTATTCGGCTTCATTATTGGTACCACCTTCCCACAATAAAAAGGAATAAGGTAGCACTGCCTTATCTGGAGAAATGACCACAATTCCTAAACCAACTTTGTTGAATTTAGGATTTTTCATTTTCTTCCCTGTTGGACTTCTGGAAGCACCATCAAAATACATTTCCCATGTTTGAGGATTCTCTTGAATAGAGAAAACTTCCTCATCAGCGAGTTCAATATCTGAAGAAGTGTCTTCCATTGAAGGATGTTCAGCCAGGAAATCAGCCAGAGCTTGGCCCTTTATTGCCTTTTGAGACACATACTGAATGTAGAACTGCTGTAAAATAACTGCCCACCTTGCTAGACGTCCTGTAAGCATTGGATGACTAAGGATGAATTTGAGCGAATTATTGCGAGATACCAATTAGACCTCGTGATGTTGCGGGTAGTGTCTCAGTTTCTGAACTGCAAAGATTAATGCCAGGCAGCACTTCTCAATACTTGAATACCGGGTTTCTTCTTCAAGCATAGTTCTACTGAGATAGTAGAGGCTATTTTCATTCCCAGCATCATTCTTTTGAGCGAGAAAGGCACCCAATGATCGCTCTAGAGCTGTCACATAGAGGATAAGTGGTCTACCTTCAACAGGTGTCATGAGTACTGGTGGACTCAAGAAGTATTTCTTGAGAACATCAAATGCTTCTTGACATTCTTCAGTCCACTGGTAAGTGACTCCTTTCTCCAATAATTTGGTAAAGGGTAAACTTTTGCCTGCCAAATTGGCGATGAAACGCCTAATATAGGCTAAGTGTCCTTGAAGTCCTCTTAATTCTTTCAAATTTTGAGGAGGTGACATACCAAGGATTGATTTGGACTTCTCAGGATCAACTTCAATACCACGATGGCGTACAACAAAGCCGAGGAATTTTCCTGAGGTTACCCTAAAAGCACATTTTAAGGGGTTCATCTTCAAATTATGTTGTCGAAGCTTGTGGAATATGAATTCTAAATCAGCCAAGTGATTAGAACGTTGTTTGGATTTAACCACCAAATCATCCACATAGCACTAAAAAAAGTTCCCTAAGAAAGGTTAGAAGATACGATGCATGGCGCGTTGATATGCTGCACCTGCATTCTTTAAACCAAAGGGCATCACCCGGTAACAAAACACACCTTGAGGAGCTCTGAAGGCTGTAGATTCCTCATCTTCTGGGGCCATTCGGATCTGATTATATCCGGAATATCCATCCATGAAAGAAATTACTTCATAGCCATCCGTCGCATCAATTAAGAATTCTGTAATAGGAACTGGGAAATCATCTTTAGGATAATACCGATTAAGATATCTGAAATCGATGCAAACCCTAATTTGTCTGTTCTTCTTCTTTACAAGGACAATATTAGCCAACCACTTGGGATACTGAACTTCTCTGACGAAGTTAGCTTTGATCAGCTTATCCACTTTAGCTTCAATTTTGGAAGCATATGTTGGGTGTGTTCTTCTCGCGGCTTGCTTAAATCCTCGATGTTATTTTGGTAAACCCAAATGATGAGTAGCAAAATCAGGATCAAGCCCAGGAATTTCTGTATAATTCCAAGAAAAAATATCTTTATTTTTCTTTAGAAAAGAAATATACATCTCTTTCTCTTCAAGGGTCATGGCTGCACTAATTAAAGTGGGGCGTGGATCTTTCTCTGTACACAGATTTACTTCTCTGAGTTCATCCACAGTGGTAGAGATACCTTCTTCAAATGCTGGAGGAGCATCTCTAAGATCTTCCTCTTCCTCTTCATCACGTGCTATTTCTTCCATTTCTACTTGAAAAGTAGATGACAAAACAAAATTCTCATGATCATAAGAGATATCAAAATTTTCACATTTTGAAAAAGAAGCTTCCATTTCCGACCCTATTGATGATAAAGGTCCTTATTTGGGAAATAAAGAGGAGATGATGGATTGAGAATCGACATCATTATTCACCTCTGGTGTTGCTATAACTTCTTCTAGCCTGATTGGCGAAGTATAGACTTTTTGGACTTCAGCAGATGAAATGAAAACGTCACCACTTAGGCTTTCATCACTGTTTGGTAGGTTACCAATTTCTCCCATGTTGTCTAGATCGATTGCCGTAATTGACATTATGGATCTTTCTATAAGAGTATTTTGATTTGGGCCTATTTTGTCAATTTGACTAATAGGTAACACATAATCTGTACTCACATGTGTAAATGGATTTATTGGAATCTTCTCCAAACCATATGGAGCATTAACTTTGGTAATTTCCTTCATTGTAGATTTTTCCCTTCCCTTCATGTGATAAAATTCTGCCTCAATGTATTGAGACTCACATGTCTTGAACAGGGCCTTATCACCATAAAATGTTCCAACTTGACCATTGAAACAGTATTTGAGACATTGATGGTATGATGAAGGAATAGCTGCATGCTGATGTAGCTAGGGTCTTCCAAGCAAGACGTTGAAAGCTGAGTCTTGATCAACAATCATGAAATCCGAATTGGATACAAGATCTCCAAACTGAGTTCTTAGTGTAACTTCGCCCAGTGGTTCTTGTTCATTTTTATCATATCCTTATAACATCATGGTAGAAGGAGATAAATCAGATTCCGTGAGGCCCAATCGACGAAGTGTACGAATGGGCATGAGGTTGACTCCTGAACCATTTTCAATGAAAGCTCTTCGGATATCTACACCATTGACTTTGCCAGATAAGTACAAAGGTTTTATGTGCCCATGCACAACATCATCTTCATCTTTATCATTAAAAGAAATCACTGCATGGAATTCTGCAGGATTATTCTCTATGTGATAGACTTCAGCTGCATCAATTTCAGCTTCAAACTCATGAGGACTTGACAAAGCTTCGATAAATGCTTCCCAAAGATCTTTTGACATATTCAAAGCATCCAAAATTGATAACTTGTCTGGTACTTGGGCCAAGTGTTTCAATATATCATAATTTTGATCTAGAGGTTTGTGTTTCCCAACAGGAATATGCAGTTTAGCAGGTACCTTGGAAGCAGATGCTTTGGAAGCTGATGCATCTTGTATTGAAGTTGGAAACATCCTTGGTTTTGGAAGATTAGACTGATTAGATCCATTTACTTGCTGAGATAAAGAAGATGGAACCTTTAATCGGTCTTCCAAAATAACTGTGCCAAAACTGAGTTGGCCATTGGCAGAAGAACCTGCTTGTTCTTTTTGAGCTTGCTGAAGGGCTCTACCACGAGTTTCTGCTGCATATACAGTGCTAGCAGGGGTAGAATTGGAGTAGTGGCTTCGGAAAGATCCACGTATTCCCATGTATCCTGAACCTCTAGAACTTTCTTGGATTCCTTTATTTGATACAGGGAATTCAGGCTCATCCAAACTGGAATATGGATCTGTTAATTGAATCATATTAACAGAACCGAAGATTAACTCTTCGTCTGATAAAGACTCTACCTGATTAGCCTGTTCATGCTGTGCCGTTTGGTGGGGCGGTGCCCGTGGCTTTGAAGTAGATGGCATAAAGTCTTCCAGAGTCAAAGACAATTTAGGCTTTGACACATACTCATCTTCTTCTGGTTCTTTTTTCTTCTTTGAATCAAGTCGTTTCTTTGAGGATTTTCCCTCTGATGAAGAGGGTTTTACTGCAATATTCATGTTAGAAGACACAATTGGTTTCTTTAATTGTGTTCACAAAATGGAATGAGTCCGATTGATTGTCTTTCTGACCATCCAATCATCATACTTCTGTGAATTTCTTCTTTTTAATTCTTGCCATTCACCTTCTTCCTCTGGAACTGTAGCAGTGACACATGTTATCTGAGTCGAAGAACCTTTTAACTTGACTTGTCCCAAGTCGACCAACTTTTGCAGGAGGTCTTTAAAGACAAAACACTCCTGGATGGGATGCCCCAACATTTGATGAAAGGGACAATAATTGGGACGGTCTTCATCTCCTTCCTTGTTTGGCCTCTTGGGCACTGGTAATTGAACCAAATTATTTTCCAGAGCTGAAATGAAGTAACCAGGAACTTGCTCACTTCGGAAAGAGTATGTTTTACTCTTCAAATCCTCAAATTTTTTTCGTCATTGGTCTCTTTGATCATTTGGATGAAACGGCCTTTGTTTTTGGCGTTCAGAAGGTGGAGCCCTTCGAGAAGATGAAGGTTTTGAAGTAGAAATAGGTACAGGTGCTTGTTTAAGCATAACTGTAGCGGTTTCTGCTTTACCCATTCTCCTTCCTGGAGCTGATGTAATTACACGAGATTTAACCTTAGCCTGTATAAGGGAATCTTCAATCTGCTGAGTGATTGAAGTAAGGTATCGAAACCCTCTTGTGTATTTCACAGGGATCAATGGCATGCGTAATTCGTCACACACATTTTCCACACAGATTGGCAACAGCTCTTCATGAGGGAGTCCTAAACTCAGGGAATATGTTAATCCCTTCCAGCGAGCAATGAATTCAGAGACTCTTTCATTATCCCTTTTCTTGCAGTTTGTAAGATCGAAAATTGTCGTTTTTGGCAAAGTTGATCTGAACTGAAGAAGGAATTTTTGCCGAAGATCCTCTCATCCGATGATCGACCGGGATTGCAAGCTTGTATACCATACAAAAGCTGGTCCTTGCAAGGTTCGCACGAAGCATCTGAGTTTCACTGCTTCTTGCTGTTCTAGAGTTCCCATCATAGGATCACAACAAGACACGTAATGTGTCAAATGTTGTTCAGGGTCGCCTGATCCATTGAAAGTAGGGAAAACAGGGTTTCCAAAACTGGATAGAGGAGAAATTGAATCTACCCATTCAGGGTAAACTTTCTTTTCAGGTTGAACTTGCGCCTGTTTCCCTTCTATAGTTTCTAACCGAGCTGCTAATGACTCAATAGTAGTTATTAACTTTTGAGAAACATCAGGTTGAACTTGGTTTTGGGTAGGTGCAATGAATGGAGCTTGGACAGATGTGGTGGTTGGTGCTGCAACTAATGGTAGTGCTGCCAACCGTTGTTGCATTTGACCCGTAGGATTAGACCTCTGAGGGTGTTCTGATAAAGGAGGATATTCCTGATCCATCTCAGTAGTTACAACAAATTCCTTCGGCTGTCGGACTTCATCATTCTTAAGAAGAAGACTACTCGGAAGTAGTTCTGCATTCAACCTTCTTAATTCTTTCATTTCTTCCTCCTGTGGTGCAAACCTTTTCTCTAATGAGAGCGATTGACCTTCTCCATAGTGTTGGGACCACATTGTATATGAAGATTGTATTTGTTGTCAACAGTTGTCAATGCTGGTCAAAATGAAGAAGGATATGAAGAAGAACTCCAAAGTTAATGGAGATCGGTTGAAGTGAAGTTGCCTGTAGAATTGTTATGGAATCATAGCATTGGATTTCATAATTGAGCAATTCTCTTAGATGATAAATTCAGACGATTGTTGAGCTAATCCTAAGTTCAAATAACATGTGTCAATGGTGACACATTGTTTACAACAATGAAGAATGGAGAAGTATCATCCATTTAAGGATGATTGGAGCAGAATGGTGAATTATCATCTATCTAAGGATGGTTGAAGAAGAATGAGGATTTGAAGAAGATTTTGAAATGATTTATGATTGCATGTGAACCATGCAAGAGCTTACCTGAAGAATAGAATCATATGATTTGCAGAATAATGGTTATGAAGAAGAGAAAATGTTGAAGGGCTTGACATTCTGAGGTAGACAGGCATTTCACATTGTATCTAAATTAGACGATGCATTGCTGGTATGTATTTCACACAAATCATGAGTTAGGAGAATTTGTGATGCAAGCCTTATGAAGGAAAGGGGGAGAAATGATGATGCCAGTCATATAATTTTTTGATTGGAAGGAATGATGCTGCTGGAAGATAGGAAAGATTCAGTTCCCATTGCAACTCTGACGATGATTAAGCTGATCTATCAAAGGATAAATATCACGATAGTGGGATTTGTGATAAGAGCAGAAGAATGGTTATGGGAAGCAGTAAAAAGATAAAATGGCAAAGCAATATACAATCTGGGGATGGCAGAAAAGCACAGTTTAAGGTGGCGCTGTTTTCCAGTGTTTGCCAAATTTTAGGGCCTGAAAATCGGGAGATGAAGAAATGTGCTTGGCAATGGATGTTGCGCATAATATTGAAGATGGTTTATACGTGCAAAAGAGTTATTCAAGGTCAGAACGTTGAAAAATGACAAAGGAATAGAGTGCGCGGAAATTTAGGCATGTTTCGCGCAAAAATAAAGTGGTGCGCGCAATATCTGCGGGATGCGCGAAATAGTAGCGGGCTGCGCGAAAAATCTGCGGGATGCGCGAAATATTGGCATGGTGCGCGAAATTGAGGAATGAAGTTTTCACGCAAATTATGGTTAGAGATCAGAAGATCAAAAATTGGCAAAGGCATAAAATGCGCGAAATATTGGAGCAGTGCGCGAAATCTGATGTTGCAGGAAAGATTGGGTTTGCGCGCAATATGGAACGTGGTGAGGAATTTTGCGCGCAATTGGTGCTTCATGCTTAGAAGGAGAAAAATTGGCAAAGGCACGAGGTGCGCGAAATATTGAAGCATGGCGCGAAATATGAAGTTTCATAAAAGAGTTTTTACGCGCATGGAGGAGGTTTTACGCGCAGGAAGAGGTTTTTATGCGCAAGGTCAAAACTGCCTATAAATATGGGGTGAACCCATCTCATTATGAGAGTCTCGACACATAGACAAATCCTGAGCTCTGAAGCGCGGAAAAATTGAAGTATAGAGTATTGCGCGAAAAGAAGAAGTGCTGCGCGAAAAAGGAACTGCTGCGCGAAATAGAAAGTTCTGCGCGAAAAAGAAGAGTTGCGCGAAAAATGTTTTTCGCGCCAAAAGGTGTTTTTCCGCGCAAGGCTTGAATTTTATGCGCAAGTCACCTAGAAGGGTGCGCGAAAAATTTGAGGGTACCGCAGGCCTTCGATAGGTGCATTGCACTCTCGAAGCAGCTTTGTGAAGAAGAAAGAACTGTGAACCATTCGGTTTCACAAAGAGAAGTTGAACCGCACTCACACGACTGGTGTTTAACACTCTCGTTGTGCTTTGCGAAGTGAAGAAGAACTAGACGTGCAATTGAACTCATATCTGCACAAAGGAAGAATTCAGTATACCAATACACTCAGGTGTTGGTATTGAGAAGAGAAGGAAGAAAAGAAGAAGAATAGAGTATGCCCAACTGAAGGCTGACAATTATTCAGGGCAGTTTAATTCAGATGATTCTTTGTGAGCAGATCTTCAGTGTTTGAATAATCACATTGGTGTATGTGATTCTAGCTAAAGAAAGAAGGTGATTAGTGTAGTCAGTTGTTGCACTAAGAGGAAGAAGGAAGAAGAACTAGTGCAGTTTGTTTTTGCACTAGAGATGAAGAGAAAGTAAGAAGAGAATTGCTTGCCTACTTCTTTGCAAGTAATCAAGTGAAGAGCACTACAATAGATCAAGAGCAGAACCAACCTTTTGAAGAAGGAAGAAGACTGTCTCGATAGGCAGTATAATGAACCAGCTAGAGGCTGCAAGTTGGACTTGGCTTTCACCAGTCCAGGGAAGAGGATTGTTTCCCACCCCCCTCCAAAGTGTAGGGACACACACTGGCTAGAGGATTGTTTTCCTAGCCACTCCATTGTAACAACATTTTACTTTATAGTGGAGAATCCATGCAGTGGTCATATCCATGCATGGCAAGGACGTAGCTACTCTTATTGAGTGGTGAACCTTGTAAAAATATCGTGTGCACATTTTTACTGCTTTCTATTATTGCATGAGATAGGGAAAAGAGAATAAGAGAATCAAGATCCTAACAGGTCTAGAGGTACAGGGATAAAAAGTTGGAATTGGTTTAAAAAGTACCCAACACTGATTCACCCCCCTCTCAGTGTTAGGTATATCCCAAACTGGTCCTTTCAATTGGTATCAGAGGGATAGGTTCACCTCTATTGGATTCTCTATAGTGAAGTTATTCTCTTTTTAAGACCTGAGATTCTTTCCTGTGTTATCAATGAAGAGCAGTGTTTGTAAATATTCAGCTATCTCTGAGCAGAAAGATATATCTACAAAGACCATGATGAACAGGAAAAATAAAGAGAAGAGAAAGTTGAAGAAGAATTCCCTCGTATCTAAACAGGAGGAAGCATCTGGTTCTCCATATTTGGCTGATGTTGACGACACACCTGACTTGGAAAGTTATGAGAAGGTGGCTCAAGTACCCACCAAGAAGAAGGAAAACCTTCCTACCTCAACTGATCAAGAGGTATGTGTTAGTACATTTGGAAATTACCCTTATGATGAAAATGCTAGCACAAGTGGTTATGAACAATCTACAACATCTCAAGAAATATCAGTTGATAGATTAAGAATTATTCTACATGGTATTCCTGAAAAGAGTGCATCCCTGGTTTGCGGGGTATTTCAATGCATGCAAGAAAATATCACTCAGTTGGAAGAAGAAACTGATGTTTTGGAGAAAGGCTTGCAAGAAAAAATTGTCGAATGTTTAATGCTCTCCAGACAGGTTGGAGCCTTTGAAGCAACAAAGAGGGGATTTGAAGAAAATTCTTCAAAGTGGCTCAAAGATGTTGAAGAAAAGGAGGGAGTCAACAAGACTCTGGAAGATAAGATCCATGCACTAGAAGATGAGCTAAAAAGGGGCAATGAAGTCAAGAAGTCATATTTGGAAGATAAGTCCCAGAAGATCAATGAACTTGACTCTTTGTTACAAAACAAATTAAAGATGCATGAATATGAAGTTGAAAGATTAAATAAGGCTTGTGAAGAGAAGATGACTATGATTGAAAACCAGGAAGTCATCCTCAATATGAGATGTCTAGAATTGGAAGCTGAACTAACCAATCTTGAGAAGACACATATTGAGTCTCCACAAAAGAAGGAAATTGTAGCTGTTGGAACTCAATGTTCTCTGGAAGATTCTACTGTCAAAAGACCTCCAACATGTGATAAGAAGATCATGGCTTCACTCATTGATCTATCACAAGCAGTTGATAAGAAGGTACTATCCATACCAACTTGTACTAATGTTTCGAAAATTTTTTCTACAAAGAGTGCAGGTTGGAAGAAAATTTCTAAACAAGTATGGATGAAGAAAAGTGATAAGAAACCTAGCACCATGGCTAGGGTGGTTAGGGGAAAGAGTGTGGAAGATATGTCCCCACAGAAAGCACAACATACCAAGAAGAAGATTTAGCAACCTTATCAAGAAGATGACAAGAATTCAAGTTTTGTTGGTTAATGCTGGTGCTGCAATAGATTTGGGCATTGTGCACTGGATTGTTGGTACAATCCCTTAAATGTAAAAGTACAGAGAAAGTACATTTCAAGGGGGAGAAAGCCAGAAGAAAAGAAGAAACATCCACAGGTCCAGAGACATATGTTTACTGCAAATAGATTTGGATTACTTGACAACATCTGGGATGATTGCAAAAGTGGTCAAAAAGATACATGTCAATCTCCAACTGTATCCAGAGCTAAAAAGAAGATAAGATCACTAAACCTGGCTAAAATGGAATCCTTGGGAAGCAAGAAGAAATTTGAAGATCCTCCCAAGAAGGTTTTGAAAAAGGAAAAGAAGTCCTTGGAGTCTAAATCCAAGAAGGGTGATGCATCCAGAAGGACCACCAAGAAAACATGCTTCTACTGTGGAAAGAAAGGACACACCATGGATCTTTGTGAACAAGCCATGGAACTGAATAGAAGCAGACTGGACTCAAACAAACAATCAATCCAGATGAAGCAGAAGGGATTGATTGAAAACAAGTTGCCTAAGAAAGGTAGCTTGAAAGCATCGAAGGAACCATGTGGGATATCCAGAACTGAGGCCACACTTCCAAGTGACTTACTAGTCATATGGCCAAATCAGTCGCAACTTTCCAAATATCTACAAAGAGATGAAGATGAAGCACTGGCAATTGCTAAGGCAAAAAGGAAACAAAAGATTCTACATGAAGACGGTGAAGTTCTGTGTGTGAGGTGCAACAAGACTGGTCATACTGTTAGAAAGTGCTTTGAATTTATTCCATCCCAACAAGAATTCTTGAAGAGGATGAATGTTACACCGGGATATTCTAGTTCATGGAAAGCTCTTGAAGAAAGAAGATTCACACACAAAGAGATTGAAGAAGTTTTGAGATCCATACAGCCACATTCAAAATTTAAGATCAAATGTGAAAGTGTGAGGTGTGGAGCAAATGGAGCATATTGGTTGAGAAAATCATCTCATCCTTCCTGCTCACATTGAAGAAGCATGGAGGATCCACCTTATTCCCTTAAATCCTTGTGCATTGTATTTGTTCTGATAATATAGGGAATTGAAGGTGAAGCAAGATCTCAGGGGGAGATCCTGAGATTCAATGATAAGAAATGTTCCCTTGAGCGAGAGACACACGAAGAAGCTATCAGAGTCATTATCTCAATCAATATCAACATTTGTTGGTATAAAATTCAATTACTCTGAATATTGTCTGAAGATCATGTTGTTGGAAAAGGTATGTCGTTTCTTAATCTCTCATCCTTGATTACTCAAAATAAATATATTTTTATAAAGGGGGAGTAACAAAGATAATCAATGACATAAGAAGAGTGAAATTTCCCCAAGGCCACTTATCCTGCCAATTGAACAAGAATGTTTTTGATCCATTTGTTGAAGTGAGTGCAGGAATTTCAGGTTGATTATTTCTTTCACACTCAATATCTTCGGCCTGGAATGAAAGTGAAAAACCCTTGAAGACAAGTGTATGAGTTCTCATCTCTTGAGGTGTCATATTATGTGGGTAATGGACAGCTTTGTTGTCTAAATCAAATCCTCTTGTTTTCTACACCGAGCATTGCTCAAGTAGACTTAGAGTGAAATGATTGATGGCACATTGCTTAAGTACGGAATGATACCCTCTCTACCATGATCTTTGTATTTCTTGTCAATAAGGGGGAGAGAAATGAAATGAATGTCTAGGAGAGAAAATGAAGTAAAGGGAGAGAGATTAGATTCTCATTTTGACATTGACACATTCATCTGAGGAGACTTTAATGTATTGACAACAAAATACAAAGGGGGAGATTGTTGGGACCACATTGTATATGAAGATTGTATTTGTTGTCAACAGTTGTCAATGCTGGTCAAAATGAAGAAGGATATGAAGAAGAACTCCAAAGTTAATGGAGATCGGTTGAAGTGAAGTTGCCTGGAGAATTGTTATGGAATCATAGCATTGGATTTCATAATTGAGCAATTCTCTTAGATGATAAATTCAGATGATTTTTGAGCTAATCCTAAGTTCAAAGAACATGTGTCAATGGTGACACATTGTTTACAACAATGAAGAATGGAGAAGTATCATCCATTTGAGGATGATTGGAGCAGAATGGTGAATTATCATCTATCTAAGGATGGTTGAAGAAGAATGAGGATTTGAAGAAGATTTTGAAATGATTTATGATTGCATGTGAACCATGCAAGAGCTTACCGGAAGAATAGAATCATATGATTTTCAGAATAATGGTTATGAAGAAGAGAAAATGTTGAAGGGCTTGACATTCTGAGGTAGACAGGCATTTCACATTGTATCTAAATCAGACGATGCATTGCTGGTATGTATTTCACAAAAATCATGAGTTAGGAGAATTTGTGATGCAAGCCTTATGAAGGAAAGGGGGAGAAATGATGATGCCAGTCATATAATGTTTTGATTGGAAGGAATGATGCTGCTGGAAGATAGGAAAGATTCAGTTCCCATTGCAACTCTGACGATGATTAAGCTGATCTATCAAAGGATAAATATCACGATAGTGGGATTTGTGATAAGAGCAGAAGAATGGTTATGGGAAGAAGTAAAAAGATAAAATGGAAAAGCAATAGACAATCTGGGGATGGCAGAAAAGCACAGTTTAAGGTGGCGCTGTTTTCCAGTGTTTTCCAAATTTTAGGGCCTGAAAATCGGGAGATGAAGAAATGTGCTTGGCAATGGATGTTGCGCATAAGATTGAAGATGGTTTATACGTGAAAAAGAGTTATTCAAGGTCAGAACGTTGAAAAATGACAAAGGAATAGAGTGCGCGGAAATTTAGGCATGTTTCGCGCAAAAATAAAGTGGTGCGCGCAATATCTGCGGGATGCGCGAAATAGTAGCGGGTTGCGCGAAAAATTTGCGGGATGCGCGAAATATTGGCATGGTGCGTGAAATTGAGGAATGAAGTTTTCACGCAAATGATGGTTAGAGATCAGAAGATCAAAAATTGGCAAAGGCATAAAATGCGCGAAATATTGGAGCAGTGCGCGAAATCTGATGTTGCAGGAAAGATTGGGTTTGCGCGCAATATGGAACGTGGTGCGGAATTTTGCGCGCAATTGGTGCTTCATGCTTAGAAGGAGAAAAATTGGAAAAGGCACGAGGTGCGCGAAATATTGAAGCATGGCGCGAAATATGAAGTTTCATAAAAGAGTTTTTACGCGCATGGAAGAGGTTTTACGCGCAGGAAGAGGTTTTTATGCGCAAGGTCAAAACTGCCTATAAATATGGGGTGAACCCATATCATTATGAGAGTCTCGACACATAGACAAATCCTGAGCTCTGAAGCGCGGAAAAATTGAAGTATAGAGTATTGCGCGAAAAGAAGAAGTGTTGCGCGAAAAAGGAACTGCTGCGCGAAATAGGAAGTTCTGCGAGAAAAAGAAGAGTTGCGCGAAAAAGGTTTTTCGCGCCAAAAGGTGTTTTTCCGCGCAAGGCTTGAATTTTATGCGCAAGTCGCCTAGAAGGGTGCGCGAAAAATTTGAGGGTACCGCAGGCCTTCGATAGGTGCATTGCACTCTCGAAGCAGCTTTGTGAAGAAGAAAGAATTGTGAACCATTCGGTTTCACAAAGAGAAGTTGAACCGCACTCACACGACTGGTGTTTAACACTCTCGTTGTGCTTTGCGAAGTGAAGAAGAACTAGACGTGCAATTGAAATCATATCTGCACAAAGGAAGAATT
The DNA here is from genome assembly GCA_963277665.1 of Viscum album. NCBI lineage: Eukaryota > Viridiplantae > Streptophyta > Magnoliopsida > Santalales > Viscaceae > Viscum > Viscum album. The sequence goes on along the minus strand of OY728125.1, from coordinate 2,021,417,648 downwards.
CAGTATACCAATACACTCAGGTGTTGGTATTGAGAAGAGAAGGAAGAAAAGAAGAAGAATAGAGTATGCCCAACTGAAGGCTGACAATTATTCAGGGCAGTTTAATTCAGATGATGCTTTGTGAGCAGATCTTCAGTTTTTGAATAATCACATTGGTGTATGTGATTCTAGATAAAGAAAGAAGGTGATTAGTGCAGTCAGTTGTTGCACTAAGAGGAAGAAGGAAGAAGAACTAGTGCAGTTTGTTTTTGCACTAGAGATGAAGAGAAAAGTAAGAATAGAATTGCTTGCCTACTGCTTTGCAAGTAATCAAGTGAATAGCACTACAATAGATCAAGAGCAGAACCAACCTTTTGAAGAAGGAAGAAGACTGTCTCGATAGGCAGTATAAAGAACCAGCTAGAGGCTGCAAGTTGGACTTGGCTTTCACCAGTCCAGGGAAGAGGATTGTTTCCCACCCCCCTCCAAAGTGTAGGGACACACACTGGCTAGAGGATTGTTTTCCTAGCCACTCCATTGTAACAACATTTTACTTTATAGTGGAGAATCCATGCAGTGGTCATATCCATGCATGGCAAGGACGTAGCTACTCTTATTGAGTGGTGAACCTTGTAAAAATATCGTGTGCACATTTTTACTGCTTTCTATTATTGCATGAGACAGGGAAAAGAGAATAAGAGAATCAAGATCCTAACAGGTCTAGAGGTACAGGGATAAAAAGTTGTAATTGGTTTAAAAAGTCCCCAACACTGATTCACCCCCCCTCTCAGTGTTAGGTATATCCCAAACTGGTCCTTTCACATAGGAAGGATATGTAACCTGATTCTTTCTCTTCCCATTGTTGGATACCTTTTGGAGGGATGGAAGTGGATTACCTAGGTTCTGAGTAATCCTTTGACTTCGTGTATGTACACCTTCTTCATTTGTATCGGTGCGTACATTTTCTTGAGCAGGACGCTCTTCATCTGAGTCCCCTGAGTGAACCTCCTCTGGTGGATTAGCAACAACGGCATTGATGACATTGATTGATTCATAATGCATCACATCCCTTTTATCAACATTTCTGTGATATTGTCTTCTTTCATGTCTTTGACGAGACATTTCCTTTTGTTGATTTAATCTTTTAGGAACTTCTTGACAAGCTATAACTTGGAGGGATTCTCCTGATAATTTGGATCTTCGTTCCTCTTTGGGCTTCTTCCCCAATCGAGAAAAGACCAATATTCTCTGAGAAGGGGATTGATGATTTGAAAAAGTCCCCAGTCTCAAGAACTGGGGATGTTCCTACTGTTTCCACTCAACTCCTCGAATCCCATTTGTTGACTCTGAGGGTTGGGTTAAAGGAGTCCCCAGTCTGACAAGCTGGGTGGCTCTTGACATGCTATGTCTGAGACCTTCTTAAAAGATCTCTTGATCTTGCGAATCTTAGTTCGGAAATTAGCTGGATGCATTAGCCTGTATCCACTTTTATCACCTGGTTCAACAGACCGTTGGATGATTTCCGAAACTTCTATCATTTGATGATGTGTTTGCTCCATACGAGAGGCTTGTGCAATATTCTCGCCTGCTTGATGTAGGAGAAATTCAACAACTTGTTCTCTATATGCTTGATTGTGAGAGGAACTAGTTGAAGCATGTTCTTGAGCAAGCTTTTGATTATGAACAAAGCCCATTGATTGTGGCCGGCCATGGGCAATAACATTGCATGAGACCATTTTCGGCGGGCTTTGCTGACTGGAAAGCACTGTGAAATGTAGTGCTCCGTGAACACCCCATCCTCTGATATGAACACCAGATGGAGCATTGGCAATTAACTGACGCAATTTTCTTAGTGCGCCAAGGCATGAACGTTGAAGGGTTCTCTTCTACTTTTCAGCCTTCGGATACCGAGAAACTGATAGAGATGCCAAATCAATCTGACGTTGTAGCCCTTCTATTATCCTAAGAAGATTTTTATATTCATCATAAGATAATACCTTCTTCTTCAATTGACAAAGATTTTTCCATATGTTGAGACGAATATCATGGACTCCATCTTCCGTCAACATCTATGGAATGTCATACTGGGAGTCAGCCAAAGGCCAAAACATGACTGGTACCTCACTTTTTGCCAGTTTTTTCCTCATGTTCATCATTTCCTCTATATCATTAAATGAAGATTCTTTTACCTGTTTTGACCAGAGTTGGTGTTTCCTTGTTGCTTCATCGGATTCAACAAGATTGGTAGAGAAATCATTGATCAAACTAGAAGATGCATGACTTAGGGGTGGTTCGGAGAATGACCTACACCCTGGGCTATCTTCTGATTGAGAAAGTATTTCACTTGTTAGCGATAAAGCATCAGACATGACTGGTTTCTCATTTGCAAGTGCCTCAAGATAAGAGGGCTTTCTCGGCACTACATTGTCCACTGGAGTATTATCCAGGCAATGTGAATCACTACTGCGGAGAGGACTTTTGCAGCGAAGTTCATCATCATGGGGAGGACCACCATAATGGGTTACATCAAAAGATGATATCTCTTGCTCCTTGGTCTTCTGACCACACAGAGGGTTCCTGTGGCTCTCATCTGAAGATGAAACTTCAAGATTGACCGAATTGTCACAAAGCAAGCCTTCATGAGAAAGTGTCTGTTGAAGACTTTTGGAATTAATGTTCCCGTTATTGGGAACTGAGGGAGTAGAATCTTGAATTCCAACAGATAAATGTCTGAGGGATTCAAGAACTCCAGCATCGAGCAAAGCCTTATTGGAGATTGGCCTTTGATCTCCTGACTGTGTTGGGCGGATCTTTTTCTTAGATGACTTCTTACTCGCTTTGGAAACCACTTGTTGACAAAAGTGGTTACTCTGAGCATGTGTATGTGTCTGATCAGGAAATATGGTCAGGTTAGGCTGACGATCTCCACTCAAATCAGGTGTATGTGCCTGACTTGGTTGTTCGTATGATATGGGGGAGTATGCCCCATAACTCTCTTGGAATGGAACAGATGTGTGTGTCTGTTCCGGAGTGAATTGTTGATGTGTCACTCCACTGCTAGGGATAGATTTATGTGTCTTTCCCTGAGATGATGTCGAAGTTGTTATGATATCCTAGCAAGCATCAAAAATATGAGCAGGAATTTGCTTCTGCTCTTTCACCATTGACAAAATATGTTTGGTGAATTCAGCCACCGGAACGGGGATATACGTCCATTCTGGGCTTGGAGTAGGTGTATGTGCCTGCTCCTGTCCTCCTTTTCCTGTTAGTGAATCCTGATAGTACTCAAGTGTGGAGGCAGAGAGTTGAGTCTGCCTCCTGTTTGTCGTCGGGGCTTTCCGACTGACTTCTCCGTGCGCTACCAAGCGAGACTGTTGGTAGGCTTGATTAGTATTAGCAGGTATATATGCCTACTGATTACACTTCGCCAAACGCGGTTGAAGAGATCCATCATATGTAGTCATACGATCCTACTGACTAACTGATGATGTATAAGCAGGTGTATGTTCCTGCCTATAGTACTCCGCTGGAATTACCTGGCGGGATTGGCGTGGTGCTGCCAGACGAGTCTGTTGGACAGCGGAATTAAAATGGACAGGTGTGTGTGCCTGCTCATTGTTTTCCACCAATTTTGGTTGGTGGACTTCTCCGGAGATGGTAGGGATGAAAACCTTCCCATTGTTAACCGGATTCCGTCTCTGGCGATTCGTCTTACCTGCTCGGGTTCGAGGAACCTGAGCTGAATGCCTGGAGTTGGTACCCTCATCATGTTGAGGGCGCACTGCCGCACGAGTCTGGTGGCAATTTTTGATGGGAGCCCTCGGGAAGGACTCATGTATTTTTGAATTAAGGCCCTTAGGGACCTGATCATTCACTTCCTCAGAGTAAGGGAGTGAATGGAAATTGCGTTCCGGGGATAACGACCCGAAACGGTTGGAGATGGTAGTCAGCACCGCCTGCCTCTTAATCACTGGTCGTCGTTGTCCAGACGACCTGTGTGAGTTGTTTACTTGGAGGTCCTGTCGGGCAGCCTCCAGAGTTGGGATGGTACCATGTTGACGGTACTCCTTAACCAGCGCATTTGACACCCAGCGTTGAAGACGCTGAGTAGGTGATGTCATCCTCAGAGCGGATGGTGATCCAGTAGGAATAGCAGCAGTGGTATTTGCAGCAGCAGTATTCACAGATGTGAATTTGAGAGCAGCCATTATGGAAATACAGAAGATCTTGGAAAAGAGTGCTTGTTTGATATAACAGACGTAATCAAGATAAATTCATCCACTTCATCCTTTGGATGAGCACATATGTCAATGATTATTTTTGTTATCCCTCTTACTATGTTTTAAATAGGGGCTTAACAAATAGGTAAAACATCATTTTAACTTGGTTAAGGATTCACATCGGGTTCACCATTTTTGTTTCGCACGAAATTCGGGGATGACCTCCTGGATGGGAGATTCAAATGTTCTGATCGGTTTCTAGCGGGTTTGTTTGTAGAACTGGAAACATCCAATGATTCCACATCCATTTGGACCTACTTTCCAAAGGTAGGCGCTCATTATCTTGTGGGCTGATGAGGCTTAGGAATTTTTATTGGTCGAGAGGATGGGAGGTCGGACTCATCACACCTTTTTGAGGGGAATTATTGTCTACTCCGGGACTCTCTTTATAGATTTAAGTTATGTTCGTGAATCCTTATTACATTACCAAGTATAAAATGAGCTTTCCTTTAGTTTTAACAATCAATGATTAAATATGTAAGAAATTTAGAGAATCTTTTATATGTATTCGAGGTTCTTCATCAATAGAGAATCATCTGTATCTATTTATAGATTCTTGGTCAATGGTATCCTTCAAAACATTTATATAAAAGTGTCTTGGTCATTATGATGACTAAGCTGGTTTTAAAGCCACTCAGTGGGGCACTTGAAGTTTATTGTCATTCAGAAGGACATGGATTATTTCAGAGTTGGGATCGAACCCATAAATGGGCTACCTACATATCCTTTGTTTTGGAAAAGGAATTAGAACCCACGTAGTTCGAGTAAGGAAGTATGACGTTTATGATTGATGGATCAAAGAAGGATATCATAATTACTTTTACACTCTAAGCTCACGTGAGTCATGCTCGGTGTGAGAAACAAGAGGTATTGGTAAAAATTAGACAATTGTGCCATGAAAGATTCAATCATAAGAAATGGTTTGGGGCTTATGTATGTATGACTGCCCAGATAGATGAAGGTTTAGGATTTACTTTTAGGGAGAAAATACAAGAACAGGGTCCATAAAGGTATATGTAATTCATGGAGATTTGAATACCCTAACTTGGGACTTATTCCTGAAAAGGAAACCCAAATTAGGAGAGGATTGATAACTGGGTTTTACTCCTGAGAAGGAATCCCAGATCAAACAAAAACTAGGACTGGTTAAAGAGAAATTAAGGGACTTGGGGCTTACTTCTAAAGAGGATGCCCATAATTATGACTGGGACTTACTCTTAAAAAGGAGGCCAAGGTTAAAGGATTTATGACTGGGACTTATTCCTGAAAGGGAAGCCCAGGTTAGAGGATATGGTGCTTACTCCTAAGAAGGATGCCCAAGATTAGGACTGGGACTTATTCTTGAAAAGGAGACCCAGGTTAGGGGACTTGGGGTTTACTCCTAAGAAGGAAGCCCAAGATTATGACTGGGACTTATTCCTGAAAAGGAGACCCAGGTTAAGGATTAAGGTTTGGGGCTTACTCCTGAAAAGGAAGCCCATAATTTGGGAATTTTAAGAATTTGGGGCTTACTCCTGAGGAGGATGCCCAAGTTTGGAGGACTTAGTACTGGGGATTATTCCTGAAAAGGGGACCCAGGTTAAGGATTCTCTCATCTTAAAGGATGAGGTTGAATGAATGAACTCTCAATCTTTAGTGACATAAATATATGTAAATCACTAGGTTTTGAGAGATATTCCACCGAATTCTTTTCAGATAAGGAAGTCAAATCAAGAAATCATGCCATAAATGGATTTGGAGAGTGTCTTAAAGACTGAATCTTGAAAAGAAAAGGTGTAATGGCTTAAGGGGGGTGAAATGGGCAAGAAAGGAACCCAAAAAGGAAGAGGCGCGCAAGTCTTGGAAGGCGCGCAGGTACTGCGGCGGCGCGCAAGTATTGGTCGCGCAGGTATACCTGCGCGACATGTGGGGTACTTGCGCGATTTTCAACCATCATTAGAATACTTGAGCGACTCTTTATTAAAACCCTTTAGAATCCTCTTGAGGTTCTTCCAAAAAAGGGACGTGCAAGTTCTATCGAAGGAATAAGGCGGCGCGCAAGTGTGACCACTTCCCTTAAGGGCTGTCCACTCAGGCGCGCAAGTGTTGATGAGTTTCAACACTTAGGACTTCCTCCCTCTCTTTAGATCTTCCGTTCTATTTAAGAAATTAACTTATAAGTGTTCTGGAAGCTTTGAGAAGAGACTTGGGCATCGGGAGCTTCAATCCGAGTTTTTGGAAAAAGATCCTCTCTCGAATGGGGGGCCCATAGGGTCTATTTATAGGCAGGATAAGACCCTGGGAGGTTACTGGGTGGTTATCACTTAGGTCGCGCAAGTCACTTGCTCGACCATAAGGGCGTCGCGCAAGTGGACTTGCGCGACAGTGATATAACTTGCGCGGTGCAGTTTCTTTTGATCCTTTGTTCATGCCTTTGTCAATTTTTGATATTTTCTTCAAAGGTTGAATCACTTTGAGCTCAGATATTCCCCTTTTCTGATCTTTATATTCTATGAAAAAAGGAGCGTAAACAATAAATAACCCATTAAAAGGAATGGGTTTCATCTCATAGAACACATTCATAAAATTTGGGTTCCAAAAATAAAGAGGGAATAACATACATGGTTCAAGAACCGTTCACTTTGAGGGAGAAGTAAAAGGTGTGTTCTTAAAAGAAGAGTTCTTTTGAAAAAACATTTTGTATGAATAAAAACCAGTGAAAAACATGTATATCCTATAAAAGGAAATACAATGATGAAAAAATTATCTTTATGGAGTAACCATATAAAAAAGAATGGAGTAAAAGAGGGAGAACCTGAAGGATGAAAGTTGGGTTCAAGAATTTCCCCTTACCTTGTTCCCGAATTCTTCCTTCTCTTTAATGTCCTGTATAATAACATTATATTCATTAATTATAAATAAAGATCCTTTAGTACATTAATATGGTTCATTATGGTTTCATTAAGTGAATTTGTGTGCCTTGGATGAGTTATAGTGTTTAAAAACATTATTTGGAAATGTTTATTTTTATGGTTTTCTTAGGTGGTTCACTTGTATTCTTAAATTGAAGTTTGGGTAGAACATGGGTAAACATACAGAACTGATATTAAATGTTATTAATGATATTACAAGAGTTTTTATGATCTTATAATGAATCAAATTAGATCCATGTGGATGAATCATTATATGAGAATTAAATGATGATTATTTGGGTTAATTTGGGCGGTTTTTCAATCATAATGAACTTGTTTTATTTTATCACTTATAAATATGATCATAAGTTAGTTCCAGATCTTTAAATAGGATATAATAAATATAAAATTTTATGGTTCAACCATAAAAATGGTTTCATGACCAGATCTAATGGTAGAAATAGAAGAAGAAAGCATGTCGTTCTTGAAGGTGAAAAATTAACACCTCACGAACAACGTTCTCTTTAATAAAATAAAAGGAAGAGGGAAAGGGGGTTGGATGATATAATATCACATTAGCATCATAAAATTATATTATATGTATAATAATGTAGTTAAAATGCAATTCATATGAAGATAGGTGTGGAGATATCAAGAAATGAACTTGAACTTGAAAGGAAATTAAAGGAGAAGAGGGAGAAAAATTACCTCTTGAATCCTTCTCTTGAGAACCTACTTAGGGGCCTAAGATTGGTATTTTGATGAGACCATCAGCTCTTTGAAGTAGGGGAGGGGATAGGGAAGGTTTCTGGGCAGAGTTTAGAGAAGGATTGGAGCTTGAGAGGTGTGATGAAATGAGGGTGTGAAGGGTGGCTTTTATAGTAGAGGGGAGAGGGGTTTCCTTAATATAAAATTCATTAGTTTATTAATTTCCCCTAAAACAAGGAATAGTGAGTATGGGATGACCAAGAATAGTAATTTTATCATGTGATCTCTAAAAAAGTGGTATTACATCAGCAGAGCATCATCGATGTCTCAATTAATTCCTTATTTAGCATTTATTGTAAATTATGAGATTCTACTATTCATCAAAAATTCAAGTATCTCAGAAAAATCCAAAAAAAATTACCCCAACCATTTTTTGACGTGTAGAATACAAAAATTAATTCCTTTTTTCAAAAAAAAATTCTAAATATTATTAATTTATTATTTAAATAAAATTATAATTTACTTAAAAAAACAGTTTTTAAGATTAAAACTGATTTTATAGTGCTTTCAAAAATTACGTAGGGTCTTATAAAATTATCTAAAAACTATAAGACAATGATTTTATAAATAATGGATACATTTTATGAAAATAAAATTTCCTTTAAATTAATTAATTAGTTATAATTAATTATTTATGACTTACAAAATTCCAAAGTGTTTACTAAGGTCAAATTTTCACTTTCTAAGATGTATAACTTTTATTTAATTATTCATGGGTAAGGTTACTCTTATGTTGGAATATTTACTATTCATGAGGATAATATTACTATTCATAATGGTATGTTACTATTCCTAAGGGTATGTTACTATTCACCAAAAATTATTTTTGTTTCATTAGACTCCAAAAATCATCCTGAGCACAACCGTGTAAGTCGGATTTTTAAAATTCCAAACACAAAAGTGAAAAACTTATTTTTAAAGGTCACTTATCACTTAGTAGTTCATTATGTTGTGTTTTCTTGTTATTTTATGACAGAAATATAAGAAGGTAATTTCCATTGAAAAACATTGGGTTGTTACACCTACAGTTTAAATGGAACCATTGGTATAGGTCTATACAAATGGTTAAAAACCATTATTATAAGTCTATACCAATTATTCCATGTAAATAGAAGGTTAAAAATACTATGATGACCCTATACCTCAATTATAATAGAATATGTTTCTATAATCCTTTCCCAAAAAACATATACCCAATGGTTGGGAGAATCATTTGTGTAGGATTGAATTCATGCAATTTCCCTTTTTACAAAATAATTAGGATGAAAACTTATGCTTATGAAAATTATTTTAATGTATATTAGCATGATTTATTCTTTACTAAGGTGATAAATATTACCATGGTTACTATTCATATTGATAAAAAAAATAAAAGGGTCATATTGACCAAATTAGAAACTCGTGATTTTACATTTATAATTCCTATTATATAATTCATGTACTTTTATTATAAAATTTTATTTTTAAACAACTTTCAAAAACTGTGATCAAAACATTAAAAAACATTTGAAGAATAAAATTGGATTTATTCTTATCATTTGAATAGAAGAATATTTTTTGAAATATAAAAAATATCATGTAAATAATATATTCATTTCATCAAAATCATTCACTAATAAGAATTGATATAATTTATTATGATAAAAATATTTTGTATGCATAAAAAATATTTTTTATAAAACTATTTCATTTTCATTAAAGTAATTTTTTTCAACTATAATAATTTGAAAATTAATTAATTATTTTTATTCATATATAAAATTATGTTTTTTTAGTTATTACTATTCATACCTTGCAATCCAATTTCATGGTGATAATAATCATTTCAAATAATAATATTTTAATAATATTTCATGTTTCATTTAAGAAATTGGTGTTATGTGTAACCCAAGTTATTCAAAAAATGAATTTATATAAACTTAAAAATTTTATTGAAATTTATGTGTTTTAAAAATTATCTCCATTAATATTCATTTAAAATCCTAAATATTTCATCTTGAATCATTGATTTCTTTGTAAACTACATAATGATATTGAAATCTTCATGTCAATCTTAGCATGATTTGATTTAATAAATATATCATGAGCTACAATATGCAGATAGAATATTCTATAAATCTGAAGAGTTGTATAAAAAACACCAATGTATCTTATGATATAACTAAAAAAATCAAATATAAAATAATTTAAATACACATTAAAATGTTCCTAAGTAGAATTATGATGAAAAAGAATCAAACCTACAATTTCATAGACTTAATGTTATGATATGTTGTTCCATCCATATGTAGTATAAAAAAAACCTTACAAAGGTTCATGATGGGCATTATGATGTATTACGCTGTTATTTTCCATATCAATGGTAAATATAAAATATTATAAAAGACATAAAAAGATAGAAATGACCTATTCAAATGTCATAGTTTTTCAAACTCGCCACAACTTATATAGTGAAGAATTAATATAACTCAACTCAAAGAATCTCATAAGGTACTCAAACAATTCAACTAAAATAAGAATAATTCCAAATTAATTTTTAATTATTTAGAAAAACTTGTTCAAAATATGTATGTTTTTTAAAAATACAATTATGTACTTCAATATACCTCAATGGATTTTTTATCAACCTTACCCAACTATTTATTGAAATTTAACGACTCAAAAAAGAAGTTTTAAACCATTGAAGTTGTCGCGTGGTAAGTATCCTAACAATACTCTATAAGATAATGTATTTTTTATATTTTTTTAATTCATGATAAAAAAATTTGGCCAAGTAATTTGGATTTTTTTCCCTCAACCCAAATAAGGATACAAATCTTTCTCTAATATTTTTCCATAACACCTTCTCAAAATTAACAATATTAGTGTCACATAGTTGTGTATCTATTCCCCATATTTGAATATAGAATTCCAGAATAGTGGGAATATTTCCCAAATGTCCCTCAATTGGAAGGGAATGGTTGAGCCTTTATGTTTATCCTTAATATCTCAATTTTAGAATTGGGCATTACCTTAGTGAATATATCATCAAGTTGACCCCATATAAGAATGATATATAGATTTATATACCCATTGGAAAAAAAATCCCTTTATGAAGGGAAATATTATATCGATGTTCTTGTAAATTTAGTGATTTATATGATATTTTGTATGAAAAATATTACTTTTATTATCACATTAAATTGTATGTATTCTTTAAATATTCATAAAAAATATATATTTATTTATTCATCAAGATCATTGGAGTATAGGGAATGGTAGTGTCCAAATACTTTATCATTTTAGTTCTCAAGGACATTGAATGTTTTTTATTATAATATATAGTACATTGATTCCTATTATATGAAAAATAGAAATTTATTTACACATACTCATTTGAAAATATCCTACTGTGTTAGAATTCTTAAATATGAATAGACTCAGGTTCTCAACATTACTATAAAATTTTCTAAAAATTAGTATCCCTTTGATGAAATTGAGACTTACCTTATATTTCATTATATTTGAATCCTCTTGATACCTCTGGTATCATGCACCCAAAGTTAATACATAAGAAAAATTAATTTCTCGATACTTTAAGATAATGTAAACTAAATTTTATTCTTATTGAATATTTATGATTTAAAAATTCACATTTACTCTCCCGGTCAAGAGTTCTCGAAATATGTATGTGTGTGGAAACTAGTTTTTATTCTTCAATTCTAATATTATTAATAAAAATTCCTTACAAAATCTTATAAATATAAAAAATAATGTTTTGTTCTAGAATAACATGAAATTCGAAAATATAACTTGCTTATCCTATCATGATCATGTCAAATTTAATCATCTATAGTCTATTAATGACATTAAATGAAATCCCTTTTCTCTTGAAGAAAAATAAACTCAATATAAATATTTACAATAAGTGTGTCTTATAATACCTCCTTCCCAAATAGAATTTTAGTAATCATTCCCTTAATTAATTTTACCTCTCTCAACCAGTCATGAAATAATGAGTACATAGATATAGTGGAATAATTTATCCCATATACAACATTCATTAATTTAAGAACAATTATAACATTACTATCATGGATAAATCATTTATTCTTCTTAATGTAAACTTCTTCCTTTATATCTATAATCATAAAGGTATATTTTACATACAGTTGATATATTTTATGCTTTCAATGAGATGCTACTATTAAAAACAATCTTATGGATTTTAATATTCATATAGGTGAAAAAAATCTTTAGAATCAATTCTATAAACCTATGAATAACATTTTGAAACATATTTATCATTGTTCCTTTATATTTATCCTTTACCAAACAACTTTTTACTCAAAACCCACATGTTTCTAATCAATTGTTTTACCTTTTTTCTTGTGGAGAAGGACCAATGGGGAAGTTCTCACAATATTAATTTTTTCATCATTCATAGAATCTATCTATTATTTATATTTAATAGATTCAACAATTGAGAGAGGATTAATAAATGTGATAAGAATTGTTTGTTAATTAAGAATAGATTTTATAATAATTTTTAATATTTAATACTAGTTACCTAATATATTTCCCCCCTTATCATGTTTATTCACATCTTTTTATTTCGATTTACCATTTTCTAAATCTTATTCAACATCATTTTAATCAAAATAACTATTAGATACATGTGTATCTTTCCTAACTTATTAAACTGTATTTTTTTAGGATAAAACACATTTTATTCATAAACATCTTTAAAAATAAATTTATCTAAAAATTTAAGAATATTTTTATTTTAAAATTCTTTTATATCTCAACTAGATTTTTTTAAAAAATATTAATATTTCAGAATCTGTAACCCTTTCAATTTGAAATATATCCCAAAAATATAAATTCCTATCCTTCTCATCAAACGTCACTAGTTTTTATAATTTTTATTAGAAAGGGAAAATAAATGAATCTGAAGTAGTCAACAGTTGATGTTTTTTTCCTTTTCATACTTATTATTATAAGTCTGGATATTATTATGTCTCAACAAATACTAGTTCTGAATATAAACAACTATTTATACTTAATCTCTCCAAAAAATATTTCCCCAATGAATATTAAAGTTTAGTTATTTATATTTAATTCAAGAATTAAATTTTTTCTCTTAATAAAAAATTCTTTTATGGTAAATAATTGGTTTAATATTTGAAATGGATTCTATTTTTATTAATAAAGGATTAAAAATAATTCTCATGAAAATTATTTCTACTAAATATTTATAATTTCATTTGTATAAATCCCAAGATATATCCCTTAAATTCTAATGTTGTGTTTAACATGTCCATTTAATCTATAATATTATTTATAAACAAAACCATGGTCATTATTTTTCAGTACTAAAAAATTTTGGGGAAGTATAAGTCACCACCGGTGTAGTGATTCCTCGTGATTCAATATTAATTTTAGTGTATAAATTCAATGGGTCATGTTTATATTTTTTGTGCACATTTATATTTTCACTATATCATTATAACCTTTTTGATAGGTTTCATACAAAACATATCTATGTATTTTAAATTGTTGTAGATCTGTCTCACTATTTTCCCTTTATTTTTTCCAAAAAATCTTCTATCTATGATGTCTAAGTCTCTTATGACAATGATTTTTTTCAATAACATACTTGGAATTTCTTAGATCTGTAATATAAAATTGATTTACAATGGTGTTATATTTTTTATCTTATATTTTCTACCATTCACTCTCTTTAAAAGTCTAGTAATTTTTAAAAAATAATTCATTTCCATTATGAGAGATCTAATGAAAACTAGGTAAATTATATTGTTTCCATCCAAAAAAGAAAATACCTTGATATTTGAATTTTCATTTTCAATGTCCATTGTATAGATTTATTTTACCATTGAGGAGATATTATTTTCAGAAATATATAATACCACTGTCATGATCATCAATTTTCTTTAGGATATACTTTTTCAAAGAGTAGTCACTACCTAGAATCCATTTCATTCCCTTCTATATATAATTAAATTTCCATTCTGAAATTATTGTTTAATTATGTTTCTTTTTTCTAAACCCAATTCTCTTCATCAGAATGTTAATATTCTCCTACAATCATGTTCATAAACTCCTCAACATACGGACCATAGTTAGCCCAGCTTCTTGATGTACTTTTTAGACTGCCACCATGTCATTTCCAAATGGTTTTTTGAAACATTATATACTATATGTGTCAATATTTTTTCTACAATCTATCTCCATTTTTAGTGGTGATTTTTTCAATTGATTCAATCCAATATATTCAACGTGGTCTTCCTTTTTTATTTGTGGTTTTGAGTTTTAAATTTTTTTAATCAACCATATGATACGTTTAATCCATATCTATACGAGTACCAAATTTAGTAGCGATATAAACAAACATTATAGGAATGAAAATTTTAGAATAGGTTTAAACTACCTATATTTATGATAGTAAAAAAAATACATTTCAGGTTATCTTCTAAGAATAATTAAAATAGAAAACAAATATCATGGATTAAAATATACATCATTAAACATAACAGTTCAATTATATCCAACATCATAATTAAAAATTAATTTCATACCATGATTCTCAATTTCCCATGTTTAATATGATTTACATATTTCATTATACAATATCATAATTCAACATAATCTTTTAATAGAATTAAACTTTTAATCTACACATTAGTAAAGAATAATACATGTATAAATCTAAACCAACCAATCATCAAAACATCATTGTGTTACTATATCCCTATATCATTGAAAATTTCACATGAGATATATAAAATTATAATCGATTCACGTTATGTATGACTTATCAATTCATCATAAATCATATTCATGATATAATACTATAACATCAAAAAAATAAAGTTAACCACTTGCACAATATATCATACCATAAACCATTATCTGCTTCATAATTCAAGATCCCATGAACTAATACAAACCCAAAAGAACCTATAAATTATACCACAAAAAATATATAATAATAATAAATATCAAATAAAACATTGAAATGATTACCCAAATTTTAATGAAATATATAAAAAATTAATAAAATTATATATATTCCTTGGTATTAGATAGTTGAATCCCACTAAGATATTTTTGTTGAAAAACTATCAATTTAATTCAAATAGACTAACAATAACATGTATTCAAATTTTAAAATCAAAAACTATCTCTATTTACTAAAACATGAATCTTTAAAAACATATCAATTTTACAAATCAATATTGAAATAACCCTACAGATGATTTACATATATTTTTGATACATTTTAAAAAAACAATATTTTCCGAAATTATCTAATTTACAATTACAATGTAATAGAATACCATACAACTTATCTAATACAATACATTAAAAACATAAGTTTAATAAATAAAATTTTCCAAATTTCAAGATAGTATAATTTTTTTTCAAAAAAAAATTAAAAATATATTCATTTCATAGTCTATGTTATGAAAACAATTCCACTAATATATATATCAAAATATAAATATTTTAAACAAATCATCCCTTCTCAAAAACTGACTACTCTTTTAAATCATAATTGATAAAAAGAGTTTCTTCTCATACACTTAAAAAATATAGAGGTTTTATAAAAAAAATAGCTAATTATAACTATAATAACATGAAAAAATTTATATTATTCTTTAAATAATTCATTAAAAAGTTTGAACAAATATTTCTAGGGAAAAATAATGTATCATGCTCCAAAAAAGGATGCAATATGAGAAAATATGCAATGATCAGTAAAGAAATGATAATCTAATAGAAATAGTCATGTTAATATACCTACCATGATGAAAATCTACCAATATATCATGAAATCATAAATATGAAATATTCATAGGAATAAATATTAATGAATAATAAAATAAAAATCTTATTAGTAAACTCAAAAAAACCATATGATACTCTAATTTCACATTGAAATCTATAATAAAACTATTCAATATATCAACTAAATAAAATTAAACTATTTTATTTGTTTTTAGTACTCACTTTTTTTATATAACAATAAAATCCATATATAGTTCCAAATAAATCCCCATTAATTCATCCCGATGATACACACTCATCTACATATTTATCCCCATCTCCACCTTGATCTCCACATTCTTATTCAAGAACCTGAATTATAACATTGAAACCTATTCTCTAATGTAATAATGAAATCTATAATACACATATTCAACATATCCACTAAATATAATTCACCAAAATTGCATGCCATAAGTATCGAATTTTGTTATATAACTATAACGTCCATTTAGAGGTCAAAATAAATCCCAATGAATTCATCTTGATGAGTGAAAATCATCTTAATATTTATACCCGTATCCACCTTTATCTCCACTCCCTTATTCAATAACCTATGCTTTATATTATTTATTCACAAAATATTATTTATATATTTTTT
The DNA here is from genome assembly GCA_963277665.1 of Viscum album. Classification (NCBI taxonomy): domain Eukaryota; kingdom Viridiplantae; phylum Streptophyta; class Magnoliopsida; order Santalales; family Viscaceae; genus Viscum; species Viscum album. The sequence continues at coordinate 2,021,401,299 of OY728125.1, read as the reverse complement.
TCAAATCAAAATAAATAATTTTTGTAATGATTATGAAATTGTGAAATTTAACTCCTAACACTATCCAAAATCCATTGAAATATCACTATGGACATCCCTTATTCTTATATTGTGTTTCATGTCTCATGAATTATGTTTTTGATCACAATAAATTTCATACAATCTTATTGAGTGAAATATGAACTAAAAAGTTAATAATAATATAACATAAAAAAAATAAACATGGTTACCTGCCAAAGGAATTGATGGAAATGGTCCAAAATACCATATTGTGAACATGACCATGATGGTCCATTATAAGAAACTGACAAATAGAATCATTTGGGGGGATTGAGATGCAAATAATGTGTTGTTAACCTAAGAATATTTTATTTATATCTACATATACAATATCATTCATGTTTAAAATAATAAAAAATATCAAAAAAAGAAAACCACTGGCCTCTATACCAATTCAAAAATTTATAATTAAAATAAAAAATAATGAAATTAAATGAAGTGACTCTATTGACACATTCATGAAGAGAATAATGTTAAGTTAAATGGGATATGAATAAGATTATAAAATCCATAAAATTTTTATTTAGTTTTCATGAGGTTCAAAGAACATCATTTATCGTGTTAATTTAAGAATTATCCGTAACAAGTTTTATTGATATGTTCTTATATTTATGATGTTGCCCAATAATTCCAAAATCATAATTTATCTTTTTCTGAAATTTATTACCAATTGTAGATGATGTATCACAATAATTTTGTTGATTTAAATTACAACTCAATAATTCCATAAAAATGGATAGTCTCTGAAAATTATAATTCACATATTAGCCAAGGAATTGCTTCAATATCAACTATTAAAAAGATTTGTGTCTCTTTAATGATATTTATAATATGCATCTATAAACTAGGCATTTTAATCTCCCATTAATGGATGAATTGGAAGTTACAAAATCAAAAAAAAAAACCTCCTCCAAACCCATAGTATAATGAGGTGTGTTACAAGTTAATGTGATCTAAATTTTATCCATATATCACCAATTACATACACATTGTGAAACAAAATCTAGAATTACTCAAAACTAAAGTTACTATATAATCACATTACCACTACCAATTGTGATAATGTTTACCCATAGTTGTTTTTGGTCAATTTCGTAATTATATTGTGAAATTTTTTTCATATTACCATTAATTATTTAACTTTTTGTAACTGAATACATTAAAAGCATGAAAATTTTATAATAAGGATAAATATATTAAAAATGATATTAATATCAACAGGTGACAAACTAGAAATTGTTCAAAATAAAATATTAGTAAATTATTTGAAAGCATTTTATACTGGAATTTAATGTCCAATGTATCTAATTAAAAGTATTTCCCAAGTATAGAAGAATATATTTCATAGAGAATTTACCTAAATCTAGATTGAAGAATTCATAAGAAAATCATTAGTTCATAATTTTATAATGTGAATATAATTTAATTTATTATTTTAATGAAAACCATAATTAGAAAATACAAATAAGTTTTAAGGAATTACACATAGGTTAGAACCAGTATCCATTTTCGGATCCTTGATGATATTTCATATAGAGAGCCTTAAAATTATATTTTCATCCATCCATAACAAATTACCCATGAAAACAGAATCAACTTATAGAAATCTGAAATGAAACCTAGAAAAATCATTGTTAAAATAACCTTATAATGATTATATCTTTGAATTGATAGAAGGAATTAATCTGTTTTGAAAATGAATCAATAAATTGAATACTCAAATGCATAAATTAAGACTATAATATCTGTAGGATAGAAATAGTGATGTAGATGCTCAATATACAAGAGGGGGGGTGAATTGTACAATTTAAAAATTTCCTTAAACAAGGAAAGATCTAAGTTTAACAAAGTTAAACAAAGAAAATTCAAAACACCTCTAACACCAATTGAAATATTGGAACAAAGTATGAAGTTAAAAAATTCTAGTTCTATACACTTGATTAAATCTCAAAAGTGATTCTGAAAAACCGGTTCCATAAATATGGATCCAGAAAATGAAACTTAACCAAAGTTTACAATATGAGATTCTACCTTAAAGCATATATAATCTAACTGAATCAGAGTACACAAGTGTAAGTAAGTATAAGATGGTTATACTTTCTTAAACATACAAAATGCAGCGGAAAAGATAAACTTGTAACAAAAACAAGTAACAAGATACAAATATTTTAACTCAAAGAGAAGGGTATCCAACAAACTTGGATAAAGGTCCCTTGATTTATACTTTCAAGAAATTCTGTCTTACCCACACCTAGGTAAGCCCTCGATATGAAGATCTGAGTCTCTATCTTGCTATCCCCGCAAGCCATCAACTCTAGGGTAGTTGGAACCTCTGTCTTCCTCAGCAAGGAAGCCCTAGAACTTCAAGGTAGTTGGAACCTCTGTCTTCCTATCCTCGGAATCCCTCAAATGTAATCACCAACATTCAGTGTCGCACGAAGCAATATGAACGAGCAGTTCAGTATGCACAAGGAATGAAAATATTCTCTCTCAAAAAATCACCTTGACAGCGTGTGGTCTCTAGAGTGATCAACTTGTTATTGAGCTCTTTCAAATGAGATCCTATTTATAGGATCGGTAGAAACGGTCGGCTCCCTCCTCCAACGGTCATATTTTTCATAAATTTCGGAGGGACCTTTCCACATGTCACTCAACCAACGGTTAGTTAAAATCAGAATGGATGACATCGTTTTATAACAATACATGTGTAACTGAAAGCACAACAACTTTTTATAACAAACATAACAAATCGGAGTGTAAGTAAAAAGTTCAGAGCCTAACTAAAAATTATATTTGGAGTCTGTATTACAAGGATATTAGGATTCTGTTTATCAGAAGAATTCGAAGTCGAATTTTATAAAATTTCATATCCGTAATTCATAATCAGAATTCATAACTAGAATTCGTAATGAGAATTCTATATTAGAATTCTTAATGAAAATTCGTCATCAAAATTCATAATGAGAATTAATTACAAAATTCGTAATGAGAATTAATTATAGAATTCATAATGAGAAATCCTCATAAAATTCGTAATGAGAATTCATTACAGAATTCGTAATGAGAATTCATCACAGAATTCATAATGAGAATTCATCATCAGAATTCGTAATGAGTCTTCTCGATTAGAATTTGTAATGGGAATTCATCATCAGAATTCTTAATGAGAATTCATCACAGAATTCATAATGAGAATTCATCACAGAATTCATAATGATAATTCGTCATCAGAATTCGTAATGAGTATTCTGCATTAGAATTCGTAATGGGAATTCGCCATCAGAATTCGTAATGAGAATTCATTACAGAATTCGTAATGAGAATTCATCATAGAATTCGGAATGAGAATTCACCATAGAATTCATAATGAGAATTAATCACAGAATTTGTAATGAGAATTCATCACAGAATTTGTAATGAGAATTCGAATCCTGAAACAGAATTCATCATATCAAAGTATTATATGATTACAAGAATATAGATATGAATCCAATTTGTATACTTAAGAAACAATGTTGACATGAACAATGAAAACAAGAAATAGGTAAATTTCCTTAATGTAATTTTCCTTAAATAATTAAAAAAGGGGTTAAAAACATATTTTCTTAAATATAAGGTGTTTGTGATTTTCAAAACAAGGAATGGAAAAGTCATAAGGAAAACATTATTGACTAAACAATCTCTCCCTTTTTGGAAAGCAACAAAATCCTTACGAAAAATAATATAAGAGCTTAGAATAAATTTCTAGACTTTGAAATTAAAGCTTATCTACCTTTGTTTATGAGTGATAGTGAATAAGACTAACTCCCCCTTAGGCTTTGGAACTCTAAGGATCGTATTCTCGATTTCCAGAATAGAATTTTCGTTATCATAAGAATGAAAAACTTTGTAATGAGGAGCTCCCCCTTAGATAATCTCCCCCTTACTTAGGTATAGTTCTTCTTTACTTAGAAATTTTTCTTCTCCCTTTTAGATTCTTCCTTCTCCCCCTTTTGAGTAATTTTTTATTCTCCCCCTTTGTAATTTTCAAAAAGAATTGAGGGAATGGAAAATATAATAAAGTACTTGAAATATTAGTTCATGAAACCAACCAAAAGACAAGTAACCAAAATTTCATCACTATTGGAAAGAACTAGTGCAAGGAAAAACAGTACAATAAAAGATCGGAGTGGTCTATTTTGATTCTCTTTCCTTGGGAATATGAATTTTGACAATTGTCTTCAGCTTATTCATTTCTTTGTGGTCCTCATCCACTTTCTTTACTAAAGAAATGATTATTACATCTTGATCCTCCATTGCCACTACTTGAGCTTTAAGAGCTTCATCTTTCTTTATAGCCCTTCCTTCTAACTGAGTCCGAAGATATTTTTCTTCCCTGTAGTACTGGACAAGAGAACTTAGCTTTCCATTCAGATCTTTGACATTCTACATCCGAACATCCTACTCAAGAATTAACTTATTCTCAAAATAATTTGTAAGATCCTTGATTTTTGAGTCTTCCATATCAAAAGCATCTTTAATATCTACTTGGAATTGATCAAGCTATACCATCTCTTGAATAAATTTCTTAGACCACTTGGTTATCTTCTTGAAAGAAAATCTATGAGCATAATAATTGATAAGAAATTTTTTATGATCAGCCTCAAGCTTAGAACACCTATCCATCACCATGGATACAGAGACTGAATTTTGATTTATGCTATGCTGAATCATCTGGCATCTGGATTCTATTTCTGGAAAAAATGAAATGATGTCCACCGGCTTCTTTAGGGACTACTCAACAAAGTCATGTCCAAAGACAGATGACTTCGAATCTGATATTCTGGTTGGATATAGTTCTTCCTATAACTGTATCAGATTCCTTTTGGATGATCCTCTATCTTCTTTCCTTATTATAATATATTTTGTTGGAATGTCCATAAGCACTTTCTTTCCCTAATGAATTTTCAGAACTGTCTCATCAGGAGATTCGTCCTCGGATTCAGATACTTGAACAATCACATCTTCATCAACTTTCTCCATTTATTCTCCAGCTTCAACATCCTTAGGCTGTATAAAGTCATGATTGTGACTTTCTTCCTCATACGTCTTGTTCGCTTCCTCTTCACTTTTCTCATCAACTCTAGGTGTAGAAATTTTTAAAGATCCGTCTTGGGAAGTCCTGACTAAAAATTTCTCGGAAGCACTATCCTTCTCATGATATTATTCAAAATGTTTTATTACATCACCAGAGCCACCACTGGTCTCTGTTTTCTAGATTTCTTCCATAACTTTCTCAACTCTCATCATCAAATCCTTCTCAGATTTCTTCTTTTTAGAATTTTCTGGAGTTTTGTCACCCAGAGTTCCAGGAAAACCTTCAACCAAAAAGGATTTTGGAATGGGTAAATTTTAATATTCTAATTCAGGGGCCTTCAGAAGAGATTGAACAATATCTACCTTTGACATCTTCTTTTTCAACTTCATATCTTTGGCTTGCTTTTCTAATTCATCAGTCACTTTATCTTTCAAGGCCTTAGCCTCAGCAGGGTCCAATCCGAATTGAGGCTCCCCTTCTTTCCTTTTTTTTCTTTATCTTGCCTCCACTTGGAAACTACCTCCTCTGGAAAAGCCTTTTTTTCTTGGGTTTAGGGGCTGCAGATTGAGTTTCCTTGGACTTAGGGGTTTTCTCAGCAAGTTCCACTTCCCTTAATTTCCTTTTCTTCCCAGCTTTCTGTGATGGATATGGATTTTTTTGATCTTTCTGAGCTATCTCAGCCTCTTCCTCTGGTAAAGAATAGAATTCTCCAGATTTAACAAAAAATTCAATTTTCATCCTCTTCAACGTATCATCACAAACAAGCATTACCTTGTAATTCCTTGGATTGGAAATGCAAGCAACTTTAAACGAATCAAGACACCTGATAATAAGCTTCAAAATCTAGGAGGTTGTTCATACCAAGATCAAGGGGCTTGTTTAAGACCATACAAATCTTGGGTAAGTCTAAAAACATGATTAGGATATTTTGTGTCTTCAAAGCCACGAGGTTGTTCAACAAAAACTTCCTCTTGGACGTAACCGTTCAGAAAAGAACATTTCACATCCATTTGAAAAGGTTTGAAATTGAAAAATAATGCAAAGGCAAGTAAGATACTAATAGATTCAAGTCTAGCTACTGGAGAATAGGTTTCTTCATAGTCTTTTCCCTCTTGTTGATTATAGACTTTGGCAACTAGTCTAGCTTTATTTATAACTATGAATCCATTTTCATCACACTTATTTCTAAAGACCCACTTTACTACAATAACAGAAGTTTCTTTAGGTCTTTCAACCAAGGTCCAGACTTTATTCCTTTCGAATTCATTTAGTTCATCTTGCATTGATTTGATCCAATCATAATCACCTAAAGCTTCATCAGTGCTTTTTGGTTCTAATTGGGAAAGAAATGCTATATGTTCTACTTTATTCCTTAAAGAACTTCTAGTCCTTATAGGTTGATTTACATCACCAATGATACTATCACTGGGATTATTCTTAAGAAACACATGAATTGGGTTTTGTAAAACATGTTCATCAACATAGGGTAGAAAGTATTTTGGGGTAAATGTTTCAGAAATATTTTCATGAACATTTTCCTTATCAGAAGGATCTTCTAACAAAGTTTGACAATCAGTTTTTGAAAACACATCTGAGGATGTAGGTTGGGATGGTTTAAAAACAAAAGGTTCTGACTCATCAAATTTTACATGTATTGTATCCTCAACAGTACAAGTGTTTTTATTGAAAACTCTATAAGCCTTAGAAGTTGTAGAGTAGCCTAAGAAAATTTCTTCATCAGATTTTGGTGCAAATTTGTGTAGATTATATTTAGTATTTAGGATGAATACCTTGCAACCAAAAACCTTGAAGTAGGAAAGTCTAGGTTTTCTACCATTCCATAACTCATAAGGAGTTTTATTAAGAAAAGGTATAATCAAAACTCGATTTATAGTATAACAAGTAGTACTTACAACTTTAGCCTAGAAATGTCTAGCTATAGAATATTCACTCAACATGGTTCTAGTTATCTCCTGAAGAATTCTATTTCTTCTTTCAACTACAGCATTTTGTTGAGGAGTTCTAGGTGCTGAAAAGTTGTGAGTAATACCTTTTCTACTACAAAAAGTTTCAAAATCATAATTTTGAAATTCTCCTCCATGATCATTATGAATAGTTTTCAGTGGAAGGTTTTTCTCATTTTCAACTCGGGCTCTAAAACATTTGAAAAAAGAAAAAGCTTCAGACTTCTTTGTAAGAAAATAGACCCATGTAAATCTAGTGTAATCATCAACTAGAACAAACACATAGTATTTTCCTCCAATGCTTCCAGTTTTTGTTAGACCAAAAAGATCCATGTGCACCAACTGTAATGCATCAGTTTTTGAGACTTCACCGATTGATTTAAAACAATATTTAAGTTACTTTCCATATTGACAAGGATCACAAACTTTAGAAGAATCAAATCTATGCTCTGGTAGATCATTAACTAGTTTCTTCTTATATATTTTACATAAGTTTCTAAGGTTATAGTGACCTAGTATTCTATGCCATAACCAATAATGATCTTCCATTGCACTTAGGCAAGGTATGTCTTGGCTCCTATGGGATTCTAAGTTCAAAGTGTATACATTCTCTTGTCTATTGGCAGAGAGAATAAACTCTTCCTTGGAATTGTGTACTAAGCACTTATCATTCCTAAAATTCACAAGGTATCCTTCATCACATAATTGAATTATGCTAATGAGGTTATGATTAAGACCCTTAACAAACAAAACATTTGAAATCAAAGTTTTACCAAGAAGAACAATATTACCTATACCAACAATTTCTCCATGAGCATTGTCTATGAAATTTACTTTTCCTCCTTTCGTCTTGATAACATTTTCAAAATAGTTTTTGTTACCAGTCATATGTCGAGAACATCCACTATCCATGTACCATGTATTTTTGTTGGTACTTTCCCTATTTTCCTGAAAATAAGAAAAAGTTATGATTTCTGAATCTAGACTTGCTTGGATCTAGAAAATTTCAGAAAGAAAAATTTTGGGTACCCACATCTTTTTATAAAAATAATCCATATGAAAACCTAAAGATTGGGTTTTGTTTAAAGAAAAATTCTTTGCCCAGTGACCACCACATTGACACTTGGTACAAAATGGGTCACTTTGAGGAACAAAGTATTTGTTACTAAAAATTGGTTTAGCATGGGTACAACCAAATCCGAACTTGTTTATTAAGGGTCGTATTTGTGAATACATCTTATCAAAATTTTCTTTACCTAAGGTAAAGTTCGAAAAACACTCCTTTAAGGAAAATATTTCGGACATGAGTTTAATAACCAAGTTTTTATCTTCCGAATCATTATATTTGGAACTAGATCTAGGCTCAACAACACTTTTCTTAGAAATTAATTTTTCTAGATCTTTAGAAAGTTTATTCTTCTCAGAATTTACTTCATCAAGAATTTTTGAAATACTTATAAAATCAACATTTTTCTTATCAAGATCTTTAGAAAGATATGATATTTCCCTAGTAAGAATAGTATTCCTATAATTTGCCTTATCAAGTTTTTTCTTCAATTTTGAGTTCTCAATCTCAAGAAGTTCAGAAAACCTAGAAACTTATTTATAGGTAGGTAAAGTATTTTCTTCATCAGAAGAAGATTCTTCTTCCAAAGAGTTATAATATTTACTATCAATAGAATTTAAAGAAACATTAGTCAATGATTCACCATTGTGTACCTTATCCATCAAGCAACAATTGTTAATAGGTAGTCTAGCTATAAGACCAAGATTCATCTATCCAGAGGACTCATAATCCGAAGATTCATCTGAAGAGTCACCACTACTGGCACTCCAAGTACCATTAGCTTTCAGAACTTTCTTAGCTTTGGACTTGTAATACTTCTTTCAGTTCCTTTCAGAATTCCTTTCTTTTCTCTCTTTTCTTTTGAGCATAGGGCAGTCAGGACTAATGTGTCTAGCTATCTTTAATTTATAGCATGTGACCTCTTAATCTTTATTATCTTTCCTTTCCTTCTTCTTATACTTGGATTGGAAATTTCTTTGTCTAGCTATCTTGTTCATACTTCGAGCAAGATTTTCTAACTCATTCTCTGAGACTTCACTCTCACTAAATTGAGATTGGATAACAACTTTCTTAGAATTGTATCTAGTTACTCTCTCAGGAGTCTTATCTTTCATGTTATTTGCTGTTTTAGTAAAAGCAACAGTACCATTTCCATTCTTCTTTTTGATGTTTTCAGCATCTCTCTTCATCCTTGTTTCATGTTGAAGAAGAGTTCCAAACAGCACATCTAAGGAAATTTGAGTGACCTTCCTGTTCTCATCAATTGTAGTTCTCTTTGAATCCCATTCATTGGGAATAATATCAATGATCTTGCCAACAAGATCTTTATCATCTAGACCTTTTTCTCCCATATATTGTAAGCTCTTCATGATATTCATATACCTCTGCTGTACTTTACAAATGGATTCTCCATAAGGAAATTTAAAACTATGATACTCAAATCTAAGCATAGCTCTTCTGGTCTCGATCACTTTGAATGTACCAAAATGTGTAACTTCGAGTTTCTTCCATATATAGTTAGCTGCTTCATAAGAAGAAATTTGGCTATATATATTCCTAGTCATTGAACATAGTAAAGTATTGCATACCATATAGTTTAATTGATAATCATGCTTCTCTTGGATAGTGAAAGTACTAACTTTCTTATCGGGAATTTGATAACCTCCTGTAATCGTAACAAAATTTTCTACTCCCGTATTGATAACAAAAGTCTTCATTCGATCTCTCCAATACTCATAATCATTACCATCAAAAATTGGTGGACTTGTAAGATTTAGGTTGTCGATAGAACCAACATTGATTCCTGCCATCTTAAAAAAACCTTTCCACACAAAAACTTGTTAATAACAAAAGTTCAGATTCAAAAAAAATATTCCTAAGAAAAAAATATAGAACAATGAAAAACTGAGCAAGAAAAACTTATATTTGAGTATAAGTATTTCAGATACCTCCTCTAACACCAATTGTAGTATCGAAATAGTGATGTAGATACTCAATATACAATAGGGGGGTGAATTGTACACTTTAAAAATTTCCTTAAACATGGAAAGATCTAAGTTTAACAAAGTTAAACTAAGAAAATTCACAACACCTCTAACACCAATTGAAAGATTGGAAGAAAGTATGAAGCTACAAACTTTTAGCTCTATACACTTGCTTAAATCCGGAATGTGATTCCAAAAAACTGGTTCCAGAAATGTGGATCTAGAAAATGAAACTTAACCAAAGTTTACAATATGAGATTCTACCTTAAAGCGTATATAATCTAACTGAATCATAGTACACAAGTGTAAGGAAGTATAAGATGTTCATACTTTCTTAAACATACAAAATTCAGCATAAAAGATAAACTTGTAACAAAAACAAGTAACAAGATATATATATTTTAACCCAAAGAGAAGGGTATCCAACAACCTTGGATAAAGGTCCCTTGATTTATACTTTCAAGAAAGTTTGTCTTACCCACACCTAGGTAAGCCCTCTATACGAAGATATGAGTCTCTATCTTGCTATCCTCATAAGCCCTCAACTTCAAGGTAGTTGGAATCTCTGTCTTCCTCAGCAAGGAAGCCCTCAAACTTCAAGGTAGTCGTAACCTCTATCTTCCTATCCCCGGAAGCCCTCAAGTGTAATCACCAACATTCGGAGTCACACGAAGCAATCTGAACAAGAAGTTCAGTACACACAAGGCATGAAAAGATTCTCTCCATATAAATCACCTTGACATAGTGTGGTCTCTAGAGTGATCAACTTGTTATTGAGCTCTTTCAAATGAGCTTTTATTTATAGGATTGGTAGCAACGGTCGACTCCCTCCTCCAACGGTCATATTTTTCTTAAAATTCGAAGGGACCTGTACATGTTTCACAAAACCAACAGTTAGTTAAAAACAGAATTGACGACATCGTTTTATAACAAAACATGTGTAACTGAAAGCATGACATCATTTTATAACAAACTTAAAAAATCAGAGTGTAAGTAAAAAAGTTCAGATTCCAACCAAAATTTATATTCGGGTTCTATATTACAAGGATATTCTGATTTTGTTTATCATAAGAATTCATAGTTGAATTTCATAAAAGTACGTATCTATAATTCGTAATCAGAATTCATAACTAGAATTTTTAATGAGAATTCTGTATTAGAATTCGTAATGGGAATTCTTCATCAGAATTCATAATGAGAATTCATTACAGAATTCCTAATGAGAATTCATCATATAATTTGTAATGAGAATTCATCAGAGAATTCGTAATGAGAATTCATCACCGAATTCGTAATGACAATTCATCAGAGAATTTGTAATGAGAATTTGTCATCAGAATTCGTAATGAGTATTCTACATTAGAATTCGTAATGGGAATTTGTCATCAGATTTCATAATGAGAATTCATTATAGAATTCTTAATGATAATTAATCACATAATTCATAATGAGAATTCATCATAGAATTCGTAATGAGAATTCATCACAGAATTCGTAATAAGAATTCGTCATCAGAATTCATAATGAGTATTCTGCATTAGAATTCGTAATGGGAATTCATCATCAGAATTCGTAATGAGAATTCATTACAGAATTTGTAATGAGAATTCATCATAGAATTCGTAATGAGAATTCATCATAGAATTTGTAATGAGAATTCATCACAGAATTCGTAATGATAATTCATCACAGAATTCATAATGAGAATTCGGATCCTGAAACATAATTCTTCATATCAAAGTATTATATGATTCCAAGAATATAGATTTTAATTCGATTTTTATAATTAATAAAAAATGTTGATATGAACAATGAAAACAAGAAAGAGGTAAATTTCCTTAAGTAAATTTTCCTTAAAGAAGTAAAACAGTGGTAAAAAACATATTTTCTTAAAGATAAGGTGTTTGTGATTTTCAAAACAAGGAATGGAAAATTCATTAGGAAAAAATTATTGACTCAACACTCTCCCCCTTTTTGGAAAGCACAAACAACCTTACGAAAAAGAATATAAGATCTTAGAATAAATTTCTAGACATTGATATTAAATCTTATCTCCCATTGTTTATGAGTGATAGTGAATACGACTAACTCCCCCTTAGGCTTTAGAACTCTAAGGATTGCATTCTAGATTTCCAGAATGGAATTTTCATTATCATAAGAATGAAAAACTTCATAATGAGGATCTCCCCTTAGATAATCTCCCCCTTACATAAGGATAGTTCTTCTTTACTTAGAAATTTTTCTTCTCCCTTTTAGATTCTTCCTTCTCCCCCTTTTCAGTAATTTTTTCTTCTCCTCCTTTGTGATTTTCAAAAATAATTGAGATAATGGAAAATATAACAAAGTACTTGAAATATTAGTTCATACAACCAACCAAAAGACAAGTAACAAAAATTTAATTACTATTGGAAATAACTAGTGTAAGGAAAAACAGTACAATAAAAGATCGGAGTGGTCTATTTTGTTTCTTTTTTACTTAGGCATAAGCATTTTGACAATTGTATTCGGCTTCTTCATTTATTTTTGGTCCTCCTCCACTTGCTTCTATAAAGCAATGATTCTTGAATCTTGAGTCTCCATTGCCACTACTTGAGCATTATGAGCTTTATCTTTCTTTACAACCTTTCCTTCCAACTGAGTCTGAAGATCATTTTCATCCCTGTAGTACTGGACAAGAGAACTTAGCTTCCCATTCAGATCTTTGACCTCCTGCATCCGAACATCCTTCTCAAGAATTAACTTCTTATCAAAAGAATTTGTAAGATCCTTGATTTTAGAGTCTTCCATATCAAAAGCATCTTTAAAATCTACTTGTAATTGATCAAGATATACCATATCTTGAACAATTTTCTTATACCACTTGGTTACATTCTTGCAAGAAAATCTATGAGCATCATAATTGATATGAAAGTTTTTATGATCAGCCTCAAACTGAGCACACATATCCATAACCATGGATACAGAGACTGAATTTTTATATATGATATGCTGAATCATCTAGAATCTGGATTCTATTGCTGGAAAAATCAGAATGATGTCCACCAGCTTCTTTAGGGACTAATCAACAAAGTCATGTCCAAAGACAGATGACTGTGAATCTGATATTTTGGTTGGAGATGGTTCTTCCTCATACTATATCAGCTTCCTTTTGGATGATCCTCTAGCTTCTTTCCTTCTTATAATATCTTTCTTTGGAGTGTCCATAAGCACTTGCTTCCCCTTATCAATTTTCAGAACTGCCTCATCAAGAGAATCTTCCTCGAATTCAGATACTTGAACAATATCATCTTCATCAACTTTCTCCTTTGCTTCTCCAACTTCAACATCCTCATGTTGTATAAAGTAATGATTGTTACTTTTTTCCTCAGACGGCTTGTTCACTTCCTCTTCACCTTTCTCATCAACTCTAGGTGTAGCAATTTTTGAAGATCCGACTTGGGAGGTCCGGAGTGAAAATTTCTCAGAAGCACTATCCTTCTCATGATAGTCTTAAACATGTTTTATTACAACACCAGAGCCACCACTGCTCTCTGTTTTATAGATTTCTTCCACAACTTTATGAACTCCCAGCATCAAATCCTTCTCAGCTTTCTTCTTTTTAGAATTTTCCGGAGTCTTCTCACCCAGAGTTCTAGGAAAACCTTCATCCAAAAAGGATTTCATAATGGTTAAATTTTTAGATTCTACTTCAGTGGCCTTCAGAAGAGATTTAACAATCTCTACCTCTGACATCTTCTTTTTCAAATTCTTCTCTTTGGCTTGATTTTCTAATTTATCAGACACTTTCTCTTTTAAGGCCTTAGCCTCAGTAGGGTCCAATCTGAATTGAGGCTCCCCTTGTTTCCTTTTTTTCTTTATCTTGCCTCCACTTGGAAACTACCTCATCTAGAAAAGCCTTTTGTTTCTTGGGTTTAGGGCGTGCGGTTTGAGTTTCCTTGGACTTAGGGGTTTTCTAAGCAAGTTCCACTTCCTTTAATTTCCTTTTCTTCCCAGCTTTCATTGATGGTTCCGTAGTTTGTTGATCTTTCTGAGCTGCCTCATCCTCTTCCTCTGGTAAAGAATATAATTCTCCGGATTCAACAGAAAATTCCATTTTCTTCCTCTTCAACGTATCATCACTAACAAACATTAACTTTCAATTCCTTGGCTTAAAAGTGCAAGTAACTTTAATTGAATCAAGACACCTGATAATAAGCTTGGAAAGCAAGGCCGAATACATTATAATCGAGCTTTCAGATTCCCTTCTTTAATATTCTTAACTATAATCAAAACATGCCTCATCAAATTTAATTTCCTTAGATTTACCAAGAAATCTAGGACATAAATGTCACTTTTCTTGAGGTTATACTTATCACCCCTTCTTGGTACGAAAAAACCTTGTTCCCACAGCTGTAGAATACGATTATTCAAAGAGAGATGAGTAATCTTTATAGTCTTAACATCTTTAAGTCCAAGGCATTCTTTATCCTTGACTTTATTGAAACTTCCTTTCTCATCTGGAAGCTTGTGTGAGCAAAATTCAGCTACCCCTTCATATGATAGACCCACCAAGCTTACAGACTTGGTGTAAGAAAATTTGTAAGTCTTCCCATAAGACTTGAAAGAAAACTTCTTTCTTCAAACTTACTTAAAGAATGAAACAGACTCGTAAAACTCTATAAGAAAATATGAATAAACCAGATCTTGATACGCTGGCTTTGATAAGAATACATCCTCCTAGCCATTGAGTTTGATGTTCTTAGATATAATAGAATCATACTTGTAGAAATTAGGATGCACCATCCTATCCCTATAAATTAACCACTTAGAAATGGGCTTCATAGTTGACATATCTTGAGAAGTGGCTTCTTCAGACATCTGAATATGAACGCTTCTGAAGAAATCAGAATGGACTTGGGAAATATAAGAACATCCTTAAGAAAGAAGGACAGAGCTTCGAGATGAAAAATCTTGATATCCTATGTGGGAAAACCCTCGGGGGTCCCCTTTATATAGGCGATGAGGCGACGGTCTAGCTTCCATGATTGATCAAATGGTTGAGAAACATTGAGATTTTATCTGACTGTTGAGAAACAATCTGCAAGGAAAAACTTGAATCCAATCTTTTGAGGTTTTAAGAAAAACATTCGGATAAAAAAATAAATATGAGAAATTTTATAAGAAAAAGAAACTACCAGCAACTAAAAAATGACTACAAAAACTTAAGTAAGAAAATCATACCATTCATATTGGCAAGGAAGTTTATTCGTAATAGATAATATTCTTCTTGAAGAAAATTTGACTACGAAAAACTCATTATGAAAAACTTACTATGGAAAAAAATATGAGGACGAAAATTTTCATTACGAAAATTCTCAGTGCAAAAACTTCATTAAGAAAATTTTCAGTACGAAACCTTCATTACGAAAAACTTTCAGTACAAAACCTTCATTACAAAAATTTCAAGTACGAAACTTCATTAAAAAAATTTCTAGTATGAAAACTTCATTACAAAAATTTCCAGTACGAAACCTTCAATACGAAAATTTTCTGTACGAGAATTTCATTACAAAAATTCTCAGTACGAAAATTTTATTACGAAAGATTCAGTACGAAAATTTCATTCCAAAGAAAAATTTTGAAAAGCATATTACTAAAGAAATTTTTAAAAGCTCATTACAAAAAAATTTCAAAAGCTCATTACGAAAAATTTTCCAAAGCTCATTATGAAAAATTTTCAATGATTTATAGCAGATGTACTCCCCTTATGAAAAGGATTTTATTAAAATAAGGAGAGTGTTTTAACAAGAAGTTAGTGAAGAAATATTACCTTACGGTTATCATTCCTAACTTCTGTTTAATGTATTCAAATCTATCAGAAGATAAAGATTTTTTGAAAATATCAGCAAGTTGATCATGTGTACCGATAAACTGAAGAATGATATCTCCTTTTTGTGTGTGATCCCTAAGAAAGTGTTGCCTAATATCAATCTTCTTTGCACAGGATTTATGTGCAGGGTTTTTACTAAGGTAAATGGAACTTGTGTTATCACACAAAATTTGAGTCTTAGTAAAAATCAAGCCATAATCTGTGAGTGCTTGTTGCATCCACAAAACTTGAGGACAACAACTTCCAACTGCTACATATTCAGCTTCAGCAGTGGAAAGTGCTACTGAGTTTTGCTTCTTGCATGACCAGGAAAATAACGAATCTCCTAATAAATGAAAAGTTCCAGATGTACTTTTTCTATCCATTCTACACCCACCAAAGTCAGCATCTGAAAAACTCTTTAGGATAAAATCATTTCCAGAAGTATAAAATAATCCTAGATCCATGGTTCCCTTTAAGTAGCAAAAAATTATTTTCACTTCCTTTAAATGATATTCCTTAGGATTGGATTGATATCTTGCACATAAGCATATTGAAAACATCAAGTCTGTTCGACTAGATTTCAAGTAAAGTAAACTTCCTATCATACCTCTAAAAGATTTTTGATTTACTGGTTTCCCAGCTTCATCAAGATCAAGTGTGTTTGAGGTACCAATAGGAGTACTTATACTCTTAGTGTTTTCATATCCATACTTGTTAAGAAGATATTTAATATACTTATGTTTATAAATATAGGTTCCTTCTAGTTTTTGAGAAATTTGAAAACCAAGGAAAAATGTTAACTCACCCATCATACTCATTTCAAACTCAGGTTTCATTTGATTCACAATGGAATCAGTTAATGATTGCTAAGTTGAACAAAATATTATGTCATCAATATAAATTTGAACAATTAAAAGATTTTTCGTATCTTTCTTTATAAAAAGGGTTGGATCTTCATTTCCCTTAACATAGTTATTTTGAATCAAAAATTTTGTTAGTCTATCATACCAAGCTCGAGGGGCTTGTTTAAGACTATACAATGCTTTGGTAAGTCTATAAACATGATTAGGATATTTTGTGTCTTCAAAGCCAGGAGGTTGTTCAACAAAAACTTTCTCTTGGATGTAACCGTTAAGAAAAGAACATTTCACATCCATTTGAGAAAGTTTGAAAATGAAAAATGTTTCAAAGTCAAGTAAGATATGAATAGATTCAATTCTAGCTATTGGAGCATAGGTTTCTTCATAGTCTATTCCCTCTTGTTGATTATAGCCTTTGGAAACTAGTCTATCTTTATTTCTAACTATGAATTCATTTTCATCACACTTATTTCTGAAGACCCACTTTACTCCAATAATATAAGTTTCTTTAGGTCTTTCAACCAAGGTCAAGACTTTATTCCTTTCGAATTCATTTAGTTCATCTTGCATGGCTTTGATCCAATCATCATCACCTAAAGCTACATCAGTGCTTTTTGGTTCTAATTGGGAAAAAAATACTAGATGTTCTACTTTATTCCTTAAGGAACTTCTAGTCCTTATAGGCTGATTTACATCACCAATGATACTATCACTGGGATGATTCTTAAGAAACACCTGACTTGGGTTTTGTAAAACTTGTTCATCAATATAGGGTAGAAAGTTTCCTGGGGTAAATGTTTCAGAAATATTTTCTTAAACATTTTCCTTATCAGAGGGATCTTCTAACAAAGGTTGATAATCAGTTTTTGAAAACACATCCGAGGATGTAGGTTGGGATGGTTTAAAAACAAAAGGATTAGACTCATCAAATTTTACATGTACTGTTTCCTCAACAGTACAAGTGTTTTTATTGAAAACTCTATAAGCCTTAGAAGTTGTGGATTAGCCTAAGAAAATTCCTTCATCAGATTTTGGT
This sequence comes from Viscum album, assembly GCA_963277665.1. Classification (NCBI taxonomy): domain Eukaryota; kingdom Viridiplantae; phylum Streptophyta; class Magnoliopsida; order Santalales; family Viscaceae; genus Viscum; species Viscum album. The sequence continues at coordinate 2,021,383,400 of OY728125.1, read as the reverse complement.
ATGAATTTGTGTAGATTATATTTAGTGTTCAGGATGAATACCTTGCAACCAAAAACCTTGAAGTAGAAAAGTCTAGGTTTTCTACCATTCCATAACTCATAAGGGGTTTTATTAAGAAAATGTCTAATCAAAACTCTATTTATAGTATAACAAGAAGTACTTACAGCTTCAGCCCAGAAATGTCTAGCTATAGAATATTCACTCAACATGGTTCTAGTTATCTCTTGAAGAATTATATTTCTTCTTTCAAATACACCATTTTTTTGAGGAGTTCTAGGTGCTGAAAAGTTGTGAGTAATACCTTTTCTACTACAAAAAGATTCAAAATCAGAATTTTGAAATTCTCCTCTATGATCATTATGAATAGTTTTTGGTGGAAGGTTTTTCTCATTTTTAACTTGGGCTCTAAAACTTTTGAAAAAATAAAAAGCTTTAGACTTATTTGCATGAAAATAGACCCATGTAAATCTAGTGTAATCATCAACTAGAACAAACACATAGTATTAGCCTCCAATGCTTCCAGTTTGTGTGGGACCAAAAAGATCCATGTACACCAACTGTAACGCATCAGTTTTTGAGACTTCACTGATTGATTTAAAACTAGATTTATGTTGCTTTCCTAATTGACAAGGATCACAAACTTTAGAAGAATCAAATCTAAGCTCCAGTAGATCCTTAACTAGTTTCTTCTTAGAGAGTTTACATAATTTTCTAATGTTACAGTGACCTATTCTTCTATTCCATAACCAAGAATGATCTTCCATTTCACTTAGGCAAGGTATGTCTTGGCTCCTAAGGTCTTCTAATTTCAAATTATATACATTCTCTTGCCTATGGGAAGAGAGAATAAACTCTTCCTTGGAATTGTGTACTAAGCAAATATCATTCCTAAAATTCACAAGGTATCCTTCATCACAGAATTGACTTATGATAATGAGGTTATGCTTAAGACCCTTAACAAACAAAACATTTGAAATCAAAGTTTTACCAAGAAGAACAATATTACCTATACCAACAATTTCTCCCTGAGTGTTGTCTCCGAAAGTTACTTTTCCTCCTTTCGTATTAATAATCTTTTCAAAATAGTTTTTTTTATCAGTCATATTCCGGGAACATCCATTATCCATGTACCATGTATTTATATTGGTACTTTCCCTATTTTCCTGAAAATAAGAAAATGTTAGGTTTTCGGAATCCAGATTTTCTTGGATCCAGAAATTTTAGAAAGAAAAATTTTGGGTACCCACATATTTTTAGAAAAATAAGCCTTATGAAAACCTAAATATTGGGTTTTTTTAAAGAACAATTCTTTTCCTGGTGACCACCACATTGACACTTGGAGCAAAATGGGGTACTTTGATGAACAAAGTAGTTGTTACTAAAAATTGGTTTAGCATGGGTATAACCAAATCCTGACTTGTTTCTTAAAGGTCGTATTTGTGAATACATCTTATCAAAATTTTCTTTACCTAAGGTAACGTTCGACAAACACTTCTTTAAGGAAAATACTTTGGACTTGAGTTTTATAACCATGTTTTTATCTTCAAAATAATTAGATTTGGAAATAGAGCTAGGATCAAAAACACTTTTCATAGAAATTACATTTTCTAGATCTTTAGAAAGTTTATTCTTCTCAGAATTCACTTCCTCAAGACTTTTTGAAATAATTATAAAATTAGAATTTTTCTTATCAAGATCTTTAGAAATATCTGATATTTCCTTAGTAAGAATAGTATTCTTAGAATTTTCCTTATCATGTTTTTTCATGAGTTTTGGGTTCTCAATCTTAAGAAGTTCATAAAACCTAGAAACTTCTTCATAGGTAGGTAAAGTATTTTATTCATCAAAATAAGATTCTTCATTCGAAGAGTTATAATATTTACTGTCATTAGAATTTAAAGAAACATTGGTCAATGATTAAGAATTGTGTACCTTAGCCATCAAGAAATAATTGTTAATAGGAAATCTGGCTATAAGACCAAGATTCATCTGTCCGGAGGACTCATAATCTGAAGATTCATCTGAAGAGTCACCACCACTAGCACTCCTAGTATCATTAGCTTTCAGAACGTTCTTATATTTGGACTTGTAATACTTCTTTCTGTTCCATTAATAATTCCTTTCTTTTCCCTCTTTTCTTTTGAGAATAAGGCAGTCAAGTCTAATGTGTCTATCTCTCTTTCATTCATAGCATGTGACCTCTTAATCTTTCTTATCTTTCCTTTCCTTCTTCGTATACATGAATTGGAAATTTATTTGTCCATCTATCTTGTTCATCCTTTGAGCAAGATTTTCTAACTCATTCTCTAAGACTTCGCTCTCACTAGATTCAAATTAGATAAAAACTTTCTTAGACTTGGATCTAGTTACTCTCTCAGGAGTCTTAGCTTTCATGTGATTTGATGTTGTAATAAAAGCAACAGTACCATTCCCATTCTTCTTTTTGATGTTGTCATCATCTCTCTTCATCTTGGTTTCATGTTGGAGAAGAGTTCCAAACAGGTCATCTAAGGAAATTTGAGTGACCCTCCTGATCTCATCAATAACAGTTCTCTTTGATTCCCACTCATTGGTCATAATATCAATGATCTTGTCAACAAGAGATTCATCATCCAGACCTTTTTCTCCCATATATTGTAAGCTATTCATGATAGTCATAAACTTCTGTTGTAATTTACAAATGGGTTCTTCATAAGGAAAGTTAAAACTATGATACTCGGCTCTAAACATAGATCTTCTGGTCTTGATCACTTTGGATGTACCAAAATGTGTAACTTCGAGTTTCTTCCATATACAGTTAGCTTCTTCACAAGAAGAAATTTGGCTATATATATTCCTAGTCATTGAACATAGTAAAGTATTGCGTACCTTATAGTTTAATTGATAATCATGCTTCTCTTGGTTTGTGAAAGTACTAACTTCCTTATCAGGAATTTGATAACCTCCTATAAGCATAACAAAATTTTCTACTCCAGTATTGATAAAAAAAGTCTTCATTCGATCTCTTCAATACTCATAATCATTACCATTAAAAATTGGTGGTCTTGTAGGATTTAGGTTGTCGATAGAACCAACATTGATTCCTGCCATCTTAAAAAAAACCTTTCCACACAAAAACTTGTTAATAACCAAAGTTAAGATTCAAGAAGAATATTCCTAAGAAAAAAATATAGAACAATGAAAAACTGAGCAAGAAAAACTTATATGTGAGTATAAGTATTTCAGAGACCTCCTCTGATACCAATTTTAGGATCGAAATAGCGATGTAGATGCTCAATATACAAGAGGGGGTGAATTGTACACTTTAAAATTTCCTTAAACAAGGAAAGATCCAAGTTTAACAAATTTAAACTAAGAAAATTCACAACACTTATAACACCAATTGAAATATTGGAACAAAGTATGAAGTTTCAAACTTCTAGCTTTATACACTTGCTTAAATCTGGAAAGTGATTCCAAAAAACCAGTTCCAGAAATGTGGATCCGGAAAATGAAACTTAACCAAAGTATACAATATGATATTCTACCTTAAAGTGTATAGAATCTAACTGAATCATATTACACAAGTGTAAGGAAGTATAAGATGGTTATTCTTTCTTAAACATACAAAATGCAGCGGAAAAGATAAACTTGTAACGAAAACAAGTAACAAGATATAAATCTTTTAACCCAAAGAGAAGGGTATCCAAAAACCTTGGATAATGGTCCCTTGATTTATACATTCAAGAAATTATGTCTTACCCACACCCGGGTAAGCCCTCGATATGAAGATCAGAGTCTCTATCTTGTTATCCCCACAAGCCCTGAACTTCATCGTAGTTGGAACCTCTGTCTTCCTCAGTAAGGAAGCCCTCGAACTTCATGGTAGTCGGAACCTCTGTCTTCCTATCCCCGAAAGGCCTCAAATGTAATCACCAACATTCGGAGTCGCACGAAGCAATCTGAATGAGAAGTTCATTACACGCAAGGCATGAAAAGATTCTCTCTCTAGAAATCACCTTGACAGCATGTGGTCTCTAGAGTGATCAACTTGTTATTGACCTATTTCAAATGAGCTTCTATTTATAGGCTCAGTAGAAACGGTCGGCTCCCTCCTCCAACGGTCATATTTTCCTTAAATTTATGAGTGACCTATACACGTTTCACTCAACCAACGGTTAGTTAGAAACGGAATGAATGACATAATTTTATAACAAAACATGTGTAACTGAAAGCACGGCATCATTTTATAACAAACTTAACAAATTGGAGTGTAAGTAAAAAGTTCAGAGTCTAACCAAAAATTATATTCAGAGTCTATTTTACAAGGATATTCAGATTCTGTTTATCAGAAGAATTCGGAGTCGAATTTCATAAAAGTTCATATCCATAATTCATAACCCGAATTCATAACTAGAATTCGTAATGAGAATTCTGTATTTGAATTTGTAATGGGAATTCGTCATCAGAATTCAAAATGAGAATTCATTACAGAATTCATAATGAGAATTCATCATAGAATTCATAATGAGAATTCATCATAGAATTTGTAATAAGAATTCATCATAGAATTAATAATGAGAATTCATCACAGAATTCGTAATGAGTATTCATCATCAAATTTCCTAATGAGTATTCTGCATTAGAATTCGTAATGGGAATTCGTCATTAGAATTTGTAATGAGAATTCATGACAGAATTTGTAATGAGAATTCATCATAGAATTCATAATGAGAATTCATCATAGAATTCGTAATGAGAATTCATCATATAATTCGTAATGAGAATTCATCATAGAATTCATAATGAGAATTCATCACAGAATTCGTAATGAGAATTCGTCATCAGAATTCGTAATGAGTATTCTATATTAGAATTCGTAATGGGAATTCGTCATCAGAATTCGTAATGAGAATTCATTATAGAATTAATAATGATAATTCATCATAAAATTCATAATCATAATTCATCATAGAATTCATAATGAGAATTCATCACAGAATTCGTAATGAGAATTCATAACAGAATTCGTAATGAGAATTCGAATCCTGAAACAGAATTCTTCATATCAAAGTATTATACGATTCTAAAAATATAGATATGAATCTGATTTTTATACTTAAGAAAAAATTTTGATATGAACAATGAAAATAATAAATAGGTAAATTTACTTAAGGAAATTTTCCTTAAAGAAGTAAAACAGGGGTAAAAAAATATTTTCTTAAAGATAAGGTGTATGTGATTTTCAAAACAAGGAATGGAAAAGTCACAAGGAAAACCTTATTGACTCAACAATATCTCCTTAAATGGATCATGGTATAACTATAAAAAAACAATAAAAGTGCAACACATAGGTCTTTTAGATTTTTAATTCTAAATGAAAACATAAAAATATTCAGAATAAATCTCCAAATATGTATTTTATTTTCATCCTACCTAGGGACATCAAATTTCAAGGAATCTTGATCACTACTAAAATGGACACATAATTTTAGAGGGCTTTCACATCGCCAAATTAGTTGCACCTCTCCAATGTGAGTACACATCACCATGGAGAAATTCTATTTGGAGGAAACAAATCTTATGAGTCTTTAAGTGTATTGTTATTTGAGGTTAGGTGTGGGCATTGGGGGAGAGAGTAAGGTTCATTTGGATTTTATTTTATAAATATTTTTTCTTATTTTGTAAAAACCAAGATAAATAATATATATGTTTATATATAAGTGACTCTATAAGTGCTACTAATAACCACTAATCGATTCTTATTTTTTTTTATTGTTTTATCTAATTATTTATCCTGTGTCCAGGGTTTTTTAATCTAATTCTTCCCCAATACTTGTGATTTTTTTCCATATACAACATGATGTTTACTAAACATTGTTGCACAATATTTTTCAAATTGACTAATTTTTGTTGAGTATAAAAAAATATTCTTACTCATCATGATTCAATTAGTTCTTCTATGAATCTTTTCACTTATTTTACCGGACATCTTAGTCTATTTATAACTTCATTGCCATTTCTTTCAATGGGTTATCCTTTTATCATATTTATCTTCATACTCTAAATGTTTATTTCTTGAGAAATAATCTATACTATTTGAAATTGTTAAGTAGATAAATCATTTATATGTAAGTATTCCCTTATTCTCGACTATTATATTTTAAATATTTTTAGATATATGGTCTATTATTATCTTGTAACCATTATCATTTTCCACATCAAATACCAATGCACTAGATAAATTAGTTCTATATTATCTGATATTATGTTTTCTCATGAATTTGAATTCGATTTTTTTCAAGTATTTTTTATTTAAAAAATTTTATTTTTTCATTTATAAATGATTATAATTTTTTACCAGCCATCAAGATATACTTAAATATCTTCCTTGATGTAAAATATTTATGTGTCAATATTTTTAGGAAAATTTATCATAGGATTAATGTAAACCATTGAATCCACTAAAGTATCTTTGAAACCTTTTATGTGATTGACTATGCGATCTACTCTAGGGAAATAATAATCAACTACCTCATATTAAGACATTATGATGTATTAAAATTAATCCTTTTTGGTTTCCTACATGTAAAAAATAATTTTATCATTATCATCATACATGTAATCAATGTTTTCCCAAAACAACTTATTTATTTTGAGATCCACTTCTTTATCATACATTTTATCATATAGAGATGAAATAATATCATTTTTATACTTTCCATAAACCAACATCTTTTAATTTTCTACAAATTTCAATAGAGTATCTCATGAAAGGAGTGAATAATTCACTATCATAGAATCACTAGATAAAAAACCAATGATATAAGATATATTAATATAATTCTTCTAAAAATGAATTTATTTTCAATAAAAGATCTAAAAAAACTTTTGTTAAAGAAATTTCATACCCTTAATACATCACCTTTGATTAGAAAAGGATCTCATAGAGAACTCAGTTAGCTCTGATACCTCTTAAAGAGATAATATTAATTGATATAACACAGACTGGGTGATCATAGATATATTTTTCTATAATATCTTTTTTAAATAAGACACTATTAGTTTTTATGGTCCTCATCCACTCTTCTTTATTGTCTTTCCCTTTTGACTGAAACAGGATTGATAATTCAAACAGGACATGGATTATTACAAGGTTCATATCGAGTAGAGATTCCCACTATTTACTATTTTTGGGTTTGATAGATATATCTTTTATGTCACTATATCATGCTTTCAGTGATTATAGTTTCTAAAAATCAATGAAACTGATTGGGAATGTATCATCTGCATCCCATTGATATAAGTAAGTATCATTCACTTCATATGAACTATATCCAAAAATCAAACATTAAATGTTTTATACTAGTTCCACTAGATTTCATGATGTTCCTCTATATTGAGTTTGAATAATAATTCAATGCACTTCATGATGTTTCAGAATCAAAAAATAATATGTTCGTTCTTAGACCAGGATTTTTACTACGAGATAAATATCTCTAAAAATGTATCAAAATCATTCATCTTCCTTAGTATTTTTGAATGTTTTAATTATTACCGAGGGAAAACACACACACACACACACACCAAGATGTAATTATTATTTTTTGATACAAAGGTTCTATCAATTTTCATTGTCCTTGCTTTATAATTTGACCATGATATATCTTTTCTCATTTCCTCTTATTATATTCAAATAATTATTTGAATACTATTTGTATAAAACAATATAAAAATACCCTCTAATTTGTAGCAACATTATCTTCTACATTATATTTTGTCATCAAATTACCCATTTGATTGTGATAAATGATTTCAAATTTATTGATTTTAAATCTTAATTAACTATCATTCTATGATATTCTCCATTAATCTTCATTAGAACTATAAAAAATACCATATTGAATCACTGATGGATTTCTAAGAAGTTTCATGATATTTTAATCTTGAATTCCTGCTCATCACAATAACATTTATTAAGGAAATATTTTACTTTGATTTGGGGATATCAAATTATATTATTACCAAGTATTCACTATAAAAATATCTAAGTATAGGAACCTTTTCAAGTCCCTTTTTTAGAAAATTTTCCATATATATATACCTTACAAAGAACCTAAAAACATCACAATTTCATGTAATCAACAAAAATATGTCTCATATTTTTCCTTATAATGTGTAATATAAACATTGTGGATTTTAGGAAGAAACCTAATAAATTATCCAAATAAAACTTATCATGGTTGAAAATAATCCACACAAAAATTTTATTTGTCAATTTTATATATCTTAGTTAGCATTATGAATATGGAAAACATTATTAGTAAGATAGAAATGATTATTAGGAAGTTCACACTTTATCATGTTCATTATAAAATATAAGTTGTATATTTGTTCTAACTAAACTGAAATCATCTTATAACCTTCTACAATAATTGAAATGAACCCTAAAACATTTTAACTTAATTTCATTGATTTATCATTATATAGTTTTCAACAAATAAAATAATCAAAATTATATTGTGTTCTTATCCTTTGTATGAAATGATGGAAACATACTCAGATTTGAAAAGAATATATCAGAAATAATTTATGAGGTATAAATAATGCTTTAGGAAGTGTACCTCTCTACACTAAAGTAATATTTTAATATTAGGTTTAACAACACTCGTGACATAATTTTAAGTTCCGAGTGTAGTAGAACCACCATCTTCTTCTATGGAAAACATAAACAATTTCTTCATTCAATTTTAATAGTTGTTTTACATGATTAGAACTACATGTTGAACAAATCAATTGATTGAATAGAATAAATAAAAATTCCATAAATAGAGGCAGTGGATATTTACATGTAATTTATATTTATTTTATTACAACATATATAATTACCTAAAAATTTAATTCCATTTTCATTGATAATCTAATGTAATAGTATTAATTGCACCATAATTACATAACTTTATTCATGTATAGAATCCCTCTAGAGGTGATCCACATGTGAAGAAAAATATCTGATCAATTCCATTGAATTTTTGGGTACTATCACTACCAATATTGATTGCTTGAATTGTTCATGGTTGATAGCAGCATTATTCCTCATGAAGATGATGAAACATTATAGTTTCCTAAAATGGTTGAGGGAGGAGGAAGAGAGAACATAGTCTAAGGATTTAGCTAGCCTCTCATTATCTGTTTTCCACACCAAATGTAAATTAATAAAGTGATATAATTATATATTTATTATATCAGTTTTAGGGTAGTAAAATGGCATAAAATTCACCAAACATATTTAATATTTACAAATGATCCCATTTCAAATAATAATAACATTATTATTAAAACTTTCATGACATGTGTGATAAAATAATAGTATACATAAATACCATTTTTTCTATTTGAACCATTATACTAGGTATGCTTTCCTTCAACAACATTTATCAATCCTGAAATAATAAATATTTAATTAAATTAATTTCACTCTATAATTATATTTAAATATAATAAATATTTTATTTTTAAAAAATTTAATCTTATATTTATAATTATTATTTCATTTTCTTATTATTTTTATATGATAAGTAATTAATTTATGGTTATCCCCCAAAGTAAAATAAATATTATATATTCTAACTTGTTAAATTAAATACAAAAATTTAACTGATATTTTGGATACAAATAGTGAGTGATCCTCTAGGCCTATTTCTCAGAGGAATTAGGAATAACCATAAAACCACTAAGGACTATGTCTAGTAAAATTCCCAAGGATTTCATGGAGAAAGACAATAACATATAAATAACATCTATCTTACTTCAATCGTTTACCATGTAATATAACCCTTTTATCTTAACATCACAAATCAATAAAGTATTTTGTTGGTGTCATCAGCCTATATGCTTGATGTACCTTTCATTAAATTTATGTAAATGAACTCGCCCATTGAAAACCATTGACATGGGCTTATTTAGGTGTTTATATTAACAACAATGGTTCTAAGATATTTTATTTTTTCAAGAGACAAAGGGATAAATCCATTCGCTTATTATTCATTAATGTCGTAACATTCATGACACACCCATCCTACTATAATTCACTATGAACATATGTCATCTCTATATTCACCAATGTATCGAATTATGTGATTCATGTTATCTAATAATTATATTCACACTATCGATGGATCAATTCACATGTCTAATGATAAGAACATTAAAAGACACTTGGAAAAGTTGATTTCTTATTGATGGGAATGTTCTCATAACCTCATATCATAGATATTACCAAGGGAAGAACCATTAGAAGGTGTCTCAATGTCTTATGTTTCTCTTAAACCTAAAATCATATATAATCTACTTTATATTATAAAATATCACCCAGCCATTGAGTAAGGTTGAAGAATAATATTGTGGAACCGATAGTTTCTCATCTAATATAGGAACTTCTATAACATTTTAAAAAGATATATACTATATGGATATTATGACATAAAAAATCATGTTGAAGAATAATCATGATGTAAAAAAAGAAAACTTATTTAATTAATTAAAACATCTAATCAATTACTAAACATGTTGTTTCTAGGGAACCGACTAAAATAGACTCCCCCATACACTAGATCCAACTGAAAACATAATTATTCTCACTAGATATACCATGATACTCTTGATTTTTCTATAAAAACTTTATCCTTAAGGGGTCATCCACATTTTTCTCTATAGTACTCAACTCACTACAGACATCACCTTATTGAGATAAATCCATAAAGAGATGAAACTTATGAACTATTGAGTTTTTCCTTTGATGTGAACTTTTATCATTATAAAGAGACACTACTGTGGTGTTATTATAGTAAACACTGACAAGATTTTTACTACTAGGTACAATAGTGATCTCTTCAATAAAAATCATCCAAACTCTTTCGTTTACTCTATCGAAAGTATAAATATACTTGGAATATACTTTATAATCAACAAAAAACCTTGTACATTGAAAATTTCCCTCTCATATCCCTTCTATTTATATAAAGGATATATTTAGATTACAATATTTGATCATTCTATTCTATCTAAAAGCTTACATTTTTAACACCCCGGATAACTATATCTTCATCTCATCCACACTCTATGAACATATCCTTTTTTCATCGTATATAGTTATTTTTTTCTAGATTTTATCCCAACATTTTCCACTTAGACCTGGTTGATATCATCCTACCATTCCCTAAGAAAAAAAACCTCAATACTCATACCTAATATTTCATAAATGTTAGATATTATCACAAAATTTCATGGGATCCTAACTATTCTCCCCTTTTTCCTTATCTCTGTGGAATAATTTTCATAAAAATGTGTATAATATATGAAATTGTAATGAATCCTTTATTCAATCATTCCATACTAAAACACCTTTGTATCTGGTTAATGTATGTACTTTTATTTAGTTTGATAAGCCTCTTGGATCTAACAAGTATGATCTTGATACCTAGAATGTAGGTTATTTTACCTAAGTCCCTTTGGGAGAATAACTTTTTCAACCATGACTTATCCTCTTATAAGGATGGTATGTAATTTCCAATTATAAATATTTCATCAATATATACATATATGAAAATAATTGTGTTCCCAATATATAGCTTGTAAACACATGGATCAAATACATTATTAATGAAACCAAATTATTTTATGGATTACTTGAATTGATTGTTTCATGAATTTCATTATTGAATTTATCGATAAATTCAAATCAATAACATTCATGCATTTTTTTGAATATCTACTATTATCAAACCCATATTTTTGTGTCATATACACATCCTTCTGATGGTTCCTATTAACATATATAGTTTTGAATAAAACTTCCAAAATTTCATATCCATGTCAAGATATTGTGGAAAACATGATTCTGATGGAAAAATAACAAGGAACTTGTGGACAAGGTTTTATAATTTACAATTCCATGATTTTTTGTAAACCCTTTAGTGCTTTATAGTTATTCACATTACCTTATATGTCTATTTTTCTCTTGTATACCTATTTTTACACAATATGTTTGACATGAACTGGTGGATCAATCAAAACACACACATGGTTATTATTTGTTGAATCCATCTCATAATTATGGATACTTTTCATAATGCTTCCTTTGAGCTCTCAATTTCATCCTTAAATAAGAGTGGATTATCATTTTCATATGATAATGAGTCACTAACATCAGTGACCAATAAAACATATCTATAATATTCTCTTACCTCCCATGTTATCCTATACAATACTTGGGTTTCATGAAAAAAATATTCCTTAAGGACCTATAGATTTGATTAGGATATAAATATTGTGAATCATGAACCTCAAATTCATCATTTTCAATATTTATCTGAATATCCTCCTTGAAAATGATCTACATTTTAAAATATATGACATGTCTTGTGATAGTTACATTATTTCTTGAAGAGTTTTATATATATTACACCCTTATTTCCATGGGATACAGTAAAAAGATACAATTTATTCCTCATGGTGGCTATTTGTTTTTTGAGACAACGTTAACAAATTACTTAGGACCCTCAACTTGAACAACTGATGAAACTAGTTTCTTTCCACTCGATAACTCGAAGGGCATATTGTTTTCTTCTTTATTTGGAACTCATATTATTGAGGATATTGTTATTTTAATTCATATAACCCAAAGTATAATGAAATAATTTATATCTCATCATTGAACATACCTTGTCGAACATGGTATGGTTCCTCCTTTCACATAAACCATTTTATTGCAGGGTATAAGGTGGTGTTAGTTGAGATAAAGGCATGAAATCCAGTTAAAATTATCTAATATTTTGATTAAGATATTAACCAATATTATTTAAAAATTGTTTCTTTATCTACATATCATGATGATTGTATAACTCATTTTCGAACACTTTAAACTTCTCCAAGGAGTCAGAATTATTACTCAACATGTAGATATAACCATACCCTCTCCAGTCATTTCTAAATATAGTAAATTGTGACTATATACCTCTAGAATATACATGAAAAGGTCCACCAATATTGGAATTTACCTATTCTAGATGATGTATTTCCCCTTCACCTTGTCCAAATAATGCTGGTTTTCTCGTTTTTCTTTGAAAACAATGATAACATCTTTAAATTGTTTTTGGATAAAATTAATTTCAGTCAAAAACATCATAGTTATGTTCCAAATTCTTCTTTCTTACATGAAAAAGATAGTGATCCCACAACTAGGTTTCATATGAGACATCAATATTAGTTTATTTATCAAATTGGAATTATTGATTTTCCCAATTAATTACATAAAGACAATTATTTTGGTGTTTCATACCATATCATATTAAATCCTCATAAAAGTATCAACCTTTATTTCTAGAGATGAAAATAAATATATCCATTTAAAATAAATAATTTTAATTACAATTCATGGTAATAGAAGGAACATAGAAATAGTTAATTAAAACCAAAATCAATCATTTCAGCCATGTGAGATAGTAGTCCCCAATAGCTAGAGAAGCCATCCTCTCTACATTGGAAGAATATATATCCACCTCAACGACTTCAATAATTCATAATCTACTTAGTTTATATATGTGTATAAAAAATGAGCATCATATTCATTTTCTAATACTCATCCTATATATATATAAATATTACACTATATAATGAATGTAGCTAAATCCCCACCTTGTTTAATTGACTATATTCAATTTCTATTTCATTTTCCCTACTTTCAAAAAGAAAAATATACCGCATCATGCTCTCTTTCTTTCCTCTAGTTAATCTTCTTGAAAGAGGGACAATGTTCAAAAAAATAAACATGGAATGAGTATTTGGATCATATTCCTTGTTATTCCTATTCTTATTAAATATAGGATAGTGGGTTATTCATGACCCAAGTCATTATGATTATGAAAGATAAGATTATGAATTTTCAATTGTTTATTAAAACTATTGATCTTATTATAATTCACAATAAAATGATAATTTTTATTGTGTAGTGATGACATAATGAGATATATGAACTACTCATGAAGGATATTAAAAATAATGATATATAGAAACTCATAATTTCCAATCATCATACAACATGTTTCCAAATGGAACTGATACTCCAATATTGAATGTAAATTGTGCATTAGAGATCTCATATCTCTTTGGTTTGGATTTCAATTTTATTAATATTCTGAAGGTTAGAAACTATGTTATAAGAATCTATATACTATTATTGATTTAAAATAAAATTAGATGTGGTGGATAAAAATAAATTGGTAATACATTACGTTATCTACTCACTTGTGATTTAGAAATACATCTTCCTCGTTAGCCTTTTTAGAAAGAGACTTAGGAGGTGGGATTTACATCACATCCAATTTCTATTCATGGTGGATTGTATCATATAGTTATGTATAAAATCCTAAAAAATTACAATGAGAACGTTTTCCTTATATATTTTTTATCATTATGATATTTTTTAGGTAATTTTATTTACCATTTAAACAATATAAGAGAAGATAATTAGTATTTTTTAATATAGAAATGATTAAATTTTTTGAAATTATTTATGTTATTATTATTCACCCATTAATATTTAAATCTTTAAAGCCATTAGCATCAGTTTTGGAATGTCATGATGCTTAGATATTCTAGTGGATAGGATATATATTCCCTCCTCATAACTCATACTTGGATATGACAAGCTATTTGATGGGTTTTAGGTAGACTTAACATTCCAAATACAATAAATTGTTGTTCCTTAAACTATTTAGTGGACTCTCTAATCATCAAATACTATTTTAAAATTTTCACAATCAGTACCTCTCAGTTACACCAAGTAGTACATAGGAATTTTCCCCCTTCATCTAAACATTGTAATTTAAAATAAAAACATTAAGATAAAATTTCAATGAAAATTAAAATAACCCCACTATGGGTTGTTCAATTACATTGAACTATGAAGTAAATTATAATTTATGTAGTGGAATATTAATATGACTTAATATTTTATTTAATGTATTTTTATCCATATGTGTATATCTTTATACTTTTTTAATCCTTTTAAACATTTAGTGGATTTTAATTGAGTGGTTAACCATTTTTTTATAAATCATTTACACAAAATCTGATTATATATATTTTATACCTAACATAATTTTTAATTCATTTACATATTTGATTCCATAGAATTTAAAAATATAAACAATCAACCATGATGATAACTGAAATAAATTTTAAATGGAATGATCATGGTATTTTTATAGTGGTTGGTTTATTTAGATAATGATACACTAATCCTATAATGTATGGGGGAAACCATTAATTGTTACATGTTGTAGTATACCACTATGGCTCATATACATCTCTGCGATTGGCTTCATCTTAGTTCTTCGACATAGAACACATCCACTCACTTTTGATATCCATCTTAATGGGTTATTCTACTCACACATTGGTGATGGGATCCAATGGATTTGGATAAAGTCGTTTTATATAAATGAAGTCATGGAAACACAGGACCTAACATAATAATGAAGAGGGAATGACACATAGTCCAACAATAATAATTTAACCATGATAAATTAAAATAAACCAATCACATAAATGGTATATTCTTATATCATGATCATCGACACATTATACAGTGAGCATACATTTTCAATCTTGTTATCAATTACATTGATTCATTCTTTAATTAAAATAATTCACCATAAATTAATCTAATTAACTTAATTTTTATTAATTCCAAAAAAGAATCCATAGTACATGATTATGTATAATTATTTTAAAGAAATTTATTTCATTTATAGAGAATCTACTACACATTTGTACTTGGAGGAAACCTCATGTGTTCTGAAAAATTTAACATGGAATATTTAATTAGTATATAATTGAGAATAATATGGCATGGAATGTATTGTCAAATGAAGGAAACACTGAACACATAATAAATAGGTTTTAATTATATATATATTCATTATTTTAGTGGATATTAAAACACATTTCAAGAAGAAGACTACATGGCATGTATAAAATTACACGATGTGTACTTTTCATCTACCAATGTTTATTGCACAATCCTTAGTTTTATCCATGTTTAATTTAATGTAAAGGAGCATGGTACACATCATTTAAATTGAATACATATTTTTTATCCCTGATTGTAAAGTCCATTATGTCCTGGTGTTGTGTATCTAATACCTAGCTTGTTAGGACGCCCTATAATGTCAGCTACAAGAAGACAGTTTCTACATGATGTGTAGTTCCACATGTTGTGTGGGAGTATATCTATTCTGACATGTTGATCCAATATATTTTTGTCATAAATATGATTTTATTTTATCCTAATGGATAGGTCAAGGCTTTAATTCAAAAAAAAATACACATCATATACATTGGGAGTACATTGGGTATACTTTTTTTTCATTGGGCAGGGGATTTGGCTCCTCCATATTGAAATCTTTAGAAGATTTTTCATTTCTAATCATTGGAAAGTTACTAATTATTTTTATTAATAATGATGAAATGAAGATAAAATATTGTTTTTTAATTAAAACAAATCATTTTATTTAAAATAATATACAAACACATGGAGTCATTCAATGAATAATAAATAATTATAAATTAAACACATGACTGCTCTAATAACGCATGTATATTTTCGCCCTAGTGGAAGTATCTTAACATAATATGAACAACTCAAATTTTAGTCCAAAATGGGTTGAAATTTTTTATTTATATGACCAAAATTCTTATATCCAAAAAAATAATATATTTAATAGACTAAATTAATATGTTGGAATAATAGGAAGAGGTTTACTACATGTAATTTGTAATTAATATATGAGAAGATATAGAATTACCTAAACTTGTAATTCCATATTCATTTATGATTAGATGGAATATAATTCATTGAACTATCAATGGGATATTGGATTCAAGTGAAGAATCCATGTACCTCTGATCCACACATGCACCACAATCTATGAACAACACTTTAGAATCTCTAGGATATAGCACGATTAATCTTGGTTTCATGCCTTGTTCATGGTTGATTATAATATTATTCTTCATGAAGATTAATAAAACATAGTGTTATCTTAATTACTTGAGTGGGGAGTAAGAGATGGAACACTCTAGGAATTTATCCATTATCTCATTATCAGTTGTACACACCAAAAGTGAATGTGGGAAGTGATATAATTTGTTATTTATTATATATATTTTAGGGTAAAAAAATTCACACAATCCCCCAACCAAATTTAATATTCTTAAATGACCCCATCTTAAATAATAATAATATTAAAATAGTAATAATAATAATTTTTGGACATGTGCGATGCATTATTAATATAAATAAATATCATTTATAATATTGATATTATTAAAAGTGTTCTGATACACCTCATTTGATTTTTCGGATCCTCAAATAATGACTATTTAATAAAATAAATGTCACTGCATTTTTCTATAAAAATATAACAAAAATTATGTTTTCCTATCTTCAAAACTAATATTAATTATCATTATTATTTTATTTGAATATTATTTTAATATCATTTGATTTAGTTATGGAGATGCACCAAACATAAATACCTATTATTTATTCTATCTTCTTATATTAAATACCAAAATTTAACTGAGATTGTAGCTACACATAATGTGTCACCCTCTAAGAATCCATATTAGTGTAACTAGGAATGACCTCCAAAATTGCAAGATTAGAATCTACCAATATTAAATAAATCAATAGGGAATGAATTTAACATCAAAAAAATTTACAACCTCTTAGGAATATTTACCATGTAATATAATTTATTGATCAAAATATCTTAAATCAAGAAGGTTTCATATCGGTTCCATCAACCAATATGCTCAATTTATCTTTCTATGAAATTATATATATGATATTATCTAACAAACACTATGTCTATATATTTATTTGAGCAGTTATCTTCCCTTAAAAGGGAATGTGATATTTACTTTTGTCAAGATACAAAAAGGGATAAATCATTTATTACATTATCTATCAATGCTAAATCATTTTTCACACTCCCATATTATCATAAACCACCATGAACATATGTCATAATAGTTTTCATCAATACATAAATGTATGAAATTAGTGATATTAAATATTGATAATGTTAATTTTTAAGGATAGATAGGCATGTATAAAGATAGAAACATCCAATGACACATGGAAGTGTGAATTTCCTATTAACGGGCATGTTCTCAAAACCTAATATCATGGAGATAACCAATTAAGAACACCATTAGAATGATTCACAATGTATTATAAGCCACCTACACTGGATATGTTGTATTTTCTTTGGCCCATTAGAAAACATCATCTGGGAATATAACAATGTTCAAGAATAATGTTGTGGAACCTCTATTTTCTCATCATAGAGAGGAACTTCCATGTCCTTTCAGCACAAAATTTATTCTAAATATATTTTCACATATATATATATAATGAAGTAGAATAATAAATATTCGATAATAACACAACATTAATTAAGAAAAAATGTAATCAAGAACTAAAAATTTAGGTTCATGTCGTTAACTCCATAATTATTTAATCAAAAAATAAGAACATAATTCATCAACTAATATTTAATTTTTGGTTTACATAGAAAACATTATAAACATAATATATTCCATATATAATACATGTAAAAAAGGGGAGTAAAATTGTGTTTGTTTATTTACTATGAATCAAAACAATGGTGACATTAGATAAATCTATAGGTTTCTTCCATGACAAAAGAGAAGTATTTTATAGGTAAAGGAGTTGACCAAAAATAGTTCTCAGAACACAAAATTATACATGTTGTGAAACATTTTTTAATAGATTTTTATGTTAAATCATCTACAAATAATTTTGGAGAATATATTCCTAATCATGGATTAACATTGTGAGAAAATATAAAACAAACCATGTTTTTATTCACTAATTTTTCATGAAATATAATTGAAACCTAATTAGAACACATTATAATAGGAATAAATGAATAAGTAAATAAAAATATTTTTGGAAACAAATGTTCAACCTATAGGTCCCCCATGATAATCATATATCCATTTACAAAAGTTAAAAGGATGAAAATCATTATAAAATAAAAATATATTTTGAGATATAAATGACGGCATATAATTAATAGTTTTCAAAAAAGTATATATTTCAATATTTAAGAGTTTCAAGCAAAAATATTATTGTCATGTGGTTAATGGATATATTACAACTGGATATATGGTCATTGAATATATTCTCAATCCATAAAACCGATGGGTATATTTAAATTGAAACAATTAAAATTTAATTATTTTATTGAAATAAATATTTTAATATACATCATATATTCAAATAGTATAGTAAAACATAATATGCATTAAACAACTAAGCAGTGAAAACTTGTAAAATATAATCCCTTATTTGATAAGAAATTGGTTTTATTCAAGATAAATTGTTGTTTATAATATATTATGTTTTTTATCTAAATTATTAAATTTTCATATTTGGATTTTTAAATTAAAATAATAATTTCTTATTTTTAATTACGATATCAATATTTGGTAAGTGTGCTATTTTTTGTGTGAAAGAATAAGGTACCGAAATTAATAGAGAATAATGTTGGAATGTTGTAAAAATTATAAATTACTTGATTAGAAAAAAATAATTTAATAACTAAAAAAATAAATATACTTTTTAATTATATAGGGAACATCAAACATCATTTATTTTTTTCTATTATAGACCACATTCTAGGATAAAATGACCTTACATAACCACTATATAATGCATATTTTCAAATATTCTATTGAAAATAATCATAAAAATTTACTCACAACCTATCCATTATAACCTAAACCTATAGTTTGGTTTCATTTTTAAAACATGGTCAAATTATCTCCTCTAAAACCCTATATAACAGTTTAGATCATCCAATCATATGAATTATTCTGAAATCCTTCACTATAGAGGATGATATTATGAAAAGGAGACATTCCATCATTGCATGTAATTAATTATATAATATAATATAATTTTATTTTATCAAATAAACTTATATTAAATCTTATTCAGAACTATAATAATATATTATTTAATCCACTACTCTTTTGAAAAAATATATATTATAACAATATAAAATTATACTCTTACACGTTATTTTTTATAACATGATCATATATGGGTTGGTTCGACCACCTCCATGTATAATGGTAAGATATTTTCATAAATTTCATCAAATATTGTTATAAAAAATAAATATTTTGAATATTGGAAGTTAATTATGTTTTATTATAGAATTATTTTCTGGGAGAGGTAGGTTTTAAAAGAAAAATCACTATAAGTTAACATCACCTTAGGAATTTTATCTATATACACAAATTCCATAAAATATAAATAAGACTATAGAATAAAATATAAATTTATTATTATAGTACAATTCCAATTAGAGAGAATATATAACTATTAACAAATAATGGTTACTGATATCAACAGATCGAAACTAATATTGAACAGTAAAAACTAATAGCATATGATGATGAAAATAATCTATAAATGATGAATATATATATATATAAATGAAATAACTATATATAACTGAATATTATACATACTAATATATATTAATAATGTAATTAAATAATAAATTAATATGTATATATTTAATATATAGAATGTTATCATGAATTCGATGGAGATAGGAGTATGTATAAGGATATTTTCTCTCAATCTCAATTTTTATTTATGCATATCATTATATAAACATACCTTAGTTAATTTGTAATTAATATACAAGCAAATCAAAATTAGTTATTATCCAACAAGAAATTTTACAATTTTCACTATTATTGATTTATACTTTACCTATTATGACATTGGTAAGATGAATTTTTTATCTCTCTCATTTTGATTGGAATATTTTTCTTCCATACCATCACATAAAAAACCTATATTGTAACTCCCCAATCCTACACCCACCATGAAATGGGTTAGGAAACATCATATAGGTTTCTACATAATAAAATCTGAGGTATTAAATCTTGATACAATATTTTAGATGCTATTATGAAACAAAATCCACAAAAATAAAAATGAAATAAGACTGTATAATTTTACCTTTGAATATATAACAAAACATCCAAGGAATAATGTATGATAATGAAAATAAATAACCAAAAAACATATCGGAGGTGAGTACGTTAATTTTCATTATGATAATTAAAAATAATAATATGAACCCCTAAACCCCTAATTTCTATTTCCATCAAACACATATAAATTGTAAATAAATCCACTACACCCAGTATCATCATGATAAATAACATTATTGATGATCAATATTGATCAAAATTCCTATAGTTGTCTTTTATCACTTTTTATAAATAAAAAATTGGTTTTAGAAATAAAAAAATATTTAATCTCACAAACCATCCAACATATCCAATCAAATAATTTAACACAGGTTCACCAATCATGAGATACTGGAGATAATACGAATCTCAACCTATCTTGGAGGATCTAGAGGAAATTCACATCATCAAATATGGTATCTATATAGATATTATGATTCTATTAGAAGTGTACATCTTTAGGGTTTTGATGGTATATCAGTGTACTAAAGGAAACATAAATCTCTAGGATTTTAGAGTTATGTTTATCTACATTGTTCCCAATGATTTGGGTACTAAAAGAGTGAATATTTTCTTTATATTTCCTACATTTTTTCCAGTTCTCTCAGAGAGAATGAGTATAACCAATAAATTGAATTTTTTTTCCATTTTATCACCAAGGATACAAGAGGGTATAACTATCTCCATATATCCCATGTCAATGATTTTAGAAGGATTACCAATATTCCCATATCATCTTATCAATATTAATTTCTTTCTACATAGGTTGATGGGTGAGTGGAGATAGATACAATTATGAGTCATTATAATCCTCTTCCCATATTAATTGGTGAGAAGGATTATGGTCACTATTATCTTAGTATATCCCTATATAAAGGGTTTTTGTTTTATAAACCATCATAATAACATATCACCATTAGTATCTAATTGTAACAGTATATATCAAATAACATAGTGGATGTACACATAATAATCATCACATTATAACCAAGGATCCTTCTTTTAGCCACATAAGTTAATATGTATGATGATCTTTAGTGGTTAGATTATCATAACCATATTTCCACATTACATTACCATATATCGGTAATGATACATTAATGATTTAATATTATATATTAAAATAAGTGTTTCACAAGCTGTGAAATCATATTTCAACAAACATGGTTCCCATAAACATAGGGTTTTGGAAAAATATTAAAATTTTAAAAAAATAATATTCCCTTCCCAATATTCCTCAAGAATGTTATTTTCATTATAAGGATCACATTGACAGAACCCTAGTAATCCTTCTTTATATTTTCCCTCCTTTTATTATAGGCTTCTTGAGAATAAACAATCTCAGAGTCTATCTCATAACTTTTTTTAAATAGTGGTTAAACCATTAAGAGTATATCAAATTTAATGTGAGTATCTTTGATTTTTGGGTAAGGATCATCTTTTATAAAGATGATTCTAATATATATTATTAAATTTAAAATATTAACTATATAAAGGTTATAGTACATCATCCACTTTATATTTGATTAAATCTCCATTACTTGATGTTTTTTGGTATATATAATTTTTATTATTATCCTACTAAAAAAAGAATCACAAAACAAACCTCCAGATTATTCTAGAAATTTAAAATAATATTCTTGAAAAAGTAAATATTTTCTAAGGGAAATTCAAATATTAAATAATTCATAATCACTCAAACTAAAATCATTTAGTTTGGTTGATTTCTTTCTATCTAACAGAGCATGATGAATAATAAAACAAGGATTTATAAAAGTGTTTTCTTATAATTCAGTAATATTCCAAAAGTCTTGATCTTTTATGTTAATAAAATTTGAATTGTAATTATAACTATTATATACATATATTCATTTTATTTTACCAATAACATCCATGTGAGGAAGTCGATGGCTTAAAATGGTTAAATACAAGAGTCCATGTTAAACATTATACAAGTAATTGTGTACCATTATGTTAAATTTTAAAGACCATTACCAAAGTTATGTTAATTCTATACCACCCTTTTCTATCTATATTATGATAATTATACAATACTTGAAATTATATAATAACCTTTACATAGCCATTATAACTCACTTTAACCCTTATAAAAACAATTTTTCTTTCCTTTTATCCCATATGAGGTTTTGGACACCCTTACACAAATATACAAATCAAAAAAAATACTCTGTTGTATGTGTTTTTGTACCATTACACAGACCTTAGACTTTTATGAAGATAGAAACATCCAATGACACATGGAAATGTGAATTTCCTATTAACGGGAATGTTCTCAAAACCTAATATCATGGAGATAACCAATGAAGAACACCATGATAATGATTAACAATGTATTATAAGCCACCTATACTAAATATGTTGTATTTTCTTTTCCCCATCAGAAAACATCATCTGGGAATATAACAATGTTCAAGAATAATGTTGTGGAACCTTTATTTTCTCATCATAGAGAGGAACATCCATGTCCTTTCAGCACCACATTTATTCTAAATATATTTTCACATATAAATAGAAGAAAATATAATAATAAATATTTGATAATAACACATCATTAATTAAGAAATAATGTAATCAAGAACTAAAAATTTAAGTTCATGTCACTAACTCAATAATTAATTAATCAAAAAATAAGAAAATAATTCATCAAATAATATTTAATTTTTGGTTTACATAGAAAAAATTATAAACATAATATATTCCATATATAATACATGTAGAAAAAGGGAGTAAAATTGTTTTTGTTTATTTACTGTGAATCAAAACATAGGTGACATTAGAAAAATCTAAAGGTTTCTTCCATGACAAAATAGAAGTATTTTATAGTTAAAGGAGTTCACAAAAATAGTTTTCAGAACACAAAACTTTACAAGCTTTGAAACACTTTTTAATAAATTTTTTCTGTTAAATCATCTACAAATAATTTTGGAGAATATATTCCTAAGAATTGATTAACATTGTGAGAAAATATAAAACAAACCATGTTTTTATTCACCAATTTTTCATGAAATATAATTGAAACCTAATTAGAACAAATTATAATAGGAATAAACGAATAAGTAAATAAAAATATTTCTGGAAACCAATGTTCAACCTACAGGTCTCCCATGATAATCATATATCCATTTAAAAAAGTTGAAAGGATGAAAATCATTATAAAATAAAAATATATTTTGAGATATAAATGATGGCATATAATTAATAGTTTTCAGAAAAGTATATATGTCAATATTTAAGAGTTTTAAACAAAAATATTATTGTTATGTGGTTAATGGATATATTACAACTGGATATATGGTCATTGAATATATTCTCAATCCATAAAATTTATGGGTATATTGAAATTGAAACAATTAAAATTTAATGATTTTATTGAAATAAATATTTTAATATACATCATATATTCAAATAGTATAGTAAAACTTAATATGCATTAAACAAATAAGCAGTTAAAACTTGTAAAATATAATCCCTTATTTGATAGAAAATTGGTTTCATTCAAGATAAATTGTTCTTTATAATATATTATGTTTTTTATCTAAATTATTAAATTTTCATATTTGGATTTTTAAATAAAAATAAAAATTTGTTATTTTTAATTACGATATCAATATTTGGTAAGTGTGTCATTTTTTGTGTGAAAGAATAAGGTATCGAAATTAATAGAGAATAATTTTGGAATGTTGTAAAAATTATAAATTACTTGATTAGGAAAAAATAATTTAACAACTAAAAATATAAATATACCTTTTAATTATATAGGGAATATCAAACATCATTTATTTGGTTACCACTCACCCAAAAAGTGGGTATTTGGAAAATCAAAAAAGATAATTTTCATTCAGAGGATGCTATTTTGAAAAGAAGACATTCCATAATTGTATATAATTAATTTTATAATATAATTTTATTTTATTTTATCAAATACACATTTATTAAATCTTATTCAGAACTATAATAATTTATTATTTAATCTACTACTCTTTTGAAAAAATATATATTATAAAAATATAAAATTATACTCTTACACATTATTTTTTATAACATGTTGATATATGGGTTGGTTCGACCACCTACATGTATAATGGTAATATATTTTTATCAATTTCATCAAATATTGGTATAAAAAATAAAAATTTTGAATATTGGAAGTTAATTATGTTTTATTATAGAATTATTTTCTTGGAGAGGTAGGTTCTAAAAGACAAATCACTATATGTTAACATAACCTTATGAATTTTATCCATATGCACAAATTCCATAAAATATAAATAAATCTATACAATAAAATATAAAATTATTATTATAATACCATGCCAATTAGAGAGAATATATAACTGTTAACATATAATGGTTACTGAAATCAACAGATCGAAACTAATATGAAATAGTAAAAACTAATAGCATCTAATGATGAAAATAATCTATAAACGATGAATATATATATATATATAAATGAAATAATTTTATATAACTAAATAGTATACATACTAATATATATTAATAATGTAATTAAATAATAGATTTATTAGTATATATTTAATATATAGCTTGTTATCATGCATTCGATGGAGATAGGAGTATGTATAAGGAGATTTTCTCCCAATCTCAATTTTTATTTATGAATATCATTATATAAACATACCTTAGTTAATTTGTAATTAATATACAATTAAATCAAAATTAGTTATTATACAACAAGAAATTTTACAATTTTCACTATTATTGATTTATACTTTACCTATTATGACATTGGTAAGACGAATTTTCTTTATCTCCCATTTTGATTGGAATATTTTTCTTCCATACAGTCACATAAAAAACCTATATTGTAACTCCCAAGTCCTACACCCACCATGAAATGGGTCAAGAAACATCATAGAGGTATCTACATAATATAATGTGAGGTATTAAATCTTGATACAATATTTTAGATGTTATTATGAAACAAAATCCACAAAAATAAAAATGAAATAAAGATGTATAATTTTACCCGTAAATATATAACAAAACATCCGAGGAATTAGTTATGATAATGCAAATCAATAACCAAAAAACACATCGGAGGTGAGTATGTTAATTTTCATTATGATAATTAAAAATAATAATATGAACCCCTAAACACCTAATTTCTATTTCCATCAAACACATATAAATTGTAAATAAATACACTACACCCAGCATCATCATGATAAATAACATTTTTGATGATCAATATTGATCAAAAATCTTATACTTCACTTTTATCACTTTATATGAATAAAAAATTTGGTTTTAAAAATAAAAAAAATATCTGATCTCACCAACCATCCAACACATCCTATCAAATAATTTAACACAGGTTCACCAATCATGAGACACTAGAGATAATACAAATATCAACCTATCTTGGATGAGCAAGAGGAAATTCACATCATCAAATATGGTATCTATATAGATATTATGATTCTAGTGGAAGTGTACATCTCTAGGGTTTTGATAGTATATCAGTGTACTAAAGGAAACATAAATCTCTAGGATTGTAGAGTTATGTCTATCCACATTGTTCCCAATGATTTGGGTGCTAAAAGAGTGAATATTTTATTTATATTTCCTACCTTTTTTTCAGTTCTCTCAGAGAGAATGAGTATATCCAATAAAGTGAATTATTTTTTATTCCATTTTATCACCAGGTATACAAGAGGGTATAACTATATACATATAGCCCATGTCAATGATTTTAGAAGGATTACCAATATTCCCATATCATCTTTTCAATATTAATTTCTTTCTACATAGGGTGATGGGTGAGTGGAGATAGATACAATTATGATTCATTATAATCCTCTTCCCATATTAATTAGTGAGAAGGATTATGGTCACTATTATCTTAGCATATCCCTAGATAAATGGTGTTTGTATTAGAAACCATCATAATAACATATCACCGTCAGTATCTAATTGTAACAGTATATATCAAATCACATAGTAGATGTAAACATAATAATCACCACATCATAACCAAGGATCATTATTTTAGCCACATAAGACAATATGTATAATGATCTTTTGTAGTTACATTATGATAACCATATTTCCACATTACATTACCATATATCGGTAATGATACATTAATGATTTAATATTATATATTTAAATAAGTGTTTCACAGGCCGTGGAATCATATTTCAACAAACATGGTTCCCATAAACATTGGGTTTTGGAAAAATATTACAATTTTAAAAAAAGATAATCCCCTTCCCAATATTCCTCAAGAATGTTATTTTCATTCTAAAGATCACATTGGCAGAACCCTAGGAATCCTTATTTATATTTTCCCTTCTTTTATTATAGGCTTCTTGAGAATAAAAAATCTCAGAATCTATCTCATAACTTTTTTTCAATAGTGGTTAAACCATTAAATGTATATCAAATTGCATGTGAATATCTTCTATTTTTGGGTAAGGATAAACTTTTATAAAGAGGATTCTAATATATATCATAAAATTTAAAAAATTAACTATATAAAGGTTATAGTAGATCATCCACTTTATATTTGATTAAATCTCTTTTACTTGATGTTTTTGGTATATATAATTTTTATTATTATCCTACTAAAAAAAGAATCAAAAAACAAACCTCCAGATTATTCTAGAAATTTAAAATAATATTCCGGATAATGTAAATATTTTCTAATGTCAATTCAAATATTAAATAATTCATAATCACTCAAACTCAAATCATTTATTTTGGTTGATTTATTTCTATCTAACAGAGCATGATGAATAATAAAACAATGATTTATAAAAGTGTTTTCTTATAATTTAGTAATATTCAAATAGTCTTGATCTATTATGTTAATAAAAATTGAATTATAATTATATCTATTATATACATATGTTCATTTTATTTTACCTATAATATCCATGTGAGGAAGAAGATGGTTTAAAATGGTTAAATACAAGAGTCTATGTTAAACATTATACAAGTTATTGTGTACCATTATGTTAAATTTTAGAGACCCTTACCCAAGTTATGTTAATTATATACCACCCTTTTATATCTATATTATTATAATTATACAATACTTAAAATTATATAATAACCTTTACATAGCCATTATAACTCAGTTTAAACCTTATAAAAACAATTTTCCTTTCCTTTTCTATCCTATGAGGTTTTCGATACCCTTACATAGAATCTAAATCAAACAAAATACCATATTATGTGTGTTTTTATACCATTATATAGCCTTGATAATTTTTGGAATACCCTTATATAACTCATATATTGGGTGATTTGTGATTAAACATGTTGTTTTTTACCCTTAGATCTTGTCGACGAGATATCTCCCTATATTGTTAATAATTTAATCACACTAGGAGTTTTATTTAAATATTAATTAATGGAATTCCAAAATAAAGAACTCCAAGTCCTAAATCTCGTGAGACTCTAAACATAAGATAATTTTACTATTAGATACACAAACTATTCACCGAATTGATGGTATTATTCCATAATTTCACCAAATCTCACAATAAAGAAAGTATCTAACTACCTTCCCTTTTCATTATCATCACACCAACACTCAATGAACATGATATTGGAACCACTTTATCAATTTTGTATTTTTATAAAATCTATTTTCCATTGACTTATGTCAATAAAGATTTTCTCAATGTCCTATGAGAAATTTGTCAGTCATTCTATCACCACTCATTCATAGAGGAAACTATAAAGGAGGACAAAATTTTACTCCCTACTCCCCTTGACCAAAATATATAATGTTTCATAGTTTAATGGAACCCATATTAGTACATATAATATAGATAGTCCTTTCTACATAAAAATGGACCCATTTTATCCCACCTAATCTCTAGTGTATCACCTAACTAATTTACAGAGATAAAAATTAAATTAATGAATCAAAATCTATATATTTATAATATTCACGCTATTTTTTATAGTAAATTTCATTTAACCACATCATACCTGGATTAAGGATAACCTAAACCTAAATTAAAATAGTCATAGTACATTCTTATGTGACATAGTCTTGTTTTTATAATTAGGAGAAATGTACTATTTATTCACCTTATAAAAACTTACCTTGGTTACTATATATGAGAAATAAAAATATTGGAAAAAAATAAAAAATTTAATCAATCACTAATGGAAATAATATATCGACCCAATACATTTACATATATTTTAACATGACTTTTACAATAAATATCCCTAAATACAAACAAAGGATCCAAAATAATGGTGTCTTAAGAATACTATATATATAATTAGAAAACATGAAATAATAATAAAACATAATTTTTTTTAATCTCTTAAGTGTGATCCTAAATCACTTTTATGACATATAAATACATAGGATAACCTATGGAATAAATATACAATAAGGGTGAACTAAAAATTCTAGTAAGGAAAAACATGGAAATGAAGCATGAAACATGATTCACAAGGAATGAAATGATAAAATAAATGGAATTGAAAATGAATAAACATATTTAGAAATAAAATATAGATCATGGTATTATATGATCTTTGAAACATAGGAATTTTTATGTGATATATGTCATGACATAAAAATTTTTTAAGGATAAAATCCAAGACAATATTACATATTGTACATAGTTCTGTAATGGACTTGGTTTACTCTTTAACACCATACATAACATATCATCTGAATAAAAAATTACAAAAATCATATGAGGACTATATGGGTCCACCTATCAAAACATGTATATGTATATTTGTGCCACATAATGAAATCCAACATGGGGAATAAGCATAAAGATTACCCATGGATTAAAATGGAGGTCCTTGACTTTTAATAAAAAAACCAATGGTGTATCATAATGGTATCGATGAAAGAAAAAATGAAAATAATAATTCAACATTAATAATGGAAAAATAAAAATAAATAATTAATAATGATGTACAGGTAATGTGAAAACATGACAAATAGTTGTTAGGTAATTTAGAAATATTACACTCACGCACAGTTTTAGGGAATATAATAAATTATCTATAAATTGGGTAAATGAAAAATAATTTACATTAATATTTAAATTAAATAAAAATATATTTCATAAGAAAATGATTAATTATTGAAAATAATAGTGTATTATAAATTTTCATGGACTGTACTTCAGATGGGTAAGAAACAGATAAGTTCCATTTAATTGGGACTTCTGGTCGAGAGGAATAGAGAAGTGAAACTTTCAAAACATATATTTTCCCATAAAATAAAGATTAATTGGGATATATATATATATTTAAAGCATTTATACATAATATATGAGAATTATTTCAATATAATGAAGATATAATATGAGAAAATGTATAGAAAGAATAAAACAAAAGAAATTTTGGGGTTTGGAGAGATCCCTTATATTATTTCTATATATGTTCTACACATTATCTTTATATCATAAAAAATAAAATTATATTAATTAATTAATTAATAACATTTTAAATATATTTTTGTTTTATTATAATTTTATTATGTTCATATATGAATATTTTGATGAGCTATAATGTTCCATTTCATTTCCCTAGGAGCATTCATTTAATGATTTCAAGGTCAAATCGCTTATACTTGTGTAATTTTTATAAAATAGAAATTAATCTCCAAAAAGTGAAATAAAATGGTATTAATTAAATTCTAAAATTTTAAATGATCACATATATCATTTTTTGTCATATGGATAATTAATTTAATATAACAGTAATGATAAATGTTTGTTTTTTTGGATGTTTTTGGGAACATCTAAAACTTTTTTTACTTAATTTTATCACCATATAATCATTCTATAATGTTAATACACATAAAACAAAAATAAATAGCTCATTTTATACAATTACAATTTAATTTAAAACATTCGTAAAGAAATTAGTGGAGAATGAAAAATCCACATCCACGAAAGAGTTTAACCGGCATAATGTGGGAAATGGTTTCATTTTTCATTGAATAAGAGAAGATGAGAAAATGGGTGTATATATGATTTTAAAATATAAATATAACATTACCATATTTACAAAATAATGTTATTGTTATCCTATTAAGGATTAAGGTGGTTTGTGGAAGGTACAAAATGAAAATAAATTAAAAGAGGCAATTTGATAATGTTACACCTTTAATATAACCTCTTGAAGAACCACTTATGAAACATAAAATAGGAATTTTGGGGTTAAAAGAAGTAATATGACATGGGGAAGAGTGGGTATGAGAGGATCTGGTAGTGATTTTTTAGGCTTGAAGTGATTGTTATGGTGAGGAGACGGGGTTGCATTTTTAAGGGGAAGAGAGGGTGTTTTTTATTTTTATATTCATCAGTGTATTATTTGGCATCAATAATATAAATAATTGTTACCAATATGACAATATAAATTAAATAGTGTAATATAATTTTTACTAATGGGTGATTACATCGTTCATGACTCAAAAATTCATGTATTTGGATTATGATTTTAAGTACCATAAATTACAGTATTTCATCATTCAACCAAAATTTAACTATTTTATAAAAATAAAAAAAATCACAATTACCATTTTTGAACAAGTATAATTAAAAAATTGAATACATTTTATCAATATAATTTCATAAATATAATAAATTTGGTTTTAAAATAAATTCCTCATTTATTCAGAAAATACTGATATTAATACTTTAATCGATTTGTTGTCATAATGAAAAATTATATATTATTTAATAAAATTATATTATCAATATAAAGATAATTAATATATATTTTGGACTAATTTCTATGAAAATATATTTCATTTAAATAATTTTATTCATTATAAAAGTTCAATTAAAATATTTATGTTTTTCAAAAATACCAGCCCACAATTTATCAATTTTATAAAAAAATATTTTTACTATAATATAAATATATCATATTTTAATTTAATAAGATACATAAATAAATATTATTTTTCATTTCCGATGGTTATATTACTATTCTAACAGTCAGGTAACTATTCTAATGGTCAAATTTGTAACTCTCATATATGTTCCTTAATTTCTATAATCACCTATTATTTCATTAATTATACATTCAAATATATTTTCACATGTGGTTATATATACATTCAACTTTAAAATGAAAATATTATTATTAACATTGCATTTTATTTCCACATCTTAATCAGTGAGTTTGGTCATTCTGGTTGATCGATAAAATCCCAATTTTCATATAATAGTTATCTTATTTTCAAAAAAATTCCCATTATAATATATTGAATTATATTTGGTCTTTTTTCTATGTAATTTATCATTCTAAATTTATGAGAATATATTTTTTTGGTTTCTCAATGTATTTTTTTCTCTTTATACTACATGATAATATTATAAGAAGTAAAATTCATTTGAAAAAATTCTAGGTCACTAAATTCACCACCCGTAACAAATTTATTCTGTGAAATGTTTTTTTACATAGTATGGTGAAAAAATGTGATGGTATTAATAATTTATTCCTTACTTTGTTTCCCATGATTCCTTTTTATATTATGGTTCCTCCATGGTACATTCACCAGGTGAGTGGTATTTCTAAACAGAACGTTATCTCTATGATCAAAGATTATCACTAGATTATCCTCATATGATAGATCATTTTTCTATTGTACCACCTCATAATTAAGTATATGTGAGAAATATAGTACTTAATTAAATAATATGGATACATGGAATACATGATGAACTCAATACATGGTTGTTGAAACTTCTAGTCAATATTCCATAGTTCTAACGTGATCATGAATCTCATACCCAGTAGTTACCCTTCCCTTATACCAAAATTCAGTGACATTATTTCATGGAGATATAAAGCAGAATACCTTATCTCCAACATTAAACATTATATCCTAATGAAGATTGTTTTCATAGATCTGCAGTTGACGTTAGGTATCTTGGATGTGCTACTGAATGGTCTTCAACAATTCGACCATTAGCGTAAATATGTTATACATATCTTCCAGTAAAGGGATTAATATGGTTCCATTTGAAAGCTTGAGTGTACACTATTGTCGTAAAATTATTCTACTAGAGTAATATATTGGTCCCAATATCCATTAAAGTCCATCTAGTAGTCTCCCACTATTTCTCCTAGTGACTGAATAGTCTTCTTATACTAGACATTAGTCTGGTGGTGATAATCCATACAGATGTTCAGTAGAGTGTTTATATAATTTTGGATACTCCTACAAAATGTGGGGGTAAATCTCTAATGTTGATTTGACACAATTTATAGTGGTGTCCTCTATAGTATAATCACTTTGTTAATGTATATCCTTGTATGTTGATTGAGTTATAATTCCACTTGATTTTCACTAAAGGGGGTAGTATTTGTATGAAAACACACAAATACAAATATAGAATTATTTTCTTTATATATCCTTATAAGTCTAGTTAAAAAGTATATAGTAATGTGTTTCTATTTCCATATATGTATGGGTAATGTTTTTGTTATGAATTTGTAATTTTTCCTTTAATTCTTTGCTTATTAACATGAATGGAGATTTGATATATATATTTTATGATACCCCTCTTTATATTGTCCTAATAATAGAGTTCTCAGAGATCTTGATTTGTATTTTTGATCCCAAGGTAGATAGATAAGGTTAATATATATTCATCATAAAAAATATATTTCTTTATCATATTGTTTGACATAATAAAGACCCAACTGTTACAAGTCTTTAATCATCTATTTTGAACTATGACGATTTGAATTTTCCAATAGATTCTACCTTCATCTGAATTTCAACATCATCTATTTAAGCATCTATTATCTTCTCTAAAAGAGTTGTTTGAGAAATCATTTCATAAATTATGGATGATATCACATCAATTAGGATTCCGTTGTACATCCCTTGAATGTTTAAAAATATTGGATCCTTCTCAAGTTTCACTATTGATAATGTTTAATGATAATTTAAATTTAGATCATCTTCCAATTAATTAACCTTATAAAGATGGTAGTGGATTGAGTAGTCATAATCCTCAATGATATCTAACCTTATTTAGTGGTGTATATTAATCTCCTTTTTTGTTAATATATTATTTATTCTCTTATGATCACATTTCTCACCATAGAGATAAAGTTTCCATATTTTCAATGCAAATATCACAGTCAACAACTCTATATATTTCATGGTATATCTTTCCTCATAAACTTTCAACTTCTTTAAATAATAGTCTATCACTTTATCATTCCCATCAGTATACATCCTATTACCATATTTGAAAAACTATCACATACCGTGAAGAATTTCAGACTTATTGGTAGTGTATTATTTGTGTCATGAGAAGCCTATTTTTCAACATGTTATTGTAATATTCACATTTAGTAGTCCTGAAAAACATTACTCTCTCTCATTTTAACATTGTTAGAGGGTTTTAAAGACATGATAAGAACCTAAAAATCATTGGTAATACCATTCTTGACCATAGAAATAATGGATCCCCAATATAGATGCTCACTTAGGCCACCCCTCAATATACTTTGTCATAAAATTGTGCATATATATCATTATATAGTGATAAAATTCCACAAACATGATAGTTTCTCTATCTGGAACTCAAAATTACATTACTTTGCATATAGTTTATCATTTATAAATTTCATTAGCATAATATTCAAATGATACTCATCATTCCCCTCTCTCTTGGATTATATAAAAATATCATATATTGAGACTACCAAAAATTAGTCAACATAATCTATCAATAATATATTCATTCTATTAATGAAAACTGTTAGGGTATTATTAAGTCCTAATGGAATCACTATAAACTCATAATGTTCATACCTCATTCAAAAGGTAGTATGGGTTCTATCTTTCTTCTTCAGCCTTAATTGGTGATATCTCGACCAAATTTATAACTTATAGAAATGTGTGTCCCCATGTATTTGATAAAATAAGTTATGAATCTACCATAAGGGAAACATGGTATTCATTGTGATTTTTTTTAGACCACAATAATCATTAAATATGTGAATTGATCTATCATTATTATTGATTAAGAGGACCAACATGAGTCATAGTGAAGAAATTAGTCATGTCAAACCCCTATCCATATTATCTTGTAACTGATACAGTAGTTATTTGAACTCAATGGAAGTCATCCTTTATGGATTCTTTGATATGCTTAGAAATCTAGGTATATATTCAACTGATAACTCATCCTCTCAGTCAAGTGGAAAACTAAGAAAACCATCTAGGAACACATCATTATAGTCCCTTACAATTGGAATGTCTTCTAAAAAATGATCCTTTCCTTGTATCAATCATTTGATATAGATATTCTTACTTATAAGGAAATATATTCCATGAATGAGATAAATATTCCCAAAGATACTCATCAATATCCATAAATATTTATATTATTGGAGGATATCACAGTATGTGAAGAGTGATCTTCTTCTCCCAACAGTCAATGTAGGATTTATTTAAATATAGCCAATAAATTCACAAAATAAAATAAAAAACTAATGCAAGTAAGAAGTTTATTTCATAGAGGATTATTCTACAAACAATAAATAATAAAGAGTTATATACATTAGAATAATAATTTCTCCATTTTATATTCTCACGGATAACTCAAACTCGCTATTTTGAGGTGGTATTTGAATATCTCTACTAAATATTGAAGATAAGAAAGAAATCATAAACATGATATAAATAGTATTTTCACTATTCTTCAATGAATAATTGGTGTACTAGTCACCACTTCAATTTTGAGATGCACTTCTGCCTTAGTAATATCATATTCCATTCCTTAATCCATTTGAGGTTTGTTGTCATTGATTTTCTCAGATCACCGTTTTCATAGGGCATTGTCTCACATAATTCCAATGTTCCAAAAAGTTGAAAAAATTTAATGGATGTTGAATATTTATCTATACCATATTATTCTTACTCTTTAGTTCCACCCTTCACATCCTTGTGGAAAATTTTATCTTGATTCCCATATTATTCACATTTGATGCATCTCCCTATTCCTTTTAGATAGTTCCCATGATTCTTTATCTTATATATTTGAAATGTGGGATGTCATATTTTCATCCCTTCATGGTATTTATTTGTTGATAATCAAATATTAAACACTTTTTTCCACATTTTATCTCCAACCCTTAGTGACTAGTTAGAGTCATCAATCTCTATATCAACCATAAGGGAACAACAAAAAATCACTTCAAAGCTATGGAAGTCCCCAATAAAAAAGGTTTTTTGTAGATTTAGCATTAATCTACTAAATAGTCAATCCAGTATTCTTTAAATTTTTATAAAATATATAGAGGTGTATCAGGAATTTCTTGTAAAGTTTTATTCATATTTGAAAATAGACTTATCTTCCATTTTCATTGGACTGAGGTACTCCATCTCTATATTTAGAAGAAGAGTTTGGTAAAAATATTTAATGAAAAAAAAATTAATCCCTCCCATCCATGAAATCAATTTCCTATTCTTGCATCATTTTCATGATCAATTTCCACTATTTATTAGCTTCACCATAAAAACAATAGATCACTAGAATGACTTAATCATCATGTAAAAAATATAGTATATGAAATATCTTCTCAATTTAGATAATATATTGTTATTTAATGAGGGTATAATATGATACCCTAATGGTAGGTGGAATTTTCACATAAAGGATGTGACGACAACATGATCTTTAAATAGATATGAAGGGTGATCTAAACAATTCATGTTATTATTCATAATGTGATCCAGGTGAGCCGGTACTACCATGATGTTCTGATATCTAGTTACCATCATGTTTTTCATCTCATTATAGAAATCATCACCTTGCATGTCACATTGGTTGAGGGTATAGGTTCTCCAACTTTCCACCATAAAAAAATAGGGTTTTAATACTTAGATAATGAGCATACAAAAAGAAACTATTAACTTATAAAGAATAACTAGTAAACAAAAAGTATATTATATATTATGAGTCCATATATATCATTATTCATTATCAATGGATATTCATCTTAAATAGAGATACATACCTATGGACTCCACTAATGATTTCTTGTAATAATCCACAAATTTAACTATACAATCCCCTTATACAATTACAGTGACCCATTACTATAAAATATTTCGTTACATGAGTTTTAACATATATATCCATTAAATAAAACCAAGGTTAAAAATCCTTATTTCTT
The DNA here is from genome assembly GCA_963277665.1 of Viscum album. Lineage (NCBI taxonomy): Eukaryota > Viridiplantae > Streptophyta > Magnoliopsida > Santalales > Viscaceae > Viscum > Viscum album. The sequence continues at coordinate 2,021,346,077 of OY728125.1, read as the reverse complement.
TAGAAACTATGTATAAAATTTTAAAACAATAATATAAAATAAAAAATATTTTTATTAATCATAATAATGAGATTCTAAATTCATTTGAGATCCTACAACTTCATTGGATAACCTAGGGAATACATAGAAATAATGGGTGAGTTAAGAAGCCTAATATAGGAATAAACCTGGAAATGAAGCATAGAATATGAGTCCGAAGGCATAACATGAATACATAGAAGGTATAGATCATGAATAAATATAGGAATAAATATATTATAGAACATTGGATAATAACAACATATAAACATAGGAATGTGATAAATATATATATCATGACATAAGCATGAGTCGAGGATAACTACCAAGATGATATCACTTGGTGGATATGGTACTATAATTGACAAGTTATACTCCCTTATCCCATAAAAACATCTCATGAGACTGGAACGTTACCCATTTCATTGAATAAATATATTTTCACACCCATAATAACATGTTCATGAACATGTGTTACATATAAAAAATAAATCATAAAGAATAAACAAAAGGGTTGCACAAGGAATAAAATGGGTTAATTAATCATTTCATATGATACAACCAATGGATGTATCATATTGGTATCCATGAAAGAAGATATTTAAAAAATTATTTAAATTTATCAAATGAAATAAAAATATATATCATGAATAATTTCATCCATATTAGGTCATAAATTGAAAAATAGTGTTAAGGTATCTTTAGAAATCTGGCACATAAGAACATTTTTAGGGAAAAGAATAAAGATTATTTAAAATGGACAAATGCATAATTGTTACAATAAAAAAATGTAATAAAATGGTAATTCATGATATAATAATATATTTTATAAAATAGAAGTGGCTTAAAAAAGTTTATACAGTGTACTTGAGAAGAAGTAATAAATAGAGAAGTTCCCTTTAATTGGGTTTTCTTATCAAGAGGAATTGAGAATGGAACCTTTTAAAACATTTATTACCTCGTAAAATAAAGGTTAATAGAGCTAGATATATATATATATATAACATATATAAATAATATAGGATAATTATTTAAGAAATATGGAGATTAATTGAGGCAATGAAAGATAAGGAATAATTAAATGTAAATATAAAGGTTTGGAAAAATCTTATACCTTATATCTGAATGTGTTCTACATATTCACTTAACATAGTAGATAATCAAATTAGAATCATTATTTACTTAATAAAAATCATTTTCTGTCTATATTTTATTTATTATAATTATATTAATTTAATTTATAGACATTTCTATCAGTTATAATGTTTAATATTATTCCTCTTGGAGTGTTTGTTTCGTGGTTTCAAGATCAAATCACTTGCATATAGTTATAGATGTTCTTGGAAAATAGGATTAAAATACAAAATTGAATGGAAATTGTATTCATGAACTTATATAATTTTAAATTTTCCCATATATAATTTTTTCTTGGCATATGGATAACTATTTTAATATAATGTTAATTAAAAAGGTTATGTTTATAATGGCGTGTTTTCCAACCATCTCAAACTAGTTTCATTTTATTTAATTTTACGGAAATATAATCTTTCTAGAAGCTGAAATTAATTATAATTTACATTATTATTTTATTTTAAGAATTTTTATATTAATATCAACATTTAGTTATTTCAATTGTGGATAAAAAAAACTCATCATCAATGGAGGTCTTTAACCGACATAATATAGAAAATGGTTTTTTTCCTTTGAATAAGGGGATATGATAAAATGGGTGGACATAATATATTACATTATAAATATAAAATTAATTATATAAATTATACTATAATTTTTATTCATTGTTGTATTAATAATGTGATAATAATGTAAATGATTAAAATAAATTTATAGAGGTAGTTTGAGAATGTTACCTCATGAATATCACATCTCTGAAGGACCCCTAAAGGTAAACGGAAGTGGTCTTTTGTTAGGATAGAAGAACATTTATGTGGGGATGATTTTGGACGAGATGGTTTTGATGAGATTTTCTATTCTTCAAGGCTTACAATTATTAGGGAGAAGTGGTGGAGAGGGGTGGTATTTTTATTTGAGAAGAGAGGGATGTTTATTATTATTATAATTAGAATTATTTTATTAATTTGTTTCAAGGAGAAAAATAATATTAATTAATGTGAATATATTAATAACATGGTAAATATTAATTTTAACTAATGTTTTTTATATTATCCATTAGTAAAAAAAATTGTATTAGGCTTCTAAAGATAATTTTTTTCCATATTTACTATTCACCAAAAATTTAACTATTTTAGAAAAATATATAAACATCACACTAATAATTTTTCTTTTTTATATTTCAAAAATGTAATCCATTTTATGAAAATAGTTTTTTTTAATTGGATAAATTTAATTTGCTTTAAAAAATCATTATTTCTTCAAAAAAAAATATTGATTATAATATTATAGCAGGATTTATAACTCTTTGAAAAATTACTTATGTTCTCATAAAATTATCTTATAATTATTATAAAACACAATATTAATTAATTAATACATTTTATGATACTATATTTTCATTTGAACCATTTTAATAATTTTGAAATTGCAATTAAATTATTTTTGTTTTATAAAAAATACAACCACATAATTTATCATTTTAAACACATTTATTTACTACTACCATGTTATAAATATATCATATTTTCATTTTATAATATACCAAAATAATTATCATTTTAAATTTTCATAGGTGAGGTCTCTATTCAAAGATTTAGGTTATTATCCCTAATTTTTATATTACTATTCTAATAGTTGGGTTACTATTCCAACATCCATATTTTTAGTAGTCATATTTTTACATTAATTTATATAAATAGCTATTATTTCATTGATTATTTATCCATTTCTATTTTCTCACCAGGATATTCATACTTTCATTTATAAAATTAATATTGTATTATGAAGATTATATTTTATTTCTATATCATTGTTAATTATTTTATTCATTATGATGGATTAAGAAGATCCAAATGTTCATATATGATTTATATTATTTAATAATTATTATCTAGTTATAATTTTTTGGATTTTTTAGGTTTAGTTTTAAAAAAATATCATTTTTCATTTTTCATAATAGTGAATTTTTTGTTTCTCTATGTGGTTTATGTGCTTTCTACCACCTGAAAAAATCAAAAAAAAAGAAATTTCATGGTCAAAATTCTTGGTCATTATAAATATATTGGGTTCCAAAAATATTTTTCTATGTTAATATGATTTCAAATATCTATACTTGTCCAAAATATCCATTGTTGGAACTCTAATCCTTTAAAACTCGGCATTACAATATTCAAATTCATACGGAAGTCTATGTAGTCTCAAATATCATTAAAGAATGAATTATAATAGTCAATAACTCATAGAACAAAAAGGATTTATTTATAAGAAATTTATTATTTTATTTTATCCAACAACAAATCGATACAACCACATAGTCGTACTTACTCTTTATTCTACTTTGGTCCTAGAAAATACCATTTCCAATGTATTAATTAGTATATCATCATATGTATCTATCATGACCCGTCCTCCAGGGCCCATGTTGTGACTTCCCCAAGCCCACCTTCCATAGGCCAGGGGCTAGCGACTGGCACCGAAAAGGCATATCCCTATAATGGGAAGGCATTATCTTTAAACCTATATAAATACACAAACCAAGGACACAACAAGAAGAAACTGCAAAGTAAACTACTATAGTAAAATGTGTATTAAAAGTAAAGGGGATAGAATAAAAGCCCTAATGGAAAGTACATGTACTACAAAAAAGTGAAAAACAACTCTTGGATCATCCACCATGGATCCTACCTGAAGGGTAGGTGCAGCTCACAATCAAAATTCACCGCATCACGTCACATCAAAGGTCCACCTCTGAGCACTGTCCTATCTTAGATCCCTTATCCTTGATCAATATTTTCTATCATCTGCACAAAAAACAACAAGGTGTGGGTGTATCCCATGAAAGGGTGAGTATATAGATACTCAGTAGGGACCCCAAGACTCCCAAAGATCTCCCAGAGTTCCACAAAGGAAAAAACACAAAGACATCAACCAAAAAGAACGAAGTACTCAACAACTATACTTAGGTATATGCACATACATATACCTATGTTATCAAGATATACTCGTCTCATACATGAGGGAAGAATAAAACAAAGGTAACACCATCAAAGTAAAACTAGGAAGGTAATAGTACCACATAGGTGCACCACGAAGATAACACCACGAAGGTAAAATTACCGCACATTTATCACCATGAAGATAACACCACGAAGTTAAAAGTACCACACAGGTATCACCACGAAGATAACACCATGAAGGTGAAGGTTCTACAAAGTTAACACTATGAAGGTAAAAGAATCATCTCAAACCAGGTTTTATTGAATTATAGAAGTACAGATGATCAGTCACACAGCTAGATCATCTTATTCTATCAAGAGGAAATGTTGTTGACCATACAGAGTCTAACCCACATAGTTTTGATAGGTATTAATCCTCTAAATGACCCACACAGGATCCAACCCACCCATAGTCGATAGGTACTAACCCATGCAATGACCCACATAGGATCTGACCCACACAGGATTCGTATGTGCTAACCCACACAGGATCGCTGAGCACTGACCCACATAGTATCTGACCCACGTAGGATCGGTATGCACTGACCCACACAGGATTGGTATGTGCTAACCCACATAGGATCTTACCCACATAGTATTGGTGCTAATCCACAAAGGATCTCTCGGTACTAACCTCCATATGATTTCTCTCCAACCTCTGCCTCATTTCTAGCCACTGGACTCCCGCTCATAGTATGATGGATTCTGGGAGAACCGCCCCTCAAGATATCGGTCATACGTCAACCTCCACGAAGCTCCATGAATAATTATCCCAAAGGACTGCCATGTTTTAAGGGTTCCAACATGATAGACTACACATCAATCAGATGCCTGGTCTATCACTTATAAGCATTTTAGTTCTAAGGGCTCAGTTGGATTGGGATTCGATCCAACATGGTCATACTACAACATTATCCAAAACCCAAGTAGAGTTACTAAAAGGACCATCTCACTCCAAGGGTCCTAGATCCATAGACCATTCATCAAACGGATGCTCGGATTTCAAGTTATGGTCCCTTATGTGAAATAGAAATCGAAGGGCCTGGGTCCAGTCCGACCCGGCCAGACCAGGTCTGGGCCGACCCGACCCAGTTTGGGTCAACCTGACCCTATCCGAGTCTGACCCAGCTGGGTTGGGCTAAGGCGGGGATGGTCCGGTGGGTCGCGGTCTGGCCCGGCCTGCAGGGGGCATGGCACGGCTCGCAAGGGTGCGGCTCACTGGGCTCGCGTGGCCCGACCTGCAAAGGCACAGCTCATAGGGCACGCAAGGCCTGTCCCATGGAGGCACAGTCTGTTAGGAGAATGCAGACCAGCCCATAGTGGCATGGCCCACTGGGAATGCACGGCCTGCTGGAGCGAGGCCGTCCCTAGCCGACACAGGGGGGAGTCCCCCTAGTTTTCTTGAACGATCGAGCGGTCATTCAGCTTGTGAAGGTGTGGCGCCACAGGGCGTTGCCTGGTTATCGCAGGACATTTAGGATGGTAGGTATCTCCACCATCATGGATTTGAGTTTTAGCCTCCTCTAGGGGCATGCGATGTTGCACCGCTTTGCCTTCTCCTTCTGTAGCCAGCTCGATTTGGCTGCCGTCTTCACCTACGGTAGCTTCGGTCACGACCTTTCCCACCGGTAGCGTGCGACGGCATGCTGCTCTACCTCTACAGTCAGTTGGTGTTGGTAACTCTTCTAACCACCATGGTATAGTGTCGTGGACTCCTACTGCAGCGTGAGACGGCGCGCCCCCTCCATCGTGGAAGGTCAGTGCTGCCACGTCGGCGATCTTCCATGGAGAACTCAAGGGTAAACAAGGTAACATAGGGTATGGGCCATGTTCATTTCCCCATTGACCTCTGTGTTAGCTTGAAAACATGAGGGAGGAATAAGATTCAACAATCACTTGAAATTATAAGAAAAATAAATCCCTACCTCAAGTTCGTTGGATATCCTCCACGCTTGAGGAAGAGTCGGTGTTCATCGTTCGGTGGCACTCGTCACAGCCCGCTGGAACTGGCTCCATCCTCCAAGTGATTGGCATTGCAGCACATTATTTGAACCTTGTCTCTTAGTGAATTTGTGCCAAAACCTATCCCCAAGATCCATATAAATAGGATAGGGGGTGAGTAACGCCCATGGAATCAATTGGGGTTCATGTAATAGGAACCTTCCTAATTCTAACGGTGTTGTTATAAAGGATTTAAGGAGTCAATCAATTTTATGTCTTGACACATCGTTGGTCCTTCCACTTCCGATTTTCCGTTGGATTAAAAGTAGGAAAGAAATAAATTAACAAAGTTATTTTATTATTCTTTTAAAAATTCCAAAATCTATCTTTTTCTCCAGACTTACAGTGCTCGAAGTGAAGCCTCCCATAAGTGAATCCCGGCACTATGGATTCAATGGTGGACTCATATTTTTAATCCAATCACTAGTTAAAAATATAGAAAACTTTTCTTTCACATTTACTGAACTTACCTTAAAAAAAGTTCAGAAATTAATTCTGGGCACACCGGGCCTCGGAATCATGTGCTGTCAATTTTTGCAGACTCGTAATAATTCCATATAATTTAAAAAAATTACATAGAAAATATAGGTCTTTACATTCTCCCCACCTTAGGTATTTTCGTCCCTAAAATCCACAACATATACTAAGGAAAGAAAAATGGGTACCGAGCATGAATCTGAGCCTCCCACTCCCATGTGCTCTCCTGGATTTTCTTGTGCTGCCAGCGAATGCGCACTAGATGAATCAACTACCCACAAAGTACCTACTCCTGTTGATCCTCAATCTCCACTGAAACCTCTGTAAATGTCTCCCCATCATCAACTTCCATCTCACCATGTTCAATGATGTGGGATAGGTCATGAACGTATCTCATCAGCTGGGATACATGGAAGACATCGTGTACCCTCTCCAACTGTGGTGGTAGTTCCAACCAATATGCTACCTCACCAATCCTCCTATGTATTATAAAATGTCTGATAAACCTCAGTGAGAGTTTTCCACCTCAGAAAAATCTCCATAAACCTCATCAAGGTGAGACCCGAAGGAAGACGTGGTCTCCCTCCTCGAACTCGAAGGGCCTCCATCTCCTATTATCATAAGACTTATATCTACTCTGTGCAGTCTTCATCTGCTCCTTGATGATCGATAGCTTCTTAGTGGTATCCCGTACTAACTCTAGACCCATAAGCACTGACTCCCCTGGGTCTGCATAGAAAATAGGTTATTTTCAAGGTCGACCATATAAGGCCTCGAATGGTGCCATACTGATGGTGTAGTGATAGCTGTTGTTGTATGAAAAATCCACCAAGGGAAAGTGATCCTCTCAACTATGGCCAAAATCTTGGACGCAAACACATAGCATGTCCTCCAATGTCTGAATGGTTCACTTCATCTGACCTTCTATTTGTGGATGAAAGGATGTGCTCAAACGTAGATGAATCTCGAATGCCTCATATAACCCCTTTCAAAAATGGATGTAAAACATGAATCAATATTGGAAACTACCGTCAATTGCACCCCATGCAGTTTTATAATCTCATATATGTAGATGAGTCCTAATACCTCTACTGATCCCTACTCTCGGATGTGTAGGAAGTGGGCTGACTTGGTGGGTCGGTAAACAATCACCTAGATGGAATTATGTCCCCTAGATGTACATCGAAGCCCTGTCACAAAATACATGGAGATACCATCCCACTTCCACTATGGCACCTATAGTGGTTGTGTTAAGCCTGCTGGAACCTAATGCTTGGCCTTCACTTGCTAACAAGTGAGGAATCATGAAACAAACTCTGTCACTTCCTTCTTCATCCCTGAACACCAATGCTGATGTCAGAGGTTCTGGTACATCTTCTCCACACCAGGATGTACCACTAGAATGGACATATGTAACTCCCTCAACACCAACTCACTTGGTGCCACTGGTACCATGGTGCATCCTCTGAAGAGGATAACGTGCTCCCCACATTTATAAAATCCATCAGGTGCCTGTCCAAATGATATCTAAGCACATCGAGCCTCACAGTCAATGTCCCCAAGTTGTGCCTCACAGAATCACTGAAGAAGCAGGGGAGTGAAAGTCATGGATTGGAGGTAAGATGCTCTATCTCTATCCACAAATGATACCAGCAATGTGGTGAGTTGCTTTGTCACCTCACTCAGCAACTGTAGACCAGACCTCATGCTAAGTATATCTACCACAACATTCCCCTTCCCATAAGTATAGACTATCTCCAAGTCATAGTCCTAGAGAAACTCTATCCATCATATTTATCTCAAGTTTAGGTCCTTCTATGAGAAGATATACCTAAGACTCGTGTGATCAAAGTAGACTGTAAAATGTTCACCCATCAAGTAATGTCACCACATCATCAAGGCGAAGACCACTACTACTAACTCCAGGTCATTGGTGGCACAGTTCTTTGCATGATGTCTCAGCTGTTGTGAACCATTAGCGATCACTACTTTCTCCTGCATCAAGACACATCCAAGTCTGGTCTTTGATGCATCACAGTAGACTACATACCCAACATCCTCTTCTAGTATCATCAAGATGGGGGCACTCATCATTCTCTGCCTCAGCTTCTGAAAACTCTGATGGCATCTATCCGTCCACATGAAGGTCTATCTCTTCTTCATCAACACTAACAAGGGTGTTGCAAATCTATAAAAGTCGAGTACGAATCTCTGGTAGTACCCAGCCAACCCCATGAAACTCTGCACCTCAGTCACACTCCTGGGTGGCTCCCAAGATAGCATAACCTCTATCTTTTCTAGATCCACTGCCACTCTAGCCTCTATGATAACGTGTTCTAGAAAGTTGACCTCTTGTATATATAACTAGAACTTCAAGAGCATAGCATAAATTTGGTGCTCTCTGAATGTATCCAGAACTATCTGAAGATGATAGGCATGCTCCTCATCCAACATAGATAACACCAAGATTTCATCAATTAATACCACCACAAATCAATCGAGGTATGGTTGGAAGATCATGTTCATGAGTCCCATGAACACTACAGGGGTGCTGGCCATAATGAAAGGAATAACCAAGAACTCATAGTGTCCATACCGACATTTAAAGGCCATCTTCTACACAATCCCATCTCATACCCTGAGTTGATGATAGCCTGATATGAGGTTTATCTTCAAAAACCATCGATCTCCCTTCAACTGATCAAAGAGATCAGAAATCCTCGGAAGTGGATACTTGTTCTTCACAATCACCTAGTTTAGGCACTAATAATCTACATAGTATATCAAACTCCCATATGCCTTCTTGGTTTACAAAATTGGGGTTGCACATAGAGAAACATTGGGCCTTATGAACCCCTTCCTCTACAAGTCCTCCAGCTGTACCAGTAACTCACTATGATCTGTGGAATCCATCTGATATGCTGGTGTATATATCAGTGTCATCTTGGGGTACAGGTCAATGTAAAAGTCTACCTCTCTGTGTGGAGGTAGTTCTGGAACATCATCAGGAAAAACATCGGCATACTAGTCCACCACTACAGGATAGCTGGAAATCTCAACATCAACTACTCTGAGGGTAAGGCTAGCCAACTGATGTGTGATCGGTTGCACCCTCATCTGGGAAAGTCCATCTTGTAATGAAAAGTTTCCCTTCTTTTCATTGAATAAAAACTTGGTCTCATCCTCGTGGACACACCACACTTTGTGCCTAATACATTCAATCTGAGCATGGACTATGGATAACCAGTTCATACCCAAGATGACGTCGTAAGGCCTCGATGCCACTACTAGAAGATCTCATCCAAAGATCTCACCTCCTAGAGTAAGATCACACTACCAGAACCAATGTGTAATCGTCGAATCTTCTCTTATAAGAGTCTCTAGCTGTAAGGATCGAGAAAATGGCTCTGTCAGAATCTCCGAGCTCCAAAAGAGGGTCATGGCAATAAAAGACTAACTGGAATCTGTGTCTATAAGTACTATAGCTAGGGTGGAATAGACACAGATAGTACCTCTAATCATCTTTGGAGCACGGTGGTCATAGGCCTCTCCTACTTGTAGCTGAGTTCATCTGTGTCCATCTTATCCCTGTGGTCAGGGTAGACCACCTGAAGGTGGTGGCGGTAGAACCTCGAACTGTCATACACCACCTTCCACATGGCCAACTCATATGATATGTCTACCGCCTTGTGGACCTCCTAACTCGAACCTCTGCCTCTGCCTTGGCAGTCCCTTGACCATCTATTGGTCGTCTGTATGGCGGGTTGGGCAGTCACAAGCCATGTAACCTTTCCTGCCGCACGAGTAGCACTGCGTGATACTCAACTATCGCCCTCTATCCCATGAGGCCCTCACCACCGACCTTGTATCCTGAGGACTTCCACCATATGGTCTGGCCCGCTTGGTCCCCTGCATCATCTGTCTACTACCTGTTGAAGATGACTCTGTTACCTAATGTCTGGTGGTGGCTATCATTGTCGATGCCTGCTCAGTGAAGAAGCTCTCTACCAAAATCACTCTCTTTAGTACCCCATCCTGTGTTGGAATACTGAGTGATATCATCAATACTCTGATATCCCATCAGAGAACCCACTCAACGGTCTGGTCCCGGAAGAAAGGGTCTCGTACCATGTCGATAGAGTAGTATGAGAGATCAGTGAACCTCACCGATTACTGGGCCATGGTCATGTTGCCCTGCTGTAAGTGCAGCAACTCCTATATACACACTGAGCATAGAGTCGCTGGGACGAACTCTACCCTGAAAATTCCATCGAAGTCTACCAAGGTGAGGGTCGCCTCTTCGTGTAACTGGAGTTTCAAACTCCACAATCTCCCAACTACGCCCTAGAAGAGACTACCAGCTAGGATCACCATCAGATCAGCTGGTGTCCCAATTAAGAGAAAAACTCTAGTCACAGCCTCAAGACAATACTCAGCCGTTTTCGGATCTGTCTCGCCTCGGAACCTCAGAGCTCTATACCACTGAAACTCACCCAACCCACTCAGTAGGCATGAACCCTCTACTGGTGGGGTTGGTGTCATCTACTACCCAACGGGTGGTGGTTCTACCGGTGCACCACTTGATGGTACTATTGTCGTAAGAGGGCCCTGCACTGAAGCCTCATTGCTCGGTGGTCCTTCATCATGTACTCTCTTAAGAATCCTGGTTGGCTATCTATGTGGTGGCATCCTGAAAAAAATAGGTGTGCCACGGTCAATAATTTATACCTGGTGATCTTACTCAAAGAGAACATAAGAAAAATTTTCAAAACACACACAATCAGTGTTTTTGTGCGCTGAGCTAGAAATCAAAATTTAGGGTCCTAGTGTATAGATACGCCAGCCACTGCACCAACACTGGATTTCCCAAACTGAAAACCAAAATCATAACACTTAACACTAATGCTCAATTGAAAATATAAGAGCCATAGTTCTTCAGTAGGACTGACTCCTCTGATACCACGTTGTCACGACCCGTCCCCCGAGGACTGTGCCATGACTACCCCAATCCCACCTTCCATAGGCCAGGGGTTGGTAACTAGCACTGAAAAGGTGTATCCCTATAATGGGAAGGCATTGCCTTTAAACCAGTACAAACACCCAAACCAAGAACAAAACAAGAAGCAACCAAAAATTAAACTAATACAGTAAAAAAGTGTACTGAAAGTAATGGGGCTAGAATGCAAGACCAACTGGAAAGTAAAAGTACAACTGAAAAGAGAAAAACAAATCATGGATCATCCACCGAGGATCCTACTTGAAGGGTAGGTACAGCTCAAGATCAGTAGTCACAACAACATGTCACGTAAATGGTCTATCTCCGAGAACCTTCCCATCCTGGATCCCTCAACCTCAATCAACGCTATCTGTCATCTCCACAAGACACTACAAGGTGTGGGTGTAGCCCTTGCAGGGGTGAGTATAACGATACTCTATAGGGACCCTGAGACCCCCTAAGGTCTCCTAGAGTTCCACAAAGGAAAAATCACAAAGTAATACCTCAACCACAAAGCACGAAGTAGTCAACAACTCTACTTAGGTATTTTCTCATACATATACCTAAGTTATCAAGATATACTCATCTCATACATGAGAAAAGAATACCACAAAGGTACCACCATGAAGGTAACACCATGAAGGTAAAAGTACCACACAGGTACACCACAAAGATAACACCATGAAGGTAAAAGTACCACACAGGTATCACCGTGAAGATAACACCACCAAGGTAAAAGTACCACACATGCATCACTATGAAGATAACACCTTGAAGGTGAAGGATCCAAAATGGTAAAACCACGAAGGTAAAAGGCTCAGCTCACACCAAGTACTAGTGAAGTATAGAAGTACAGATGATCAGTCACGATGATAGATCATCTTATTATGTTAAGTGGCGCTACTTATGATCATATAGAGTCTGACCCACATGGGATCGATAGGTACTAACCCCCGAAATAACCCACATAGGATCCAACACACTCAGAGTCAATAGGTATTAACCCCCGTAATGACCCACACGGGATCGGTATGTATTGACCCACACAGGATCATTGAGCACTAACCCACACAGGATAGGTAAGCGCTAACCCACATAGAATTGTTGAACGCTAACCCACACAGGATATGACCCATACAAGATCGGTGCTGACCCACACAGAATCGCTCGGTACTAACCTTCATATGATCTGCCTCTAACCTCCACCTAACTATCAGCCACTGGATTCCCGCTCATAGTATGATTGATTCTGGGAGAACCACTCCTCAATCTATCATTCATACCTCAACCTCCACAAATCTCCATGAAGAAGTATCCCAAATGACTACCATATTGTAATGGTATCCAACACGACAAACTGTACGTCAATCGGATGAACTGTCTCTGACTTATAAGCATTGTAGTTTTGAGGGCCCAGTTGGATTTGAATTTAATCCAACCCAGTCATACTCTAACTTTCTCCAAAAATGAAATGGAGTAAACTAAAAGGACTATCTCGCTCCAAGGGTCCTAGCACCGTAGATGGTTCATCAAACCGATGCCTATATTTTATGTTACGGTTCTTTAGGTGAACTAGCTTGGAAGGGGCTAGGTCTGTTCTGATCCGACCCGGCCTGACCTAGTCTGGGCCGGCCGGACCTGGTTTGGGTAGACCCAACCTAGTCTGGGTCTTACCCGGTGAGGCTGGGTCGTGGTAGGCTCGGCCAACTGGACCATGGTCTGGCCCAGCCCACAGGGGGGAGTGGCCCGACCCGCTGGGCTCCCGCAGACTGGACCACAGAGGCGTGACCCACTGGGCATGCGCAGCCCGGCCCGCAGAGGCGCGGTCCACTCAACGCATGTAGCCCGCTGGCTTGGGGATCACCCTAGCCGAAATAGGGGGAGCCCCCTGGTTTTCTAGAATGGTCGAGAGGTTGTTCGGCTTGCGAAGCGGCGATGCCACGGGGCACCGCCCAGTCACCGCGGGACCCACAGGAGGGTGGGTCCCTTTACTACTGCGACTTCAAGCTGATACCTCCTCCATCGGTGTGAAACAGTGCACCGCTCCACCTCCGACTGTCGTCTTCACCCGCCACGACTTCGGTCATGGCCTTTCCCACCAATGTCGCGGGATGACATGTCGCACCACCTCTACAGTCGGTTAGTTGCGACCTCTCCACTAACCGTTGTGGCATACTACTATGGCCTCATCCTGTGGCGTGAAATGGAGTGCCTCCTCCATCATGACCGGCCAGTGACACCATGCCAATGGTCTTCCATGGAGAACAAAATGGTAAACAGGGTAGCATAGGGTTCAGGCCATGTTCGTTTGGGCCGCTCCCTCCGCGTTAGCTTGAAAACATGAGGGAGGAATAAGATTAAAAAATCACTTGAAATTATAACCAAAATAAATTCCAACCTCAAGTTCTTAGAGAGACTCCACGCTTGGGAAAGAGTCAGTGTTCGTCATTCGGTGGTGCTCATCACCACCCGCTCGAACCAGATCTTTCCTCCGAGTGATTGGTGTCGCAGCACTTTATCAGAACTTAATAACTCAGTGAAGTTGTGCCAATACCTCTCCCCAAGCTCCATATAAATAGGATACACTATTGGAAATATAATCTATACCAACAGTTTTGGGCAAACCGTTGGTATAGTTCACTAATTTTGACCTATACCAATGGTTTGGCCAAAACTGTTGGTATATGTCATTTATATGGACCTATACCAATGGTTTTGGACAAACTGTTGGTATAGAGGGGACCTATACCAACGGTTTGGCCAAAACTGTTGGTATAGGTCCCCCCTATACCAACGGTTTGTCCATAACCCTTGGTATAAGTCCCAAAATCAAAGAACCTATACCAACAGTTCTCAAACCCATTGGTATAGGTACATGTATTTTTAATGGAATCTTCTTACAGAGGATATTAAATAAATCAAATTTTAAAATACTTATGATAATACATATATATATTTAGGAAATTATGTTCACAAAAGTAATTTAGGTTAGTGGTTAGGTCGTTCAATCACAAACGGGAGGTGTTGGGATCAAAACCAACCGGATGATTATTTTTTGAATTACATATACCAATGGTTTATGGAACCGTTGGTATAGATTTTCATATTAAACATACCAACGGTTTTGAATCCCATTATTATAAGTCTATACCAACGGTTTTCCCAAAACTGTTGGTATAGACATATCCTCACGAATTACTTGAAAATGTTCTCCAAATTGTTGGTATAGAATATACCAATGGTTTTGAGGCCTATGCCAATGGTTCCAAACCGTTGGTATAGGGTATTTTTTCAGTAGTGAGAGGGGGGATGGGGAGTAACACCCGTGGAATTAATGGGGGTTAATTTAATAGGAACCTTCCTAATTCCAACAGCGTTGTTTAAAAGGATTTGAGGAGTCAATCCATTTAATGGCTTGACACGTCATTGGTCCTGCCCCTACTACATGTCTATTGGTGGAAAAGAAAGAAAGAAATAAAATAACAAAATTATTTTCTTATTCTTTTAAAATGTCCAAAATCTTACTTTTTCTCCAATCTCAATGTGGTCGAAGTGAAGCCTCCCTTAATTGAATCCCAGTGCAATGGATTCAACGGTGCCCTCAGATTTTTAATCTGAGCATCAGTTAAAAATATAGAAAATGTCACACGTACGTTTACTGAACTTACCTTAAAAAAAGTTCAGAAATTCATTCTGGGCACACCGGGCCTTGGAATCATGTGCTGTCAATTTTTGCAGACTTGTAATAATTCCATATAATTTAAAACAATTACATGTAAAATCCGGGTTTTACAATATCAATATATCCTTGTAATTATATCCACTTTTTCAAAACAAAAAATCACAATCCCCGAAATCACATCCCATTATAACAAAGATACTATATCAATCTCAAGATCATAGAAAATTACATGGATATTGTTAAATCCTTCACCACTAAGGTCCGGTATGACTATCCATGAATTCAATCAAATTCATCCCAGAATTATAAAATCACTCCATATATGAATGTGATTCATGTTTCCCATTCTATAAATTCCTAGTTTATATATAATTTTCTTATACATGTTTCATCTGTAAGATTCACACTAATGAGAACATTGGGCGTATAAAACTTTGAATAGTCCTCCATCTTGAGTACATAAACTATTGATCCCTACTAAATGTGAATTTAATCATCCCAAATAGTCTCCACATTTTTAAAAATCTAAAATACAATACATAAATCTGATATAAATATGTCTAGTCCCAACACATTGGTATATAAACTCCCAAAACCAACCTCCACTAAGAAAAATTATATCATCCGATAATTATTTGTTTACATAAGATTATTGGAGGCTTTAAGAAAATACATAAAAAGTCACCTATTATAATTCCAAATTATTCAACAAGTCATATTTCAAACATAAACACTGAAATTTAATAAAATTATATATTAAAAATTCTATAAGATACACTTTATGATAATTAAAATTAAATCACCATATATAATAACACTTCTCAAAAATATGTAAGACTGAATGTTGCTAACTTGAGAGTGGCCATCGAAATTATAACTCAAAAATATATTTCACACGTAAAACTAATATCCTTCCATAATAATCATTCTCCCAATGTATCAATTAATTTTATCGAACATTTGGAGACCAATTTATAAGTTCCCATGCATGGGTGAGTAGAATAATATTAAGTATAGTCAACTTAAAAAGTAATATAGATTCATAAAACTCAAGAATATATGTGAATAAATAATTATTATTATTAAAAAATCACTATATATAATCATTATAAATGAATTTATTTATGATCAATCTGGGTCAAACTACCCATCACCAATATTCACTGTGATAAAAAATTAAAAATATTTATTTAGAAAATAATATCAATATAATCATAAATTATGATATAGATTTATATCCTGATAATTCATCATTTATGTGATAATAATGAGATAATGTTTGGAATAAACAAATGTACCTATCATGGATATGTTGGGGGACATAAACATGTTGAAATATTATATTTGTATATGTGTCTATGTATCAGTGGAAATACACATCATTATGACAATAGTTATAATTTTAGGTCCCTAAAAAATCATATATCTAGGTATATATCTATATTTATCAAAAAAAAAGTTCCCATGCATAATATATGAGAATTTATAATATTTACCGGATCATCTTCAACCTTGATCTTCAAGTTGTGAGAGATAAAGAGAATAAACACTCAACTGAATTTCTGACAACTGTAGTTTCACATGAAGGATTCCATAGGAACTATCGTTATCCAGGTATCTATTAGCACAGATTCATGATGAATTACCCATCTACACCAATACTATATATAATATCTAACTTACATATATCCAGAGTGATGAATGAGTAATGATAGATACATGTATGAATCATTATCATTCATTATCAAGATTAGTGGATAAGAAGGGGCTTGATCAATTTAATCACGTTCTATCCCTATATAGCGGGTGAGTAAATAAGTAAGCACCATAGTGTTAGGTCACTACTGATATCTTACAATTTGAGGATGAATAACATTCCAATGTATAAAAACACATGATAATAATGACATCCAATGATCATGTATTCTATCATTCAATCCATTTGGTATAAAAAACCAAAGTAGTTACATCATCTTTAATAAGTATCCACATTTTAATTTCATATAAATAAAATAGAATTTAATAAATATAAAACATTTTAATTTAATTATTTGTATTTCTGAAAAATAATAATGTTTATAACAGTTTCCACATCATGAATTATATTCTTATTATAAGAAGTGATCAAAGGAGATGCCTCTATATTTTCTTATTATTCCCCTTATTCAGTTGAATCTTTATGAGAAAGGTTCCACCACATCAATCATTAAGGTTCATTCCATATTTATTTATAATATTATCATTTTTTATTCCTTAATGATATATTACTTTAAAGTATTTTATAATTGTATCTCATCACTCAAGAACACACCCCTTTAGTGAATAAATTCCAATATTTTATTTCCTTAAGTGTCATGAATCATATTTCAATATCACTAGCCTTTGTAATTTGACTTATTGTTCTAAATTTTATTGATTATATGTCTATAAATTATTGATATAAATGCAAAAATATATATATATTCCAATAAAATCTTTTGATTTACATTATACACAACACATTTTAACTAATCAACATGTCACACTTTAGTGTTTTTCTACAAATTCATTAATGGAATTAAATTGGATATAGTTACTTATCATTATGATTAGCCAAAAAAAATTATATAGATTTTATTTAATAAATATTTCTTGTTCCGTTTACATATGATCACAATTAAAATTTTATTAGTTGATATTTTATTCAAAAAACCATCAATCATTTACATAATTATTTCAAGATTAATCATTATGAATTTTATTAATTCTTTTTCGTTAACATAATTAACATTTCATGAGATCCCTAGAATCCCTAATTTTTTTAACATAATCTAATTAAAATATTATCCGTGTGATATATTCAAATTTATAATTGAATCATATTCTTATCATAATATATACAATGTTACAACATATTTTATTTTCATCTATAGTAATAATATATCAATTAATTAACACTATGAAATTTTGATATCCCATATTATCAATGAATTTTTAATAAAGTATATTCCATCAATTTTTATGGGTCCTAATGACTATAAATAATCATTCACCCATTCTCATTATAAATTATCACATGTTTATTATTATTTTTATACTAAAAATCTCTATAAGTAATTAAACATTATTTACTAAATAAATATATGAAACATCCCCAAATTTCCCAAAAATTGGATCTATTGGGACCCAAATGTCATTAGGGGTTCATCATAACATTCTACACAAAAATAATTACTTGTATGCATCTTTAAAACTCATGTTCTATCTAAGGGTTCTGTGTGGAACCCCAAATATTCCCCACTAATTCAACAATCGTACATGCTCTATGGAATCACATGGACATTTGATCTGTATATTTAATGATCCAAATTTCAATAAATCATGTTTTTTATTGTTTATAAAATTAATCCCCTTTATAAAATAATCACATAATGAGATAGTACATGGACACACAACTTATCAAATGTCATGAAAAACCTCCTCTTTCCAAATGGCTACTTGGAGATTCATATTTCTATCCATATAGGTATTTCACAACAGATCCCCAGAAACGCAATTCACCATAGATATGCATGATGTAACTATGTGGAACCCCTATAATTATTCACATGAAATGATCAGATGACTTTTTTTATGTGTGAGACCACCATATCTATTTAACGGACTTTGTATTAGTGTATTAATTGTTTTCAAATTGGGTTAAGAAGAAGATAATTTGATGATGTCAATATGTGATTGAGAAGAATGTATTGGAAGAACAAATGTGTTCTCAATAATGTTATGAATAAGTTTTAAGTGTGAATAAATCATATTATATTATATTACTTGATAATTTATCTTGAGAATTAGACAAAGGGCTTGGTGATGATGTTAATATACACCAAATGTATAAAGTAATGGATGCTCATTCAGTTTTGTTAAATAATATGTATTGTTTGATTAATTGGATATTTGGTTATAGAACCCATGAATGAATGAGAATTTCTTAACATTGTGTTACTTAATATTGATTACTACATATTATGAAGACACATTATGAATAATTATTATATAAATCTCTTTAATCGGTTGTATCATGATTAATATGATAAAGTATGAAGATCACACCTTTAGAGGATATTAGAATATTTATGTATTATTGAAGGAAAAGTAATTTAAAGACATCAGAAGATCTATTCACATTAAATCAATGAAATTTGGAGTACTATTATTAAGGTAAAATGCAATCAATGACTCTAAATAAAGGTAATATGATACCAATGTAAGGTATACCATTATCTATATAATGGTACATTAGAAATCCTGGATCTATGAAAATGACATCATTGAGATTAATAATTGTATCTCATAATTTATTTCTGATATTTAATGGTAAAACCATCGCTATGGAAAATAAAAAATTAATTATAGATATACAAAGAGGTAAAACCAAGAAAAAAAGGGTTAATGGAATTGTAAAATCTATGAGATATATGTAAAATTCCTTACCATATTCAAAGACCTAAATAAGGGTAACAAGAGGATTATATTTTATACAGAATGTTAACCTCCGGATCACATGTGATGAATAATGGTAATTTTGGAATTATTATAGCTTTGTAATAGAAAAAAAAACCTTTAATTATAATAATTCATGTGGTATAACACCACTCATGTTTGATTGAATTTCATTATTTATTAATTTCAAGTATATATATAGAAATTTTAGAAAGAATCATTGAGAAGTTTCTTCATGTGGTAACTTCATTGATGTTCTATCCATTGGCTACATGTATCATTCATCTATTTTTTACTCATGGTCAACATATGACACAGATAAATTAATAGGTTTTTGATGGATGATAATTATGAGTTTCCAAAATTTTCATACTCAGATGATGTAAAACATAAATATATAAAAAATATTCATATTTGTTGAAGTAAATATCATAATAAAATTAATTATCATGGGGAAAACCAACAATTAAAGGAGAAACAGTAAAGGGGAATTGTAAAACCCTAAAATTCAAAAGTACAACTTTGTATTTGATAGTGTTTATGACATGCCTCACTAAGTATGTAAGGGAATATAATATCCTGAGACACTACTATATATTTAATATTTTAAATAAATTTGATACATGATATATGTTATAATGTACGCAATGATGAGTTATCATTAATCCAACATAAGAGAAACATTCTTTGATATCTTGCTTTACATGAAAGATCAACCGTACTTGATAGCTTGTGTAACACACAAGGCTGAGTTTCACCAAATAAAAATATATTATTAAAATATTTTTATTTAATATAATGTGTTTTATGTTGGAATTTATAAATAGTATTATCTAACTTATGAAAATTTTAAGATTATATAAATTTAAAATTAATTAATCGGTTTCCTATTATTGACAAATGAAAAGAAGAACCAATTGGATATAAAATGAAATATTTTTATTTTTATACATTGAAATGAGTTTTTTGTTAATAAACATAATTGATTAAAATTAGTGAATGATTTTAATGAAATGTATATTTTGACACATGAATTTATTTAATATGTCAAAATAAAATACATCTTTGAAATAGAATCATAAAAAATAGGTTAGGGTGAATTTTTGATCTTTTTTGGAAACATATCACTTTTAATGAATAGTTAAAAATACCGAATTTTATATTAAAACTTATTTTCATCTAATTTTTTTTAGAAAAATTAAATTATACTTTTAATTTGTTTTGAATTTTAATTAGATAATATTATTATTAATTAATCCAATTTATGTTATTGGAATAAATTTCAATTTTAAATTGTCTATAAAAACATAAAAAACATTGGTCGTTTTTACTTTAAAAAAAGTATTGTTGTACTGCATGGGGGGTGAATTTTAAATTAATTTCTACCAATTATGTGATAGAATTGGGAAAAATGGATTCCATATTTTTAGTCATATTAATTTATAATTATTAATAATACCAGGTTAGTTTTTTTACAAAAAAATATTAGTGAATGTAATAAAACTTTATTACAATGATTAAGGTTAATTTAAGCTTCATAAGGGACTAAACCTTAACATTAAGACCCAAACGATCTATACAATTTTCCAAGAGATATTTTATGGACTTATATCGACCATATTATCTCTGGGATATATATTTTATTATTATTGGATCCACTTAAAGCAAAAAAAACATGCATGGAATTCTGTTGTGAAAATATTTCAAGAGTGTCACTTCTCATCAACTATAAAATTCTCCTCTCCTCCCACATACTCACACCTCTCAATCCATGTTGGATCAAACAATAATTATTTATATATATTATAAATATACCTACCCTAATTCTAGAATCCTAAAATTGTGCATAAATCCATCCATGGAATCCTTTTGGTAAAAAATAAAAGAAGTTACATGATTAAGATGTAACATCATTCTATAAGATATTTAGTTTTATTTCTATTACACAACCCCTAAAATCAACTTATTCTATTCTAGTATAAAAAATATCCTCAATAAACTAGTATATTTTAATTATATTTATTCTAACCACACTCACAAACAGTTACATCTAATATATAACGAACATATTGTTTCTGTGTACGGTGACCTACTTCCTCACAAAATAATAATTATTCATTTTTTTACCACCAATAATTATGGACATTATGATGGAAACTATAATTATAAAATTTATATATGATATTTATTTTGTTTTTAGGATTATTTAATTCTCTTACAACACATACACTTATAATTTTATTTTATTTCTGTAAATACAATAACATCATTTGTGGATGTATGGACTACCGCCTCCTAAAAATGATGTGATTCATTCAAATGATCAATTGAATGTATAATAGATGATTATAATAAAACATATATTACATAGAAAACATATATATATATATGATATTAATTTCACAATCACCTTTCATAAAATAAAATATATTTCATTATCTTTATTACCATTTCGCACACTTAGAAAGAGATAACATCGTTCTTGGACGCGTGGATTTCCGCCTCCTAGACATGATGTGATTCATTTAAAATGAAAATAATTCTATATATTAATATATATGAATAAATAACATGGTATTTATGATTTTATGATAATTATGTAATTATATATTTTTACTTACCTTCATTCCAAAATGATCATTGGAAAATGGGAACGTTACTAATACGTACGTACATCCTTCCACCTCCATGATTTTAACATTGGTTCATTTTTCAAAACCGTATTTAATGATTGGTTATAAAAATATTGTTTATGTATGGATATAATAATTATGTCATTTTTATTCTCTAGATGTTATGTATTTAACCCTTTGACTATAGTTGACCTACCAAAGTTTGTTTTAACACATAAACTGAATTTGGTCAAAACAAATGGCGTAAACATAATTGTTTAAATACTCATATACAACATCGTAATAATTGAAATAAAAGTTTTTATACTCATAAAAATGGTTATCAAGAATTTATATAATTAACATAAATTTATAATCCATGAACTTCAAGGATTTTCACCCAAATGGAAATTCAAGGTAAGGGATTTCGTGGAAATTTACATTCCATTGAGACTTATTTTATTTATGCGTTTAGTTTATTTTATATGGAGTATATATTAACCATTGACATTTTATATCATGAAACTAATTATTCTATAGATATTAACTTTTCATTTAATATTATTAATTCATATAAATTATTATTTAAATGTTTTAATGTGGTATGGGATACTTGGGAATGGTTACAGATTATTCTCCTCAAGAATGGTTTGAAGGATTATCTTTTAAATATCACTTCAATTAGTTCTTATTACCTTTATATTGAAAAAATAACATTATTTATTTTCACCAAATTTCATATATATGGTGAAAATGTTTCTACAATGTCATATAATTTCATCATTCAATCATTCTTCAAGATATTTTTAATTTAAATTTGAATTATTTCATATGAGGGGAATTGGGTTAAAAGTTACTAAGTGGAAAAGAATTTCATGGACCAATTTATTTTAATTAGTTTATATTAATTCCCTATTGTTGTAAATATTATATGATCATGTGTATAATGTCATTAGATATATAATTATTTATTTAATCTTCTATATTTGGATTTATAGTAGATACGCATAATCTACTCATTTATGGATTCTAAATCAAACATTATAATCTTTTTAAGGGTTCACTTTACAATCTCCTTTTGTTTGGGATTGTTTGAACTTAAATTTCCATCAGATTAAATTATTTTATCAATATCTATTAAAGCCTTTAATTTTATTGTCATATGTTTATTCTTTTCCATTATTAAATTATTTCACCATTTCCCACTCTTTGGTACTCAATATGTTTTAGAAATTTGTTTTTCAGAAAACCCAACTTTATTTGTCTATTTAGTTAGGATACCTCTTATCTTCTAAGAACCATGCTTTATTAAAATGTTTTAATTTTTTTAAAATTATTTGGTAATATTATTTTTACCCTTTTTTCTTGTACAAATTTTTTCAAATAATCGTCTTATCGCTTTCCAAACAATGTATTTTTCTAACATTAATTATGAAAAAAGAATGTTCTTTTTTCCTCGTACGACTTGTATAGATTTACCCCCCATAATTTATCTGAAACTCTATTTCCATTTTTAAATGTTCAATTTTAAAATAAAATATTTTCAAACGTGATTTTCAATGAAATTTATTTTTAAAATGTTTTCCATAAGAAATGTATATTTTCCTCAAGATTTTTTTTAAAGATCATTATACAATATTTTTATTCCTCAATGACGATAGACCTTATTTTTACTCCACATGAGATATTTCATATTGAAACCATCCTATTTATTACTCAATATGATTTTTGATTTATTTTTTGATTTCTAGTATTCACATTCACTTCTGTGATTCATTTGTTAGTCCCTTTGAAATATTCAATCCCCTATGATCATTGAACATTGAATTTCCCATAAATTATCCATTTCATTTATCATGTATCTTACTATTGCCTAAACCATATAACTATTTACATAGAGTGTATGATTTGATAGTTCTATGATTATTTTGGGAAATATAGATAAATCTTAATTCTTTATTCAATACAGATATTTAATAAGGCATATTGTTTATTAATTAAAGTGATTAATCGAGATGAAGAATTCCACAGACATGAAATTAAGGGTGGATCCCTAACATTATATAGAACCTAGATGCAATGATTGGTACTCATGTGATAAATAAGTTTCTCAAATTATATGGGTTTCCATTATTAGTTTTAAACTATCTTAAGGATGGATCTTGATAGTAGAGGATTTCATGTGTTCGAGACATGACATAAAATAATTAAGAATTGAATTCATTTTGATTCATTATTTATTATCCATTAGCCTTTGACAAGGTAAAATCAATGGAATAATTTCATTATTAATTTATTATTTAAATGGCATGTGTATTCAATTTCATAATATTCAATATTTATTTTTCCTTATATAGTTATTTGAATGGAATTTGTTTCCATTTATTACCTTTCTATATTGTTTATACACTTCCTTCAATGTTTGTTGATTATATGGTATGTGTGTTCAATTATTTACCATTCCATAATTATTATTCTCATTGATTCATTATTTCATCTACTATACTTTAACCTTGCTGAGAATTTGAGATCACCATTATTTTATATCTTTACCTAGGATTCCAAGAATTGTACTGATATTGATTTGAAGAGAAATAATATAAGGAATTGAGTTATTATACTAAATGTTTATTTATTTAGTAAAAATTTTATAATTAGTTTATTTATTTGTAAGATAAGACTCATTTATTTATCTAGTTTTCCAACACTACCAACTTGATCGGCCCTTCAGGATTTAATTCGTTGTACGGATGACATTGAAATTGATTGTAGACCCCGACTTCAGGAATTTTGAGGTCGGGTCAATATATTTGGTATAAATGGAAGTTTACGATCAACCATGGGAACTATATTTAGGATGATATAGGTTAGAGAACAAAACCATAAGGTAGAATTCGATGATTATTTTAGAATAACAAACTAGAATTTTGGTAAGGTATAGATTTTTTGGTTATTACTTGGAATACATCCCTATATATATACTAAAAGTGGAAGTGGTTTGGGAATATATGTACCTAGGAGAAATAAAAATGAAATTGTATTCTGAGCCTGACTCGGGGTAACCTAGCACACGGAAACAGGTGCTACTGTGCACCAAGTTTGAAACTCATGGGGGATATGCTATGGAAAATTCACATTTTCATTACAAACCACAATAAAGGATTTTGAAAATGAATAATTTAGGTTTAAACTAAGGTTTAATATATTTAAGATAAGGTTTAAAGGATTACAAATCCTACAAATGATATTATGGATAAACCCAAGACTAAGGAATGATATATGTGGAAATAAATAGATAAAGTATTTATGTATTAGGATTGTATTAAAGACCTTTATTAAAATTTTATTTAGTGATTAAATTTATTTCAAGTATGTATATAATATTTATTTTTGGAAATTATAATAATATGGTTTAATAAAAGTAAAACCTATAAGCTAGGTAACAACTAAACATATATGGAAATTCTGTGGGTCTTGAACCCATGACTGAAGGACGGTAAGTATTTCACAGCAACCATTGACATTCACTATATTTTGGTTAATTATTCAATGTTTTTAGATAAAAAATTATACAAAAAAAATGTTGATGATGAACCAATAATATCACTTTTTAGGATTAAATATTAATTTATTAAGAATATGTGTTTTAGAAGATAGTTACAGACAAATAGATTTTCTTTTTCACTCTTTTATAGTCATTATGATCCTTTCAATGTTTCTTTTAGTGCTTCAGGCATAAAAAATACATTATTAGAAATTAATTTCATGGATTACATGGATAAATTAGATTTTGATCTAAGAAAAAAAGTTAGAATATCCAATATGAAATTAAAACCCACAAAGTAAGAATATTCCCATATATTATTGGCCAGTAAATGAATTTACCAACATTAGGAAGTTGACTTAAAAATAAAATATTGTCTTAATACCATATGTTATGTTGAGTCGATGTTCTCTTAAACCATAAATGATTTATATTTTTGAGGCCCTCTAATTTATATTGATCATTCACTTGTTTTTGATTGAAAACCTCATTCACTCCCTCTAAATATTTATACTTTTCATCCATGTATATATTTTCTACTTACACTATTTTTCTCCAACATAAAGACCTAGTTACATGGTAGTTTATGTGACCTTTGTACATCCCATTCTCTCTTTTCTAGAGTATGTTCTACAAACCCTTCTCAAGATGAGGGATTTCAATGCAGGAAATAACAAACAATATATTACCAAGATTGATTTTAAATTGTAATGAAAAAATTTAATTATGGTGGGGAGAATATAACACTACTAAATTCTAAAGTACAACTTTGTATTCAATAGCATGTATGACACACAAAACCATGTATGTAAGGGAATATAATATATCGATACTCAACTATATATTTAGTATTTTAAAAAAAATCAATAAATGATATAGCTTATAGCATACGCAACACTAAGCTAGCTTTCATCACATTCAAGAGATACATTCTTTAACTTCTTGTGTTACATGGAATAGTGAGTTTCCTCAATAGATTTAGTTTCATGCAAGACCGAGTTTCAAAAAATAACAATATATTATTAAATTATTCATATTTAAAATTATATGATATAACCTAGAAATTATGTTAGAGTTTAAGAATAGTATGAACTAAATTATGAATATTTATAAAATATGTGTGTTATATATTCAATAAAATATTTTTATATTCATACATTAGTTTTGATAGAAATAAATAAGAACAAAATGAATTTCACACATAAATACCTATATTTTTATAAGCACAAATTTACCACCTTTTAATGGTGAACCCATTTTAAATATGTAGTTTGACACTATAATTGATTTAATATGTAAAAATAAACTTAATATTCGAAATAAAAACATAAAAATTAGGATATGATGATTTTTTGATATTTTTTGGAAATATATAATAATTTAATGAATAGATAAAAATACTGAATTTTATTATAAAACTACTTGTTCATTTAATTTATTTATAAAATTAAATTAAAAAATTTAATATGTTTTAAAGTTTAATTAGATAATATTTTTATAAATAAATTCAATTAATTTCATTAGAATCAAATTCACTTTGAAATTTACAATAAAAACATAGAAAAATGTTAAACGTCTTTACTTTAAAAATCCACATTGTCGTCCCGCCTATAGGATAAATTTTAAATAAATTTCTTCTACTTATGTGTTTAGAATTTAGAAAAATGGATTCTCTATTAGGAGAAAAGTATTTTATAATATATAATATGACCAACATTTTTTTTACTGAAAATATTACTGAATTTAATCAAATTTAATTACAATAATTATGGTTAAATTAAGCTTAATAAGGGGCTAAACCTTAACCTTAATACCCAAAACGAACTATTAACTTGTACTATAGATATTAGATGGCCATATATCGACCCTATCATATATTTTATAGAAAATGTACTATTATTTTATCCACTTTCTATAGGAACACTATCCATGGATTCACTTATTCAAACAATCAACATACACTTAGTTTTTTATGTAGTTTTATACAACATATTAATAAGTAAAATAAATGTAATGATTAACACGAAAAAGGTTATCAAACAAGAATATAATTAATGTAGGTTTATTGTATAGGATGTTAAAGGATGTTCACCTGAAAGGAAACACAATGTAAGAGATTTCATCTCAACTTACATTCCATTGAGACTTATTTATTAATATGAATCTAGTTTCTTATATATGGTTTATATATTTACCTTTTACATGTTAGATCATAAACCTTTTTATTCTCATGATATTTTATGTTTCATTTAATGTTATTACTTTATGGACATTTTTATTCAAATTCTTTAAAGTGGTATGTGACATTTTGGAATGTTTAAATAATATTCCCCTCAATAGCGTTTGTAATTGTTATATTTTCAATATTAAATCTTTTTGTGATTTTTACATTTCTCTTAAAAAAATAAATTTATTTTTGTCCTCCAAATTTCCTATATATGGTGCACTCACTGTCACTTTTTCATATAATATCATGATTCAATCATTCACCTTGATATTTTTAGTTCTAATTTGAATTATTTCATCTAAGGGGATTTGACATAAAAGTTACAAAGTGGAAAATAATTTCATTACCCAATTTTATTTCACTGGGTTATATTACATCTCATTTATTATTAATATTCTATTATCATGTGTATAATGACATTGACTATATATTTATGTATTTTCTCATCTACTAGGAATGTTCAGGACTTGAGCATGATCAGTCCTAAAAATTTATTTAATAAAATAGAAATATAGGAAAAAATAACCGAAGACACATGGAATAATATGTTACACCAAAAAATAATCAGTCCAAGACAAAAAAACCAAAAGAACCCAAAGATACCACACTACACTACCCCCATCACAGCCAACACATAACATGCCAGAGCCTGTATATCAAAGATAAAATCCTTCTGTAATGGTTAAAACCAGCTCACAAATGTCTTAATCCACGCCATCATCCTCCAACATGTTCTCACATCCAAGAATCAACACAGAACATTCACACATCCCTTCCATCTAGTTCATTCATCAACTCCATCATCTCAATCCACATCCCGAGGATGACTAAAGTATCCTATGTATCTTACGCGTCCTAAGGTCTTCCAGTGATGGGTTCCACCAACCACTACACCGACATGCCTTCCCTACCTGTATCTATTTAACAATGGTCTAAGACACCACCCCCACCCCCACCCCCACCCCCCTCCACTGCATCCCAAGATCATACCTATCTCATTTCTAGTGTACACCTTACTATAATCATTATAGAATCCCATTCCATTGACATCACCACGACCTATCTCGATGCACATCACAATTTATTCTTTTTTCAAAGTTGTGGGACTCTGAAATTCTATAGAAAAGACCATCCCTGATTTATCCTCCCACCATCAAGCTAGGATTGAGTGGTAGGAAATGTATCCACCCAGAAGAGGCATGTATCTCGGGTTCCCACCATATCCCAGATCTATTACACCAGAAAACATCTTCCCAATGGTAGGGTCTCAAGTTCAAACCTGCATCAGGACATCTGTCGGTGAAATAGATCAATATCCAAATTCAATAGATCTAGACCATGCTATATTGAGTAGATCATCATCACCATGAGGTGTCGTTTCCTCCCAGTACAACAGCAAGTCGCTTCCCACATCTTTGTCACTAGGAAAACCAACATCAATAACTCCACTTCTAACATGCATCCACTTCAAATTAAAAACCAACTTTACTAGACACGTGAGTCTCAAATACTCTGAACTCTTCATCACATCAGAGGAGGTTTCATAAATTTACTTCCATAATCCACCATAAGTGGTGCGAGTATATCATTTGACACATGTTTAAAACATTTGATAATGGTTGACAACACTATTATCTTCACTAGGGAAGATTGGTGCCTGAATTTGGCCATGATATTGAAGATATAAGATCTCCTCAACATTAAGATAGAATCTTTACATATTTCTATTTATGTCCTCTTATATGTGTGGATTTATTATTAATGCACATAATCTTCAAATTGATTGATACTCATTCCAACATTATAATATTTTAAAGGTATTACATTACAATCCCTTTTTGTTCAAGATTGTATCGACTTAAACTTCCATGAGAGAAAATTATTTGATCACTGCCTCTTAAACCCTTTAGTTTTCTTCTCCTATGGTTATTCATGAGCTTTATTAAGTGATATAACCATTTCCCACTCTTTGGTACTCAAAATGTTTTCAAAAAACCTGACATTATTTCTCTATTTGTCCAGAGAACCTGTTTTCCTCTAAAAATCTTGCTTAATTAAAATATTTTTAAATTTATTTAGTAAATAGTTTTTCCATTTTTTTACCAATTTTTTCAATGGAATATTCTTTTCCATTTAAAAACAAGGAATTTTTATAACCTTAAACCTTGAAAAAGGAATGTTATTTTTATCTCTTATGACTTGTAATTACTTACCTTTAATTATTTCATTGAAGCTTCCTTCGTATATTTAAATTTTTTATTTTTAAAGACAATAATTTCAAATTTTATTTTAATGTAAAAGGTTTTTTAAATGGAATTGCATAAAAAAATCATATTTTTTACATGAAGGTTTTTAAATAACATTTTATAATATTTATATTCACCAATGACAAACAACCTTATTTTACTCCACATGGGATATGTTGTGTTCATATCATACTATTTATTCTTATGGATGGTTTTTGATTTATTTGGACAAGGATAATATTCAAATTCACTTCCATGTTTCATTTTTTAGCCCCATTTAAATATTCAATCTCTTATGATCAATGAACATTGAATTTCCCATAAATTATCCATTTCATTTATCATGGATATTATTATTGCCTAAACCATATACCCCTTTTCATACGGTGTCTAATTTGATATTTGTTTGATTATTTGGGGAAATATAGATAAATATGAATTCTTTATTCCATAGAGATATTTAATAATGCATATTATTTATTAATTAAATTGATTACTTGATATGAACATTGGTTTGGATATGAAATGATGGTTAGAGCTTGGGATTTATGTAGGTCCTCAATGCATCGATAGGTTCTCATGACACAAATAAGTTATGAAATCTAAACTGGTTTCTATCCATAGTTTAAAACTATTAAGAGGTTTGATATAGATAGAATAGTTTTTCATGTGCTTTAGACATGACATCAAACAATTAAGCATTACCTTCATTTTGATTCATTATTTATTATCCATGATATTTTCACATGATAAAATCTATGTATACATTTCATTCTCAGTTTGTTAATTAAATGAAATGCGTTTTCAATTTCTTACCTTTCTATATTTATTTTTCCATATCTAGTTATTCGAATGGAATTTATTTTCATTTATTACATTTCCATGTTTTTTGTACACTTCATTCTCATTTTATTGATAATATTGTATGTGTGTTCAATTATTTAGAATGTCATAATTATTATTCTCATTTATTCTTAATTGATAATGTTATACTTTAATCTTATTAAGCATTTGATCTCTCCATTATTATGTTTCTTTCAAAATGATTCAAATAAATATACTAAGAATGATGTGAAGGGAAATCATAGATGGAATAAAGTTATTATCCACAAAGTTTATTTAGTTCGAAAAAATTAGGTAGTAATTAGTTTATTCATTTTTAAGACAATACTCATGTATGTATCTAGTTTACTGAGCCTACTAAACTTATTGTTTTTTAAAGATTCTATTCACTGTAATGAAGCCAATGTAATTGATTGTAGACACCAACTCTGGGCCTTCTGGGGTTGGGTCACTATAATAATTATATGTTACTACGGATTGTTCCATGGTGTAGAGGTGGGATCCACTATGCAAATATATTATGAAACAATATTATAGTTAATGTAGGTTTATTATACAGGATGTTAAACGATGTTCACCTGAAAGGAAACACAATGTAAGTGATTTCATCTCGACTTACATTCCATTGAGACTTATTAATTTATATGAACCTAGTTTCTTATATATGGTTTATATATTTACCTTTGACATGTTAGATCATGAACCTTTTTACTCTTATGATATTTTATGTTTCATTTAATTTTATTACTTCATGGACATTTTTATTCAAATTCTTTAAGTGGTATGTGACATTTTGTAATGTTTAAATATTATTCCCATCAATAATGTTTGTAGTTGTTATATTTTCAATATTAAATCCTTTTGTGATTTTTACATTTATCTTGAAACAATCAATTTATTTTTATCCTCCAAATTTCCTATATATGGTGCACTTACTATCACTTTTTCTTATAATATCATGATTCAATCATTAGTCATGATATTTTCAGTTCCAATTTAAATTATTTCATCTAAGGGGATTTGACATAAAAGTTACAAAGTGGAAAATAATTTCATTACCCAATTTTATTTCATTGGGTTATATTACATCTCATTTATTGTTAATATTATATTATCATGTGTATAATGACATTGACTATCTATTTATGTATTTTCTCATCTACCAGAAATGTTCAGAACTTGAGCATGATCAGTCCTAAAAATTTATTTAATAAAATAGAAATTTAGGAAAAAATAATAGAAGACACATGGCATAATATGTTCCACTAAAAAATAATCAGTCCAAGACCAAAAAAACAAAATAACCCAAACATATCACACTACACTACCCCCATCACTTCCAACACATAAAATACTAGAGCCTGTATATCAAAGATGAAATCCTTCTGTAATGGTTAAAACTATCTCACGACCGTATTAATCCACACCATCATCCTCCAACATGTTCACACATCCAAGAATCAACACAGACCATTCACACATCCCTACCATCCAGTTTATGCATCAACTCCATCATCTCAATCCACATCCCGAGGATGACTAAAGTATCCTATGTATCTTACACATCCTAAGGTCTTCTAGTGATGGGTGCCACCAACCACTACACTGAAATGCCTTCCCTACCTGTATCTATTTTAAAATGGTCTAAGACACCACCCCCACCCCCACCCCCACCCCCCTCCACTACATCTCAAGGTCATACCCATATCATTTCCAGTGTACAACTTACTATAATCGTGATATAATCCCATTCCATTGACATCCCCATGACCTATCTCGATGCACATCACAATTTATTCTTCTTTCAAAGTTGTGGGACTCTGAAATTCTATAGGAAAAACCATCCTTGATTCATCATCCCACCATCATGATAGGATCGATTGGTAGGAAATGTATCCACCTGGAAGAGGCATGTAGCTCGGGTGCCCACCATATCCCAGATCTATTACCCCAGCAAACATCTTCCCGATGCTAGGGTATCAAGTTCAAAACTTCATCAATACATCTGTCGGTGAAATAGAACAATATCCCAATTCTATAGATCTACACCATTCTATCTTGAGCAGATCATCATCCCCATGAGGCGTCGTTTCCTCCCAGGCCAACAGGATGTCACTGCCCACATCTTTGTCACCAGGAAAACCAACATCAATAACTCCCCTTCTAACATGCATCCACTTCAAATTAACAATCAACTTTACTTTCCACGTGAGTATGAAATACTCAGAACCCCTCATCACATCAGAGGAGGTTTTATAAAATTACTTCTATAATCCACCCTAACTGGTGAGAGTATATGATTTGACACAAGTGTAAAACATTTGATAATGGTTGACAACACCATTATCTTCACTAGGGAAGATTGGTGCCCAAATTTGGCCATGATATTGAAGATATAAGAGCTCCTCAACATTAAGATAGAATCTTTAGATATTTCTATTTATGTCCTCTTATATATGTGGATTTATTATTGATGCACATAATATTCAAATTGATTGATACTCATTCTAACATTATAATATTTTAAAGGGATTACTTTACAATCCCTTTTTGTTCAAGATTGTATAGAATTAAATTTTCATGAGAGAAAATTATTTGATCACTACCTCTTAAACCCTTTATTTTTATTCTACTATGGTTATTCATGGCCTTTATTAAGTGATAGGACCATTTTCTACACTTTGGTACTTAAAAGTTTTTCAGAAAACCTAAAATTATTTCTCTATTTGGCCAGAGAACATGTTTTCCTCTAAAAATATTTCATAATTAAAATATTTTTAAATTTATTTTGTAAATAATTTTTTACCATTTTTTTTACCAATGTTTTCAATGGAATATTCTTTTCCATTTCAAAAAAAGGAATTTTTATAACCTTAAACCTTGCAAAGTGAATGTTATTTTTATCTCTTATGACTTGTAAGTATTTACCTTTCATTATTTCATTGAAGCTTCCTTCGTATATTTAAATTTTTAATTTTTAAAGAAATTAATTTCAAAGTTTATTTTAAAGTAAAAGGTTTTTTAAATGGAATTTCATAATAAAATCATATTTTCTATAGGAATATTTTTAAATTAAATTTTATAATATTTATATTCACCAATGACAAAAAAAAATTATTTTTACTCCACATGGGATATGTTGTGTTGATATCATACTATTTATTTTTATGGATGGTTTTTGATTTATTTGGAAAAGGATAATATTCACATTCACTTACATGTTTTATTTTTTAGTCCCCTTGAAATATTAATTCTCTTATGATCAATAAACATTTAATTTTCCTTAAATTATCCATTTCATTTATCATGGATATTATTATTGCCTAAACCATATAACCCTTTGCATACGGTTTCTAATTTGATAGTTGTTTGATTATTTGGGGAAATATAGATAAATATGAATTATTTATTCCATAGAGATATTTAATAATGCATATTATTTATTAACTAAATCGATTACTCGATATAAAGACTAGTTTGGACATGCAATGATGGGTAGAGCTTAGGATTTATGTAGATCCTCAATGCATCGATAGGTTCTCATGATACAAATAATTTATGAAAACTAAACTGGTTTCTATCCATAGTTTAAA
Organism: Viscum album; assembly: GCA_963277665.1. Classification (NCBI taxonomy): domain Eukaryota; kingdom Viridiplantae; phylum Streptophyta; class Magnoliopsida; order Santalales; family Viscaceae; genus Viscum; species Viscum album. The sequence continues at coordinate 2,021,311,235 of OY728125.1, read as the reverse complement.
ACTATCAAGATGTTTGATATAGATAGTAGAGGTTTTCCTGTGCTTGAGACATGACATCCAACAATTAATCATTACCTATATTTTGATTCATTATTTATTATCCATGATATTTTCACATGATAAAATCTATGTATACATTTCATTCTTAGTTTTTTAATTAAAGGAAATGTGTTTTCAGTTTCTTACCTTTCCATATTTATTTTTCCATAGCTAGTTATTCGAATGGAATTTATTTTCATTTATTACATTTCTATGTTTTTTTACACTTCATTCTCATTTTATTGATAATATGGTATGTGTTTTCAATTATTTAGAATGTCATAATTATTATTCTCATTTATTATTAATTTATAATGCTATACTTTAATCTTATTAATCATTTGAGCTCTCCATTATTATTTTCTTTTACAATGATTCAAATAAGTGTACTAAGAATGATGTGAAGGGAAATCGTAGATGGAATAAATTTATTATCCTCAAAGTTTATTTAGTTCGAAAAAATTAGGCAGTAATTAGTTTATTAATTTTTAAGACAATACTCATGTATGTATCTAGTTTACCGAGCCTACTAAACTTATTATTCCTTCGAGATTTTCTTCATTATAATGAAGCCAATGTAATTGATTGTAGACACCAACTCTGGCCCTTTTGGGGTTGGGTTACTACTATAATTATATGTTACTGCGGATTGTGCCATAGTGTAGAGGAGGGATCCACTTTGCAAATATATTAAGAAAATTTATATAGACATAGCGAATGAACAGTTCATGTGATGATAGTAAGTTGTTTAGTAATCATATATCTTCACTAATTCATATGTATTTGATCTATATCGTACGAATTATGAATATATCATTGATCATATGTATCTAAGTGTATGTGTCTAGTTTATAAGACTAATATAAAGGGATATTATTTCAAAATATTATGATTAATTTCTTCACATTAATATTTTATTAATTATAAGTATCATTCTTTGATTTAATCTAATGAAAATGAAAGAACATCTATAGAGAATTTGTGCCCCAAGATGTTTGTAGTTTCAAATATATTCATGGATTCCTCCTAGAAAACATATGATGATGAAGATAGTCGCATGCACATGTGGAATGGGAATTAGTGGAATTCATAGAAGATTTAAATGATGTAGAATATTAGGTTAAATAATATCATTATGATTAAAATAATGAAATAACTCTTTTGTTGGTTTTTAGGGAACATGAAAAAAAGAAAATATGTTATGTGATGCAAATGATGTTATGAGGTAAAGGATGAGTAGTAAAAGAGTTATAATTTGAGAATGATATGATTTAGCTATAATTAATATTGTATAATTTATTATGGTTGAATAAAGGAGAGAGAGTTATAGACAATAATAACTATAAATTTATAAATTTGATAGAACAAAAGGCGTGAGAAACCTGATTTAGAATCCACTAAAAACATTAAAGTGTATAAGAGAGAAATAAAATAGCACCCAGTGTTTCATATAAAGGATTTATCAATTGTTATTAATAATATAATAAGGTTGAATCCATATTATATTTATATTAGAATAATAAATGAAGCGATAAATAGATATTGTGAGTCACATAAATCAATTCACCATACATAGACCACATTTCTAAGGGTTACATCCCATAATATGTAGTAGGAAAGTCTAATGTACTTTGAGGTATCCCATTTGAATTCTAAAAGTGGGTAAGAATATCAATCCAAATTGTCTAGGAGGTACTTGAGACAACAATGGTGATTTTATTTCATGGAATTGAAATCCCATTTTCTCTTAAAAAGGTACTTAAAGACCACACATATAACACCCTGAACCTAGTTACCCAGAGTCGGTGAATTATTACATAACATTGTCATGATCAAAAAAGATCAAGTCTCTAAAGACCGATTAGTTTAGTTTCCTTTGAAGGAATATATACATTCATAAGGTTTACATTACATCATAAAATGGAAAACTACCACAACATTGTTTCCATAGACAACACTGATATCCCATAGACTATCCTTGTAGGTCATTCATAATATACTTCTTCTCATCCTGGGAAAAATAAAACATAGAAAGGGGTCATCTCAGATGCTCGGTAAGGATAACAATACAGCGGAAACTTTCATAAATAAGCATAAACATTTAAGGCAACGTATAAGACTAAAACAAAATAATTTTAAACCTAAACTTCAGCATAATATGGCAAAGATAAAATCAAAATAATTCCATTTACTTACTCACATGGATATTCTACTAGTTGAAATAATCACATGCAATATCAATATCCACTTTCATAATGATGGAATGCACAATTCTAGACTTTCATAACCACATAGTCAAGGCCTTGTGCCAAGACTACAAATAAGATTTTTTTAAGGCCTTGTGCCAAGACACTAGCTTGTCTCATGAGACCTATCGATGCATTGAGAATCTATAGAGGGATTTACCCATCACTTAATGATTCCAATGCATTCCTCATATGAAAAGTTTTAAACATAACTCAAAAATTCCTATTAAAACTAACATACGAAATGTCAATACTTTATCCACAAACCATGAATGGTATAAAAATAGCATATCAAAAGTCAAACATAACTCATTCAATATAATGTGGAAGATTTTATTGTAATATATTAACCTCAATTGAGAATAATGAAGGATATTTACATAGATGAAAATAATCATCAAAACTATATGAGAGAAATATCCCCCTTTTTCTTGAAAACATTTAAAAGTCTCATTTTTTATCAAGAAGTCGTTTAAAATAGATTTTTGAATCAAAGTGTCCCATACCACTTTGAAACTTTTAAAATTAATTTTAATTTTAAAACATTAATGTCCATATAAATAAAACTTTAAAATTATTTTTAAAACATATACATTAATCAGAATGATTTAGAAGAATAAATTTTTAAAACATTTAAAATGATATTTTAGTTAGAGTTTCTAACCAAATGAGAGGCGCTTGAATACAAATAATTGAGGTAATGAAAAAGTTATAATAACATGAGAATAAAGGGATTCATGATATACTATTCCAAATGATAGTATATACACCATATAAGAGTGAATTGGTGCATAACAACAATGAAGTCTCAATGGAATGTAAATTGAAATGAAATCCCTTATAAAAACGATATCCTTAGATTAAGGATAAATAAATTACATAATAATGTTCGAAAAATATAAATACATTAAATATTATTGGATATTAATTTTAAATCAATCATAGGACATTCACACATGTTATTTTTATGACAAAACCAATGAATTGGATGTTTAACTCAATGAATGGAAATTGAGTTAAAATTACTCTTATCAAGTTCATATAAATGACTTGAGAATTTATCAATGGAGTGACTATATGTATCAAAAGTATATCTATACAAATGGGAGTGTAAATTACAACATAAATAAATAAACAATTATTCCACACATAATAATTACATGACAAAATTATGAATTAGAAGATTAACCCAGGGAAATTAAAATTGGGTTAAAAAGTTCCCTTGCCGATTTGGTAACTTACGAAACATACACCAAATGAAAGAATAATTATTTAATGAAGATTTAAATACCCATAAATGAAAGTATATTACACAAATAATACAATCATGGGCAGTATGTACACCACACAAAGGAAAATAGTGGCAATATAACATGAACCTCACGAGAATAAAAAGTGAGATGTAAATCCCTTACCACATTGTAATCAATCAAGTTATATGACCAAAAGTTAATAAAAAACAAATTAATTATAGAATACAATAAATATAAATGGAATCATGATAATATATACAAAATGGAATTACATAATACACCACAATCAAGCGATAAGTGGCAAACAATTGAAATCTCACGGACTTGAAAGTGAGATAAGAATCTCTTAACACATTGTAATCAATCAAGTTGTATGAACACAAGTTAATAACCACCAAATTAATTATATAATACCATGAATATAAAGTGAATCATGATAATATATACCAAATGGCAGTACATAATACACCACAATCAAGAGATAAGTGGCGAACAATTGAAATCTCACAGACTTGAAAGTGAGATAAGAATATCTTACCACGTTGTAATCAATCAAGTTGTATGACCAAAAGTTAATAACCAAAAAATTAATTATATAATACCATTAATATAAAGAGAATAAACATAATATATACCAAATGTAAGTACATAATACACCACAATCAAGAGATAAGTGGCGAACAATTGAAATCTCACGGACTTGAAAGTGAGATAAGAATCCCTTACCTTGTACTTTTACTTGGTCGAGGGTAGGTTAACCTCTTTTATAATTGTTAAAAAATTGTTATTAAATTATATAAGAATCATATACATTAATATGATGTTATATATGATCTTTTAACATTTCATTGTTAATAATATTTTAGTATTATCGTCGTTTCGGGTGTTAACAGATTCGTTTTCCTTTATATTCTTTGTTATGTGAGTCATATTTGTTATGGATTGGATGTATATTATTAATATACAGAATGATATCAAGTATTTAAACAATAATTTTAATCATAAAATGAAAATTATTCTTGAATGGATACGATGTGGAATGAATCTCATCGCGTTCGTGGAGACGGTAATCCGTACGTACGCACGAGTGACAACATCATTCTTTTGACATTAAAATAATATATAATTGGATGTTATATCATATATAAATTTCATTATAATTTTATATTTATTATTTAAATAAATTACACATCATTATTATACACATCCAAATAATAATGTATTGAATAACAATTACACCACGACGTGGAGACGGTAAGTCGTACGTACGCACGTATGGTGACATGTCATTCAAAGGATGGATGGAATAATAAATATGGTTGTACCATATTTATAATAACATCACATTATATATAATATACTGGAGTTATTATTTTATAATGGAAACAACAAAGAAAGAGGAATCGGAAGAAGAAAGGAACTTGAAAGAGGTGATGAAATATTTACCTCTTCTTTGGGTTCTTCCTTTTGATTTGATCAAAAGGGCTGCTTAGGTTGGATTTCTGACTAAAATAAGGCCTCTAGGATGAAGGTAAGAAATTTTATAGGGTATTTGGTCAGTGGATGGCTGATCCAAATGGCTTTGAAGATGTGAATTAGAGAGAAGGAGGAGTACCCTTTTATAAGAAGGGTGAGGGGCACCATAGGAAAAGCTAGAAATATTATTTTATAATAAATTCATTTTCAGTTTATAATGGCTCTAAAATAGATTATTTAAATTATAAGGTTGGTATGGGTCAAAAACCACTCAAAAAATAGGTTTTAGATAGGTTTGGGTCACTATATTAACTTTATCGGTTAGATTTAACTCTTAGTTAAATAGTTTGACATTTACCATGTCTCTTTGTATTTTTATATTATATGGTTAATAAACATACTATATACTTCCAAGATAACCCCAAGTGGTTAATTAATGATACAAATATAATTATATAAGTCTTTTTGCTGAACCTTAGATTTTTAGGAATATAATATCAATTAATAATATAATATTTGTTTTAAAAACTATTTTTTGTCAATTTTGACACTATTTAATATTTTTTTTTTACTAAATTAATAACAGAATTATTACTTTGAAAATTAATCATATAATAAATCCTAACATTTCATATTAACCTATAAAATTTGTTTAATTCACAAAAAGTCTCAAATTACATTTTTTTGGGTATTTATAATATCAATTATTCTAATATTTCATTAATATGGTAATTACTGCAACATCATTGTGTCATAAATAAATTAAATTATTTAATGTCTAAAAAATATAAATAAAATACCATTATGTAGGATATCTTTTTATCTTTATAATTAATATTTATAGTTGAATTTATCTTATGTGTAACCGTATATTAAAAATGGTTTAGTTATTAAACTTTGAATTTAACACTTTTAACTCTTCTTTGAATTAAATAATAATAAATGTCCTAATCTAATACAGGTGGAACTAAAGGATCATATTTTATTCCTAAGGTTTTTTTGGTCTAATTATACATATAAAATAGAATTAGGACATGTTTTAGGGTAATAATAATATCATGTTTACCCTTAATTACCCTATTTACATTTAACCGTGGTAAATAAAAGTAAAAAGTTATTATTCACCAAAAATTATTTTCACCTTATTAAACCATATTTTTATTACTGATATCAACCGTGTCTCTCATATTTTTGAAATTATAATCACAGAAGAGGTAAAATTAAGTTTTATGCGAATTTGCAAAGGCTCCTAGGAGGTGGGTAAAAGAAGGTAAAAAGTTCAATAAAATTTTATACATGTAATTTTATTATAAAATGACTCCAATGAATTATATTGAAATTATATAGGTATTATATATATATATTTAATTAAAATAAATTTAAATAAAATAAATATTTATTTAAATAAAAAGTCAGTTTTAAACTATAACATAGTGTTTTCACTATTCATCAAAAATTGAATGTTTTCAGAAAAATACCAAACATTTACCCTAAGATAATTTTTAAATTACAAATTCAAAAATGAATTATATTTTACTGAATTCAAAAATTTTAAGTTTAATTAATTAATTTAAAATTAATTCCCATTGCCAAAATCGAAAAGCGGGTTTTTAAAAAGTAAAAACTATCAAAAGATTGACATGTGTTTATGTCAAATTTAAATGTGAAATCACCTAAATTGTATTAAATGATAAAACTATTATCTAATTATACTTCCAAACCATTCAAATACATAATTTGACACTATAAATTATTTCGATTAAAAATGTTGTTTTCAATTAAAAGTTAGTATTTTTCAGTATTCATCAAAATATAAAAGTTATTAGAAAAGTACCAAAAATTTATCCAAAATAAATTTTTATCTCCCGATTATAAAGAAAAATTTAATTTCATTAAATTTAATATATTAAAGTTTCAAATATTTGTTTTTAAAAGGTTTTTCCATTAAAAGGTGGTAGAACTATATTTTTTAGAAAAAATACTTCTTTTATCTAAAAAATGAATTTGTTCTTATATTATGTCTAATAAACGCATAATATGGATTCTAAAATTATATGGAGTATATAAAATTCAAAATTCAGTTAATATTATTCATTAATTCTTTTGAACGGCTAGTTTGGTAAGTCGTGGTGCGCTCGAACTCGGTGTTGCGTGTAGCGCAAGCTATTGAATAAATGAAAATAACTTACTATGAAATCTTGGGGTGTTACAACACATGATATGTAGCTAGTCATTGTCAGGATAATTAGTTCAAGTTCATACTATTGGTCATCATTTCCTTGAAAAATGTAATGAATTTGTGCTTGTTAGAAAATAACCATGATAATTAAGGGATTTATCAATCTATATGTTGTAAAAAAAATTATAAAAAACATGTTTTATTGTCTGATTCTTCCTAGTTCATGTTTACATATATCCTGACCAAAGAAGAGGTAAATATAAAGGGATATCAATCCACTAAATTGGTGAAGAGGTAATAAGAGACTAAATTTAATAATTTAAAAAAACTATAATTTATTAACCCCATCTATATCTACAATCTTCCATTTGTGATCAAAACATTTGTTATCAAGTAATGGTTCCCCCTCAATTTAATTCTATTCTATAACAATTACTTGATTTTTCTAAGGTTCTCATCCAAAGGAATCATTTAATGAACTCTTGGAAGGATTTTTTATACTAAAAATCAAAAACCAATAAATTATATGTCACATATGAAAAATATTAGGATTTAATAATGATGATAAATACTACCCACTTGTCCAAAAAATAATAAAATATTGTTTCCTCATAAAATTATTATGATGATATCACATCTTTGATAAATATCGATGGTTTGAGTATAGTAAAATTGATAAAAAATATTAATTCCTATAAAATAATTAAATTATATCACATACATGGAGATGATATATTTTTATAATTATTTTATGGATAGTTCCAATAATGAATCTAGAACAAGTTGGAAGGACCATGTGTCTAGAGATTCTGTGGATAAATTATACGATGATTCTTACGAATATATGATAAAGATACTACAGAGTATGCCTATGTATGTGAAAACATTTATATTTTATTAATTTAACATTTTTCAGGATGATTTCACCTATATTTTGGAATACATAGTGATTATAACGAAATTATTTGATAAAAGAAAACATATGTGCATGAATTTCATTGGACAAGTCAACGTAAAAAAAAGTAATATAGAGCTAGTGAGTAGTTGTTGTATCATCTCGTTCTTGATCTAGCAGGTATGACATTAACCTTGATGTGGTTTTTTATTTTCATTAACTAGGTAGGGTTGAGAATTATTTGGGAGGATTCCTATAATGGTTATGTTAGTGATTTTTTGGACTCTCACCTTTAACCAACATTTTCTACAGGCTGCAAGAGGGCTACACGCTATATAACTAGGTTACACGATGTATAAGGATTTCTAGATTCAAGTCATGAAAGGATTCACGTTGTGATAGTAACACATCGTGACTATCCTTTACATGTTGTGATATATTTAAAGGATGACTTTTAATTATAGGTGACTTGTTTTTTGTAAGTTGTGAGAGTTAACTATTTTACACTGTGTATTGGGATTACAAGTCGTGTAATGCCATGAATGTGTTTTTTAAACAGGTGGCATGACTAAGATCTTTCCTTTTTTCCACTCTAGTTTCAACTCCCTCAACTCAAATCCTTCCCAAGGATATTATAAAGATATCTAACCCTTTTATATCCTTTATTTTTTAAGTTTTATCATCATTGAATGATTCCCTGGTAAGCATTATCCTTTATTCTTAATCTCTATATCTTTTTTCCACATTTGGGATTTTAGTGGATCATATTAAAGTTGATGGATCTACACTTCATGATGTTGGATATCGTTTTTTAGGTTGATTTTAGGGGTCCTATACACCTTTATTCTCATTAGCTGGTGTCGTTTTAGGTGTTGGGTTTCAAGAAAAGGTAGTTGGTTCCATCCTAATTAGCCAAATTTATTAACCTTGCATTTCATGATTTATTTCAACCATTGATTTAAACACAATTTCCCAAAATTAATATTAATTCACTAGATAAAACCCAAAAATATGTAATTGGGGGATTTGAAGTGGTTTTTGTATGGTAATTTGTAAAACCCACTATTCCATTGAATTTGGTTGTGTTTAGGGAAATTGGTTGATTTAAATAGTTGAATTTAATTTTTTGATTTTTATAGAAATGGTTTAAATTAAATTTTCTAATTTAATTGTAAAAATTAATTTTAAAATTGATGTAATTGGTATTTAATGGGTTTCATACCTATGAAAATGGATTAATATGTTTATATAGAAACTCAGTGGTTTTATCTTGTAAAATATGCATTTTTTTATTAAAACCCAATTTGGTTTAAATGTATAATTAGCATTTTGAAGTGGGATAATGAGATTTAATTGTATATTAAGAAGTTTTAAAATAAATTTTCCAATATTTATTATGTAAGAGCACGTGAATTATATGGGTAGTTGGTGAGTTATTTTGACACACTCTATGCTATTATAATGCTCTAAAACATACATGTAGCTTGTCATATCCTCGATGGTATGGAGATGAGTCCCCTCTGGCCAATGTATGGGGAATGTTTGTATAAACATATTACTAATATCACTTAGAGTTTTTTGAGTCCTATAAATGGAAATATTGTCATACCTATTTGGTAGATGACCATGTTGCTCGCTTTTTATCTATATTTGAGATATAAATGTATGTGAATGTTTTAAAACTCATTTTTGTGCGTTATTAATTTATATAAACTTTTTATATAAATGTTTTATTTAATATTTTTTTGAAATATTCCATCATTTTTAATGAATTTTCTTAATATACTTTCCATCACTTGAGAAGTATAGAATTATTTTTTAAAATTTGATTTAAAATGACAAAATTGTTTACTTTTTAAATTAAAAGAAATATTTTGGTTAATCTACATTTGGAAACTATTATGGAGTCATTGGGGAGACCATACTTGGATTTTTAGCTCACACACTACTTATTCCGTCAAGTGATTATATATTATCTAATTCAAGGTTCGAGGAATGGGAAGGGACAACATAGAGGTGGATCTAGCTATTGAACTTTGTACATGGTCAGTGATACCTTTAGGGACTTGGGGTGTTTTTCCACTTTTTGGTACTTAGGTAGTAGTGATTTTTTTGCCTAAATTACTTGATAACATATAGAACATTACATTGATTGGAGATTGTTTTTTATGTATAATATCTTTTTTATTTTTCTTCCTCATTGTTTGTGGAAAATTCATACCCACATGCATATTGTATAGTAACAGGTGTTAATCACCGCCTGATAGGGATTGGGAATACCATTTGGCTTATGTCAGGACTGACTCGATTATCAGGTTACCAGGTTACTCATTATGGTTCATGATAGCTTCTCTAAGTGTATTTTTTATTTTCATATTTCAATCCTAGTTTAATTATAGACCATGAAATAAATATAAAAAGGGAACCCTACACATGAAGAACTAATATTTTTCAATAGCGGTTTATTGGAAATTAAATTTTCCAATATATAAGAATAAGATCATTTATTAAATGTGAACCTAAATATGTATGATGAAAATTTGAGTAGGATGATAAGATTATATGATAATATGAATACTAAATACAATTAGTTGTGTATTAGAAAAATGTTCTCGATAATAAATGATTTGAGCATCAAATAAATCATAAAATTTTAGAAACATTCAAGATGATTATTCAAAAGAAATTATATAAAGATCTTATGAAATATGTATTTATATGGGTGACTATTATATTGACATACCTATATGTGGTGTAAACAAATTGAGATCAATTTATAATAAATATATAGTAACTATAAAAGGAAAAGTATAATCCACTTCACATAATCAAATTTGACTAATTTTAGATTTAATCATAGTATATGTTTAAATATATATTAGTAATAAACTAGGAAAAGGTAATGTATTCAGAATCCCCCCAATGAATCCCTGGTGGTTAGATGAATTCATTTAATCTATCATTCAATAAAAAAAATCAAAATAAATTGTGAATAAATTCCAAAAAAATAAACCCTTAAATTTCAAAACTCTATTCAACAACCATTTTAAGAGACAAAGTCAAGGTTTGAATAGAGTTTTTTATTGATATGTTTAGAAACATGGAAATGAAATATTGGACCAATTGTTTTATCCAATGGAAGAAAAATAATTCCACCATAATGGGGGTGAAGGACTAGAAGAAGGAAGAGTTCATAGATGAATTGTAATTATCTTTCTATATCAAACAATTTTAGAAACCAGAATTATGTCTATGGGAATTTAGATAAATATAGTCATATTAATGATAACTTATTTTTTAATTAAATAAATTATGTATGAGAATAAAATAAATAAACAATCCTACAAATTTAGAAGAATTAAGGAATTGTTATAATGTAATAGAATCTGGTAAAAACTCTATATTAGTATACTCCCATGTTGTTTCAAATGAATGGTGGGTGGTTCTTGGATAAAAAAATATATGGATTATTAGGTTCACTGAAATTAAAATCGGTTCAAAATAAATTCAACTTTAAATAATCCAATGTGAAAAAATCAATCACATGAATCCATGTGGAGACATTAAATAATTTTCATCATAAAAATTTATTTTATAGTTATATGGTTAGAAAATTTAAAAACTAAATAATTATACATTAAGAAAAAGAGAAATAAGATTAAAAATTAAATGAATTTATTCAATATAAATAGAGAAAATATGATATCAATGATTAATTATAAAAATATTATATTCTACTACCCCATGAAGTATTGTGTGGGTGGTGTATGGAAGTAGGAAAATACTTGAATAATAATGATATAATTATGCCAACCAAAGAAAAAATAAAAAAAGTATAATGACATAATAAGTACATGAATATTTCATGATGTATCTTGTTAAATAGAATATCACATTCAATGATATAAGAAAATAACCCATGTTACCCAAATAAAAAACATCATATAAGATCTATAGTTCAAGCATGGAGTGTTCATAGAGACTTAGAGGTGAATGGAAAATAGAAAATTGGTTGAGAAGAAATTATCAATCCAACTACTCGTATTGATGTATTGTGAGTTCCAACAATCCTATAAGGAAATGATATCTCTAGAGAAACTGAATCTTAGAAGGAAGTACACGAAGATCCTCAAGCACTATGAGTTCTCGGAATGGGAATCAGTCATTGCGGAGGATTTTCATGGGTGCAGAGACGGGTATGAATTTTATGACATGTAATTGGTACCTTCTGTTTGTTTGCTTGTTCACTAGACTTTTCTTTTCTTAATAAATGGTCTGAGGCTTTACCTCAGACTGAGATTTCCTGGTATTTTATTTTTTACCTATTATAGAATTTCAGGAGGTAAATGTTCTAAAATGGATAAACAATAAAATAAAATATTCCAGAATAACTAGTCTTTATTTGAAGAATACATCATCTTGGTATTAATTTTTAAATTGAATCCTTAATAACGTCATGAGAGACCAACCTCCATTATGATGGTGATGTGGGTGTCAAAAATAATAAAACATAATGTTGAAACAAACCATCATGGTATTAGTGAAATATATGATGACATGAAGATTATTTGAAGAAGTGAATCCTTAGTAATGATGTAATAAAGTATCAAATATAGTTTTCATCTAAAAAAATTGAATCATAAATCATAATTGTGTATGAGATCACATATGATTATGTAAAAGAGGATATCATACCATAGGGGGAGTGTATCCAAATAAGCTTCCAATAATTTAGATTTAATACATAATATAGATTCTAGAAGGTTCTTATGATTTATCCATTGAAAACATATTAATATTCATTCCTTATCCTTCATTTTTAATAGTTTATCGTAAAAACAATGTGGTAGACTTTTTTTAAAATAGTTACTTGAAAATAAATGAAGTTCTATATTTTCTTGTTGGGAGTTTTAAAACATAAAATATATAAATGTATAAATTTAATCAATTTGGACATGATTTTAGGATCATATGTTTTTATTCTAAATGGAATAATGTTATTAATTGGAATTATATTGATTTAACCTACATATTTATTGAAATCCGATAAAAGAGTAAAAGAAATGTATTTTATTTGGTATCATATTCAATTTGGTTGTGGAGAGAATTTGTTTTACTAAAACCCACATTTTTTCTTCACCAATAATGACTGATGTTGACTTTTAATGGAATGAATGATTAAATATTGAACATTATGAGGTGATTCCATCCTCTTCCATGTACTTGGTGTTTTTTATTAAAAATGGGGATACAATAAAATTTCAAAATTTAATGAGGAAAGTGGATACACAAACTAAAATAGTATTCATATTGACATATCATTTCCAAACAAGTGGTACTGACAAGAAATAAAAATGGGAGATGTTTAAATCACTTTTTATTAGTGTTTTTTAAATACGTGTTAATGAAGAAGTATATTTTATGATTTAAATATGTGATATAGAATAATAAATTTAAGGAATGAAATAGTTCTCAATCATTTTGAGGAGAAGGTTTTAGTTGGCATATAATTTATTATACTATGATACATTATGATTTATTTTGAGAAGTGGAAGATGTTCGATGTGATGATGTTTGTATCGACTTAGTTTATAAATTGAAGGTTAACTATGTGTCTTGGGTAAATTTGAAAAAAATTTAGACAACCTGGAATCTTGGATAGAGAATCCAATTGAGAATAAAAAATATATTCTTAAGCATCATGTCACTTAAAATTAGGGGATTCATCTTTGTAAGACACGGCTTGGATAATTGATAATTTGATATATTTAAATTTTTTTGTTATTATTTATATAAAAAATGAGAAATATATTTATTTTAATGTTTTTTGGATGATATATTCAATATTTATGGGAAAATTGTTTAAATACTTTAGAAGATACATCCACCTATTCAGAATGTGGTTTTAAGTCATTTGATTTAATATGTAAAGGATACATGGAAGTATCACTCCATACATTAATTTAACTATAATATATATAAGATAAATTAAATTATTTTTTCATTGTGAATAAATTTACACCATCAATCCAAAACTCAATTTAATGTTAATATGTTACCTACATAATGGTATCCATGGACTACATAAAGGTACATTAGAAGTCATAGAGTTTCATAAATGTCATCAATAAATTTTCTAGGAATCTTGTAATTTCATGAATCCATTTAAAGGACAAAACACCCATAACTAATGGTAAATATTAATTCTATAGACCTATTTCAGGTAAAATTGAGAAAAGTAGTTGTATTGAGGTAATGAGGAATCTGGAGAGTTCTATATGAGTCATTTCCATTTTCTGAGACTTGAGAGGTGGATCATACTATCTATTAAAATGAAATAACCATGGTAAACATGTTGTGTAAAGGTAATGTAGTATTTTTAATAACTACTAAAACGATGTGATAATCATTCTTATAGAGGAACCCCATAGAAATATTTTTGGAAATATTTAATTGGTATCATCAAGAATGTATTATATGTTTGGAATGGAATGATAAGAAGTCTTTTAATGTCATCACTTCACTCATGGTTGATCTATTGTTTTCATGTATTATACAAATACATGTGACTCATGGTTGGACAAGGACAAAGAAAAAAATTTAGGTTGCTAATGGATGATAATTTTAAGTCTGTAGAGATTTTATATTCTAATGAAATAAGTAGAGAATCAATTCAGATGATGCATCCATGATATTAAACATGATTAAAAAATCATGATGAAGTATATGATCCCAAGCTGAGTCAAAACTATGGTAGATCAGAACAAGGTAAGTAACAAGTTTCGTAGTTTTTTTAGGATGTAGTAGAGGCCTCCATACTAGAAACTAATATCAGCAAGATTATGAACATGAACAAGGAATAATTTATGAGGTGAATTCAAGTATTTAAGAGATCATATGACTTCTAAAAATTTATATATTTGAGTTTAATTTCATGTATTCAATATATTTTATTGAACATATATCCACAATAATCTATCTCTAATTCATAATATTTTTGAAAAGTCTAAAAATATCTAAATTTGTTGATGATTTTTTCTAGGTTTCAAATTCAAATAATCATAAGGTGTATTACATGTGTAAATCTAAAAAAATTAATGAATATAAATTGAGAATATATGAACCAAGAGGTATTAAGTTTCAAAATATCATGATGGTTTCCACACTACATACCTGTGGTGAAGAACATAGTCATGTGCACACGTGAAATGGGTATAAAAAGATTTTATAGAATATTTTAATAAAGGGGAAGATTGTAATAACTCATACATCGTATAATAGAATAGATTAACTATGTATTTATCTGAGTATTCTATAAACATGAAAATTAATGAAATTCATTATGGGATATTATAGATCCATTGAACTGAGGGCCTAGTTTTGAGGGTATAAAATTTTGGAAATATCTGATGTTTTATGAAGAAATTTTATATATATTGTAAATTTTGAATAATAGTTGTGAATTTCTTGATAGTAAAAATTTCAAATTCATGAGGATGATAGAAAAAATGGTAATTGATAATATCAATTTAATAAATATTTCTAACCATGAATTATAAATTTGGGAGATTAGAGGGTACTAATTTTGTACGCAAAGGATTCATCTTGAACACTGAAAAGTTAGAGTAGACTGGGTCCTAGTGAAATTTCTATACAATGAAAAATATGGAGAGGGATGATGATATTTGGAGTGGAATATATTAATTGATCACACCAGGGATTATTTTTTGAGGGATCGAACAAAAATCACCCCTCTCTATAAGTATAAATAACATTGAGGCGTCCCATATAATAACATTAGGTGAGGAGGAAGATAAATCCAAATAGTCTAAGAGGGACTCAATAAAACAGTGGTTATATTTCATTATTGAAGTGTTGGTTCATTACCCTATCCCAAGTGACACCAATACCTCAATTTTTTGTTTGCTATGGGTGTAAGGAGGACAAGTTCAAGGTCACTCCCTTTCTCTTTAATTATTGGATAATAATATTATATATATGCATATAGGATAATAACCATGAATTTTGAGTTCATATTAATCTATATATAAATAAAATAATTTTAGAGATATCATAGAATAATTTTTAACATAAATATCCTATAAAAAGATCCTAATGATAGAAAGGACTGTTATATTCATAAGAATAATTACATAAAATATCAACATGAAACTAAAGAAATGTCATTATTTTAATCTTTATAATCATATCCTAAATTACTTTCATCTTATAAAACTATATTTTATAACATAGGGATTATATAAATATAATGGGTGATCTAAAAATCAAAGTATGGGAGTAATCATGATTAGAAAGAATAACATATGTATTAACAGGCATAATGTGAAATGAAAAAAATAAAATCATCATGAATAATAATATGGTCTCATAACATAAATAATATAAAAACTAAATTTCAAGGGAACATAGTAATATGGAAACAATATAATTCACAACATAAGTATATTTCAAGGATAACATTCATTACAACATCACCCAGTTGATAGAGACCCATCACGGTTTGATTTTACTCCCCAATCCCATGCATGTCATCTTAGGATACATAAAAGTTACCCAACTAATTGGAGTAATATCTGGGTTTATTTTTTATAACATGTAATTTCTTATGTCTTCTAGTAATGGAAATAAATTATATGGTGTAAACATAAGAATAAACAATGGAATTAAATGGTTTTCATAATATTTTATAGAAACATAATAAATGGATATTTCATAATGATTCAAAAGATAATATGGAATTATACTTTTTGGAATTTCATATCTGAACTTTTTTTATATAAATCAACTTTTTGCTTCATTAAAAACATCCTGAAAAATTATTTAGAATTAGGTATAAAGGATATTTCAAAATGGTGTTTTAAGGAAATAGAAAAGTAGATAACATGAAATAATGAAAATATAATTTTATTTAAAAAATTATTGTAAAATATAATGGTTATCCCTAAAATATTTATTTATATAATGAAATAATTCTTGGGAATAATGACTTAAAAATTGTGTCCCAAAAAGTATTAAGGTATATAAATGTTCCCCTTAATTAGGTTTCAATTTAAATAATTATTTTTAGAAATGAACTTATGGAATGTATAACCCCATAAATTGAATGGATAATAAGATAATTATACATATAATAGACATATATATATATAATTTATAATCATTATATTCCATGAAATATTAATATAAATCGGTTTAGAGATATTATTTTCATCACCCAAATAAAATATAATGGTATAGAGATATCCCTTACCATAGGTCCAAATTCATTCTACACTAAATGTACTGAATAATAAAATTTGTTTCCATATTTACTTAATTACAAAATTTTATCATATATCTATATACATATTTATGGTTTTCTATAATTACATTCTTTTAATTTACAACCATTTCAATGAGATATAATGTTTAATTTCATTGTTTCGTGGACATTAATTTCATAGTTCCAAGGTTGGATCACTTCAGGATAATTATTTATGTCCTTAATAAATGGGACTAAAACAGAAAAAATTGAAATTAAATAATATTAATTTGATTCCAAAAATTGATATGATATTAAATATAAATATATATCTTTTATATAGGGATTAATATTTCATTAAAAATGTTATCATTATACAGTTTGTAAATTTAGGTGGTTTTACCGACCCTCTTGAACTAGATTTGTTTTATTTAATTTTATTTATATGCATCAATTAAAAAATTATAAAATAGTGTATAATATAAATATTACCACTATATTTAACATAATATTATTTCTATAACCACCCATAAAGGTTTTTTAGAAAAATAAGTATGATTTTCTTAGAGGTAGTGAACCCAAAAAATATAAACTACATTTTATTTTCATGAATGAGGAGAGATGGGAAGTGGATGGATGGAATATATTCCCCTAACATAATAACAAAAAAATATTTATGATAATTGAGTCAAGATTTCATGATGGATGGCATATGAAAGGAGTACATAGAATAAGAAACAAATTTAAATGGGGAATATTTAGAACATTACCACTTGAATGAGATCTATTAAAATACAACTTAATCCACATTATTGTTTCCTATTGGTTAGAACACCACTGAGAGGATTTCATGAATAGGGTTGGGAAGATAATTTTATATAAATTTAGAAACCTAATGGGATTATAAATTCTAAGGAGAGGGGATGTTGTGGGATTTTATTTATAAGGAGAGGACATGAGAGTTTTTTAGTATTATATTCATTATTTTTTTTATTTTTCACCAAGAGTACAAGTAGTGTTTATTAGTGTGAATATATCTAGTATAGGGTTCTTTTTAGTTTTAGATAATTTTTTATTACATTTTCCTTTAAGTGATTAATAATATATTTTACATATGTGTTAAATTCCATATTTTAGTGTATTTTACTATTAAATAAAATTCAACTAATTTTATAAAAAAATATAAAAATCCATTCTAACCATTTTCTGGGATATAGATTCCATAAATAAATATTATTTTATATATATGATAAATTTTATTTTTCAATAAAATCTTTATTTATATGAAAAATAATATTTTTTATGTTATGATTAATTTTTTAACCCTTATAAAATTTATTATGGTCTCATCATATTATATTATCATTATGAAAACATAATATTAATTTATCTTCCCATGTTACAAAAATAAATTTATTTCAAATAATTATATTTTTTATAATAATTCAGATTAAAATTTTATGTTTTACTAAATTTTGAACACATATTTTTTCAATTTTAAAACATTTATTTACTTGTATCATCACATAACTATGTCATTATAAAATTTTCTAAGATGACTAAATATTATTGTACATTTCCATCGGTCATGATAGTGTTCTAATGGTCATGTTACTTTTCTAAATGGTTTGGTTACTTTTATAATGTCCATTTTACTATTCAAATCATCTAATTACTATTCCAACAGTCATATTTTTAATGGTCCTATAGTTTCCTTGATTTCAATAAATAATACACAATAAATTAATTATACATTAACTTTTATTTCCTATAAATGTTACATTAATTTTTATTTCATGATGAACATTTAATTACTAATATTTTGTTTAATTTGCTGATCAAATCAAAAGTTTCATATTATAGTTATATTGTTTTCTATTTTTTATATTATTATATCATTATAAATTGTTATGGACATACTTATTCTCTTAATATAATGTTTGATTTTATATAGTAAAATACCATTGGTTATATCTTGAGGGGTGTGTGAATTATATAATAATATATTAATAAACTGTATAAAATTATGTAATTAGAATGGAAATTACATTGAAAATATTCATGGTCTTTATATTCTCCCCCTTTTGATATTTTTCCTTTAGAATTTCATTTTACATATTATTGTGAAAATATTTTAGTTTAATTTTGATTAATTTATTCCTATGCTTCCCCTATCACCTCCACATACTTATGGTTCCACTATAGTACTTCAACTATATTAGTTATCTTATTGAATAGAACTTTTTCACTATTTTCAAAAATATTCACATGTTTCCCATCACAAGAGATATAACTTCCCATCATTACCACCTCTAAATTCAATATATGTTAGGGGTCTATTATGTACATCTTCAAGAAGGATACATGGAACATGAATTATACCTAAGACATGGTTTTTCGTAGTCAT
Source organism: Viscum album (assembly GCA_963277665.1). Classification (NCBI taxonomy): domain Eukaryota; kingdom Viridiplantae; phylum Streptophyta; class Magnoliopsida; order Santalales; family Viscaceae; genus Viscum; species Viscum album. The sequence continues at coordinate 2,021,291,478 of OY728125.1, read as the reverse complement.
AATCAACAAGCCCTGACTATAATGTAATCAATAATATCAAAGGGCTCGATGTACATATGAAGCATATTTCCCTTATTCAAAAATATCATGATTCTATTCCTTGGATATATTCTGAGGTATAAATTATCTCCAACCCCATAGTGGAGGTCTCATTATTTATTGATATAATATCTCTTCTATCAAATTTGAGAAGATATAATGTATTATTGAATTTTCTAGAATGTTTCTACCATTTCAACTATCATTTAATGTTAAAGTGTCATGTGTTTACTAATATTATCTACAAACCCATTTTTCTACATATATTCTCATAAATTATTTCATATAGATTCATTTGGATGTTTGAGTTAAAAAATTTATAATACTAGAACTCGAAAAGAAAAGTTATTGACCCCAATATCCCTTTATGTCCCTTGAGCATTCTATCGAAATTTACTCAAGTGTCTAGATATTTCACTCAAAATGGACATCAACTTGGAGGTGATAAACCATAATAAATATCAAATTGCTATTTTAATCATGTTGGTTACTCTTTTTGTTCTTTGAGGTAATCATTATATCTTAATTAGATATAATCAATAGTAGTGTTCCATGCAGCCTCAACACTTCTGTGAAGTATGTGTTTTCAATATGATTGAGTTAGAATTCCTCTTCAATAATAATTATATAATTAGTCTTTATAAGATAATCCAACATACCTCATTTGGAAAATTTTACTCCAAATTTCTCTAAAAGAACTATGAAAATTTCAATGGGGATTTTTTCCCATTTCAAAGAATATATGTGTAATGGTGTCATCGTCTCCTTATACATTTTCTATTGTTACATCACTAGTTGACCAAATACGAACATTCATGTACATTCTGTGATTCCATCTTCATATCATCCCACAAATATTTCTCTCAATTATCATGTTACATAGTCAAAATCTATGGCTATATAAAGAATTTTTATTTTTCTATATCATTTAATAAATCCTTCTTTATCATTGGATTTGGTGGTACACATAGTCCAGACCCAAATTTTACAAAAAATTCACCAATTTTGATATATGGGGATTTATATTTTCTTAAACCTCATTGATTATTCATTTTTCAACATAAAACCTTTTAACTTTCTTTATTATCTACAAAATATATGGTTAAGTAATCATATATGAAAGTAATTACGGAATTCATATCCTTATGAAATCAGTTTCCATCCTTTTCAAGTATAAGTTGATTATATCCACATCAATTTTCATCCTAAATATGGTTATAGGATCATTTCTTAATATATAATCTACCACATTATTATCCTTTCATGGATGGTAATGGGTTGTGAAATCATAATATTTGATCATCTCTAAACATATTCGATGACACATATTAATCTCCCACTCTGGGAATATATATTTTAGGCTCTTATGATCTGTATATATTTCAAATATATCCCCATTTAGATAGTTCCACCAAATAATCAATTTTAGTATCACTATTGCAAAAACCATATCATTAATTTCATATTTATAATCACGAACATTCCTCTTTAATGAGGAATGGGTTATCACGTTATTGTTTCTCAACAGTGAACTGCCAAATCCTTTATCTGAAGCATATATATATATATATACCGCAATAATAATCCCACCCGATGGTATTGTTTTTATTCATTTATAGATAAGCCTCTATTTCAATTTAGTTAATCTCTCTTCACAATAAATTTTCATGAAAATATTTACTCCTATATGATCCATCTTTTTTAGTGGGCTTGAAAATCAAATTATGTTTCTCATAAATCATTGATAATAACCATCCAGCCTAAGGTAACTACATATCCCTATTATAAATATTGATCTTTTCCATTCTTGAATCAACTTTTCCATATATGGTCTATAAATATCCCTTTAATAGTGATAACATTATCAAATAATGATGCATCCTCCATCCAGAACTCAAAAATATTGTATGTTTCATATACCTCATCATTTAATAATGTATTTAGTAATGTATTCAAATTCTCATCAATGATCTTCCTTTATTTTAGAGTATATTAGAATAATTTCTATAAAGAATACAAAATATTTTCAAGGTAATCTCTAATGACTCTATTAATTAAGTCCACATTTATTTTTGGATCATTAGTGAGTCTTAAGTGACTCACTATGAACTCATAGTGTCAATACCATGTTCAAATAAAAATTTATTGATTTTTTATATGTATTCACATTCAATTAATTATATCCTAACTAATGGTCCACCATAGATAATAATGGGGTACAATGTAGTTGTTAATATAAGTAATCAATATATGATAGGTAATACTTTTTATTTATTGTGATTTGGATGAGGTGGTGATAATAAATGTAGAGGTGTAATGTCCAATCCATTTTCTAGATAATGAGGATCTACAAACCCCATTAGGAAGCACTCGTGTGTATAAAATAATTTCTATGATCTCTTGTAGATAATTTATTAGTACTTCCAACATTATTTTTTCCATTTTATTATGTTTCATTCTCATGGGAAAATTTCAATGTGTATTTTCAATTGAGTACTCAACTTATCAGTCCAAAGGAATAAAATAAAAATCTATAAGAAATACAATAGTATACTCTTGGGAAAATAATCCAAAAATATTCCAAAACTGGATTCATCCTCCTCTTTGAATTTGTACATAATTGGAGGGTGATTCAATAATTGAAGAGTAATCTACAAATTCCAATGGTATATTTTATATTTATATTCAGAGAGTAAATCCATCAAAAATATATATTTAAATTCTATTTAAATATGTTTGACAAGATTTTCTATTATATTTATTCTACAAATATTGACAGGGATAGTGTTATATAGATGAGATGAAATAATTTCCCCATTTTTTCTCAGAGATTACTCAACCTCAATCATTTAATTTCATGCATGGATAGTTCAACTAAACATTAATGAAATAATGTAATGTGAAGATCTATAATAATATATCAAATAATTATAATTAATGTATAATGATCACAAATATACCTATATTATTCATGTTCCATTAATTTAGGGTATCGAAATTAAATTTTGGGATGAGAATAATCTATGTCTATATTATATAAAAGAAAATTATGACCTCATAAGGATATATAAATGAATACTAAATCCAAACTTATGAGTATATAGGTTTTAATAGAGGCAGACCATATTAATTATCCTATTAGTTTTTAAAATACAACAATCTATTCATGTACAACAAAATGGTTTATAATTTGTCTATGAATTATTCAAATAATATCCCTCAGGATGGTCCAACAATTTGTGTAGAAAGGACTTCCGATCATGCTCCATGTACAGGTTGAGTTAGTACTCATTGACATGTTTTAGTGTTATTACCCCTAGGTACATCTATTTGAGATTCTCATCCACTTTTAGTATCTATATAGAGATGTGATTTATTGGAAACGACTCTCTCTATATATCAAAAAAATATGACATTTTAATACACTTAGGTTTATAATGAAGGTTTTTACTATTATATTCATTTTATAATCCCCAAAAATAACTTCAATTTCCTATAATGAAAACTACAGTGACCCAATACTTTTACTTATATCATTAGAAAATTCTTAATATAAATTTAAAATAACTACAACCTAATGATTTAGAGTCCGAGTTTATTTAGAAAAAAGGTACATAAATATCTAATACTAAACTAAAATTATATTTTCTTATTTTTATCTCCATAATGATCTCTAAAATTACTTTTATCTTCTAAAATATAATAGTATAACCTAGGGAATACATTAAGAAAAGGGTTAACAAAAAATCATACAAGGGAGTAAACACGATAACAAAGAATAAAATATGAGTTAAAAGTCATAATATACCTTTACAGATGATAAGAATCATAGATAATATTATGGTATCATAACATAATGAACATCGAGTCATAATATCATGGAAGCATAATAATGTGAAACAAAAAAAGGATAAAATTATAAGTCACTGATAACCACAAAGACAACAATATATGGTGGATAGAGTCTCATAAAATATTTTTTTTACTCCTTAATCTTAAAAATTGTGTCTCATGAGATGTAAATATTATAAAATGCATTGGGGTGATATCTTGTTTCACCGATCATAATATGTACATGATTATTTTTAACGACCCACAATATTATTATGTAAATGTCCCTTATGAATAAATATTTTCTTTAAATTTAGTAATATGATATTATATATTTCATATATACCACATAATAAAACCATCTTAATTTCGTTATATTAATTTATGCATTACACTGTTTGAATAATGATTTATAAAAAAATTATTATGATGAGATGAAAAAAATATAAAATATGATAACTAAATTATGAAAATTTAGATACGCTAGATCCACTAGAATAACCACACTCTTGAAAATGGTAGTATAAATAAATATAATAATAGTGATAAAATATTTTTCATTAAAATGAATATATATAACCTTGATAGAAAATATAAGTTAATGAATAATGAATAGAATTTGAAGTATTTATATAATATAGGTAACCCACATAGCCCTTACATATCTGACCCTTGTATTTGAAATATGATTGTTTAAATTGTAACCAAAACATTGTAATAGTAATATGGTCATTAAAAATACTTATAAGATGGTTAGAATAGAAACCTCGCCTATGAATTAGTAAAATGATATTTAGGTATCCTTTAAAATAAAAATAAGATATTTTTAAAATATTTAGCATGTAAATAATGTTTCAAATATGATTAATTACATGTTAGTATTTTTCATAAAACATAAATGTTTTAATTGAAATTTTATATAAAATATAATGATTTAAAAAAATATTATCTTCTTAAAATGAAAATATAAATTAATATTATTTTTTATTATAATTATAATATAATTTCATGAGTCCATGAGTAATTTTTTAAAGGGTCAAAAATTGATCATAATATTAAAATTTATATATCTCGAATAAATGATGATTTTATCTAAAAATTAAATTTATAATATTTAGAAAAATATTTCATTAGATGTATTTATTTTATGGAATATAAACATGTAATAATACTTGGGATTATATTTTGGATATTTTTATAAAATATTTTAATTTTTGGTGACTACTAAAATACAGTAAAATACAACATTTTACAATACTAGATATATACATAAATTTTTTAGTGATGTATGAGGTAATAACCCATTAGTTTTAACTCACATGAATCATTTACTTTATATATACAAAAAAATCAATATTATTGGATTTCTTGATCCAAAATAATTAATTAATTAATATAATATGAAAACACACCCCTCTCCCCCTTATAAATTCCACCCCTTCCCCTCACAACATCAAAGTCTTGGTGATTTCAAAATTTCTTCCCAAATATCCTCCTAGTGTTGTTAACCATGAACTTATTCTACTCATCTCATCAAATTACAATTTCAATTTACCTTACAGAGTATTTTAAGGAGACAATATTTAAGAGGTAATATTCACTATTTACCTCCTTTAAATTCATTTCTCTTTTATCCATATCCTCTCCTCCTTCTTAAAAAAATGATGACTCTAATATCATTAATATACTAAAATATTATATTTTTATTAGGATATCCATATTCAACCATATCTTATTTTCTTTCTAAAACAAAAGTGTTTTTATAATATGGTTGGTTCATAGATTTTGTGAATAAAGGACACCTTTATCCTCCACCACCATCAAGGATGGTCATATAAATAGTAATATGGATATATAATATTAAAATAAGTATATTATAATGTATTCCTTATTCTAAAATGAATATATTTCCATAATATTAATAAAAATTTATCTAATTGTGATGGTTAGTAAATCATCCTAAAAAAGCATACCACGTAACACTAAAGTGTTTACTCAATGAGTTTTCCCTAGTTCGTAATGCATATAGATAGAAGGTCCAAATTATATTTATGAAAGTTTATGAATATCAGTTCATCTCCCTACAGAAGTGTTTGTCCCATTTTAAAATAATTTTAATAGTTATTCATGACTGATCTGACCTTGGAACCTTGAAATGATCACCCTTAGAATAGAGAAAATAAACATCATATCTAATTCAAAATGTTTTAAATAAACTAAATAAAAATATAGTAAATAATATATATATATATAATATATTTAATTATGTAATTAATTAATATAATTTTATTATCCACAACACAAATTTCAATTATATAGTGATTTTAGAACATAAGTTAATGGATATATTTGAACCTCTGTTATTCCATTGTCTTATGACATTTCCCTATCTAACTCACATGTAATATTTAATTTATGTAATTTCATTTATCTAAAGATTGTATATATGTATATTATATGTAAACATGTCTTATTCTTCATAATTTTTATGTGTAAATACATTCCTCGGGTTCATTTCCCAAATTAAACCCATTTTTTCCAAGAGAAATTCTTATGATATGAGGCAATATTATGTAACCCATTTATTTCCATGGAAAATTCAAATGTTCGTTAATTATTATTGAATTTCATTTTCTGGCACACATATTAATATACTTTTTATTATAGGTGTGACCATGTATCACTCTAATACTTTGGGTAATGTTTTTGTATAATGAGAAATTGTTATTGGGATCCGGGATTGAACCTAATCCATGATGGGACTCTATCTACAATGTGGTGTTATATTGGTAGTTATCATTGAATAATGATTTTTTAGGTTTTATTTAACTAAATATTTTCTATGATTATATGATTATATTATTCCATGTTTATTATTTTATGCTCCCATGTTATTATTCTTGGGCCTTCTCTATTATGATGTCATTTTATATCACTTGACACACATGTTATGAATCATTACCTTGTATATTCTCTTATTGGGATTTTATCTAACCCATTTTGTTTATGTATTCCCTAGGTTTTCATATAAGGTTTTAGGAGATAAAATAGATTTATGATCTCACTATGGATATTAAAAGGATTCATTTTATTTTTGTTTCACTTTGAGGCATTATAATACTAGTCTTCCAGAGATGTTGGACGTTTTATTTATTAGCATTGTATTTAATGGTTATTTATTTCAAAAATAATTTAATAATATGTATAAAATACTTGATTAATAATAGTTGTATTATAGGGAGGATCAATTAATTTTTTATGGTTAGGACTACAATAATTTAGTGACTACACTAGAGAAATTTCTAATTATATGAACATATTATTGTATATTACTAAAGCATGGAGTGAGTGGTTTCCAAGAAATTAAATCCCTATTATTATACTAAATATAGATGTGGATATAGCATAGTCTTAACAATTGGTAATATCCCAAAAAATGGTTTATTTGGAATTGAATGACTAATTAATTTTTGGATGATAAAGAGGCCTATGTACATAAGGTTTAACCCTCCTCGGTGATATGATTTAGTAAATTCAAAATAACTTTTTGAACTATTATAAAAGAATTAAATAGATTATTATGTAAGAAAAACTAATTAGTAAGATAACTATGATATACTATATTGAAACATAGAGACTCATATGTTAATGTTTACATGGAATTTATCAAAAAAAACTATGTTTATAGTATCCCTTTTATATGTTTAATAGTTAATGTATTATCATCTCTTTTTTCCCTTATTCTGGTTAATGGACGAAAATAAAAGGAATCATGTCAATAACTAATGTTCTGGGAAATAAATTGACTCGTTCATTGTTCATACATTTTAACATGAATGTTAACATCATTACTTATAAAATACAACCAATAGATCGAAAGCCCTAGTTTTTTTTGGAATAATTGGTTTATAATTAATCAACATAAAAATAAAATGAAATGAAATTATTTTTTTCTATATAGTGGTCTCATGAATCCACTTGATGTATTAAGACATCACAGGATAATTTATGGAATACATAAAAATAATGGGTCAGTTAAAAATCTATGTAAAGGAATAAATATGAAAATTAATTAGGACAAGTGAGTCAAATGACATAAATTGATATCAAATAGAAGTATCTTGCATAATCAATTTGGATCATAAAATAATGAAAATGGTATCATATAATAAATATAAAATAAGAATTTTTTAGTAATATAAGTCAAGAAATAATAATAAGTTATTTCTAACCACCATGAAAACATCACAATATGGATAAAGTAACATCGTCTATTAGGTATCCCTAATGAAAGACATAATGTATCATTATAAAAAACATTAACCCAAATGTATAGTGGACTCTATGGGAACACCCATAATAAAATGTAAATTCTCAATGTTTTCCATGGAATGAAATAAAAAATTATGCCTAAAAATAGGAATTACCCATCGAGTGAAATGAGTTTCACAATCTTTTCTCATATCCTAATCAATGATATTTCATAATGAACTAATTTGAGAAATAAACTTAAAGTTTTTATTACACTATCAGAGTAAGGGAGATTAATTTTAGTATATATATAAGATATATATGAATATATAATTTAGAATAATTACATAACATTAAATATTTAGAGAATGTATGTTACATAGTTAATATTCATAACTCATTGAAAAATTGTGGTTCACAGAGATCCATTACCCTATTTATGGATTTGATCTACACATGCACTTAATGTATTGAATAATAAAATTAGGTTCATTAATTACATAATTTGGAAACAAATTCCATATATAATGTATTTTCTATAATTTTATAATTTTAATTTTAAAAAAACATCAATAAGATATAATATTTAGTTTCATTTTTATGGGAATGTTCTTATCATGGTTCTGTGGTCGGATCACTCATGGATAATTACTAAAGTTGTTGTAAAATGTGAATACAACACTAAAAGTGTGATGAAATTGAATTAAGGATCATCCATAAATTAAGTTGGTCCCTTGAATCCACATTTGTCCATATATAGGGACCAATCAACGAGTATAAACATTAAAGTTACATGGTATGTTCAATTTTTCTAATTTTTCCACCATAACAAAATAGATTCAATTTCTTTAATATTATCTACATATATTCATTAAAAAAATAGAAATAAATCATAATATTTTTTAAAAATTTATTTACCCATTATAATAAATTTATGACAATCATTGAAGGTGGTGGAGGTAAACAAAGAATATTGTTCATGGAGGTGGTTAACCAACCATATAAAAATAGATATTCTGATTTAGAAACAAAATAATTAATAATACAAGTTAGATATGAATATAAAACTATGAAATATGTTATATTTATGATATTAGATTAATCATGCAGTTTTGGGTGAGTTAGTTGAGAAGATGGTATGAGATGAAAGTAATTTAAATGAAATTAATATTGAATATTACCTCTTAAATGAATTCTCAATGAAATTACTCTTATAGAACATGGAAAAGGTTTTTAGATTACTCCAAAAAAACTAAAATGTTGTTAATATTTTTTAGAAGTTTTTTGGGATAGAATTTTTCACGGTCCGAGGCTTACATGTTTTGAGGAGAAGGGTTGGTATTTATAAGTATAGGAGATTGGTTTTTACAATATTATATAGATTAGTTTACTATTTTATATCAATGTTACAAATAGTATATTTTATATTGATTATGTAACATAAATTTTGAATTTTAGTTTGAAATAATTGGTTTTTACATGATCCATTATAAAAAAACATGTATTTATCTTATAACATTATGTAGAAAATTTTACAATATTTCATAATTTTGAAAAAAATCGACTATTTGAGAAAATTAAAAAAATCACTATAAACATTTTCATAAGTGTATTTTTTAAAAATGAAATCAATTTTTTTATAATTTTTTTTATATATAATAAATTTCATTTTTTAAAATAAAATCCCATTTCATACAAAAGAATACTAATTTTAATATTATGATCGATTTTATGAGCCTTAAAAAATTACTTATGGTCTCATAAAACTATATTATCATTAAAATAAAATTATATATTAATTTATAAACTAATTGTTTCAAAATAAACATTCCTTAAATCAATATATTTATTATAAATGTGAAACTAAAATATTTATGTTTTACCAATAATACAAGGAATTTATTAATATTTCTAAAACATTTTTTCCATGTACCACATTTTAAATAAATCATATTCTCATTTTTATATTACAACAATATATTATTTTACACTTACTTAGGTGAGGTTTCTATTATGATAGTTTTTTTACTATTCCTAATTATTAGTTTACTATTCCAACAGTCATATTAATATTCCATAGGTCATGTTATTAATGGTTATATGGGTTCTATACTTTATTTGATGATCTCATATTTCATTAATTATTAATTTAAATTCTTTTAAACTCATACTTATTTAAATATCCATTTTTAATATTCATTATTAATATTATTCTGTCTTTCATCATTATCTTTCTAAAGTACTATTATTTTGCTGGATCAAGTAGATCTATATTTTTATATTTTATTTATCTTATTTTCTATTCTTTATCCCTTTGTAATATTTTCAATTTCTATGACCATTTTACTTCTTTAATGGTATTTTTACAATTAATATAATAAATTATAGTTTGTATTATAATGTGTTAAGAGTGTATTGTGCTAAATTACTTTATATATCGATGTTATAATAAGAAATATTCCATTTATAAAATTTTGATTCATCACATTCTTCCACTACTAAGAAATTTTACCATTGAAATAGATAAGTGTTCTTTGACTTTATATATTCTTTTGGTTACCATGTTTATTTTTCATACTTATGGTTTCACCATTATAATATGACTAGGTATGTTTTCTTATTATATATAAATTTATATCTACTATATGATCTTCATTGGATACTTTTTATAAAATAGATAATTTTTTAGATATATGAACAATAATCTTTGAAAAGTTGAGGGATCTAGTATGAAGTTTATCAAAAGGGATATGTTGACATGTTGTATACTCATGATAGGGTTGGTGGGACTTCTAGATGGTAATACACGACTCTGATGAGACCAAGAATCTCAAAGGGGGTGATGTACTTGGGACAAAGCTAAACCTTCAGGGAAAATATTTTGACTCTCTTCCATGAAAATATGTTGAGGAATACTTAATAACCAATGTAAAACACCAGGCCTCATTGATGATTTTCATCATGTATTTTCTATCAACATTGAGTATCCTTGATGTTGTGTTATTGATCTTGACCTTTTCTATAATTTCTTCATCCATCTTAGGTCCCAATATCTTGTTTTAAACATCTTCATCCTAGTATAGAGGATTTATACAACTCTTCATAAAATGGGATTCATATGGATCCATTTGGATTCATGAGGGGGAAATGTTATTTTATTTTAACTTGAATAAAAGAAAATGTGGGTAATTTCTTCTATTGAAATCATTCAAGTTTCTCGTCAAAATGACCTCAAGTGTTTAGATATTTATATTAGAGAATCCATCGGTTTAGGGGTGATAATATATATAGCAGATCAACACCAAGTTTAGAGCATGTTATATAATATTCAAATATATATAAGTAAATATCATATATCTATTAGATACTATCGATATTAGTGTTCTATACATCATGAACACTTCTCTAATATATATCAGTGTAAGTTAACCAAATGAAAAGTCCTATCTAATTGTAATGACATGGGTTGTCTTTGTAATATGATCCATTTCAACCCATATTGAATTATTTTATCTTGATGTATTTGTATGTCTAATGAAAAATTCCATTGTGATTTTTCCCATTTTCATTTTGTTCTGTATAACGGTTTCCCCATCCCATTGTAATTTTACCTCTCATTATTCTCTTACTAACATACCAATAATTTTGATATATATTTTAAATTATCCATATTCATATTCTCAAATCAATAATTCTATTTGAGATCCAAATACATCATTATTCTTACTTTATGGATGGAGTATGTATAATTGTGTACATCATTGAAAAACTCATTCTTTATCTCAATATTTTCTAATAAAAATAGTTGCAACCCAAATATTAAAACTCAATATTCATCAATTTTGATCTATATGGATTTATATGTTGTTATGGATTATACCTACTTATTTATTTACAAATCATCTCATTGATAATACATTACCTTATCTATATGTTATGGTTGATAAATAACATGAGAATATAATCATGATGTTCATTCCTTTATGACATTGAAGTGCATCCCTTTCAAGTATAAGATGATTTCATAGAAATTCACTTATTATTATTATATAAATCATATAAAAACATTTTTCCCTCTCATGTGGGATGGAAATAATGAATATAGATGGAATTAACCTTAACTAAGTTCTAAAAATCCTTAGGATAAGACACATGCTCAGTGTAAAGAATAATATTTTCACCTAAAAATATTTTTCTTGCTAACGCATCAGCTACAACATTCCCATTCTTCCAAGTGTGACTAACCTAGAAACTATATCTATTTTTTTACATTTCTTGATTATTTATACTATCTTCCAAGTATATATTACCTTCTCCTTATGAAATCCAACAATAAAATAAGAATCGAATTATTTAATGGTAATCGGAAAATTAAACATTATTAAATGAATGATGGATATGAGAAAGGCTCTCATGTCTACTTTAAATGAAATCCATACACTATAAAATGAGCTAAATCCTAGATGTACTAATCCCCTACTGTCTCTAAAAAGGACACCTCCTCTCATTGTTTCAGCTAAAAAGGATCCATCAACATTATGTTTCATTCCCTTATTTATACAATTCCACTTAATTCGTCTTCCCTATAGTATGCTTCTTGTTTCCACATTATCATAGATTTTTTAGAATCTTTACTATATACCATGAAAAGATACCTACTTGTTGGGAGTGTTAATACTGGTGTAGATTTTTCACTCTTTTCCCACTCTTTAAATCTCTATTCACATTCATGAGTTAGGAAAAACTTTAATCCTTTTATGTTATCTTTGTTAGTAGGTTTAATATTCATGTGATATTTTTTTTACAAATAATTGATAGTACCGAACTAGTCCAATAAAACAATGGATCTCTATTATAGATTATGGTTTGGACTACTCTTCAATTTCATTCTTCTTATAAGGTACCAAATATATCCATTTAATGGTGACAACATTAACCAATACTAATACAACCTCTATCCAAAATTATCATTTAATATTTAAATAAATATTATCCATTCACAATTTCATTAGTATGGTATTTAAATTATCTTCATACCCCTCAATTATTTTATAGTATATCATAATATCATCTATAATGACTACTATAATTTTTTTGAAGAATTCTACAATGAATTTATTCATTATGCCCATAAATATTTGTGGATAATTATTTATTCTGAATGGAATCACTATGAACTCATAGTGTTTATACCTTATATTAAATATAGTCTTCAGAATATATTTTTTTCCTTAAATTTATTGGTTGATATCCTAACCAATGGTATTACTTATATAAATACTAGTCCCTGTATAGTTGATACAATAAGAAATTTCTAAATGGTAAGGATAATTGTTCTTTATCATTTTTCATGATTTCATGATAATAAATGAAAAGGAATATTGACATATACTTATTATTAATGAAGTGGAATGGCACAACCCATAGTGAAGAAATAAAATTTGTGAAATCCTTGTCCAATTTCTCTTACAGCATCTTCATTAGTTCTTCCAACTCCACAATGTCCATTTTGTAGGGTGTCTGTGATATAGGTAGATATTTCTGTATACATTCAACTGAGAAAACAACATTTTGTTTTAGAGGAATACTAGTAAACTCTTCTAGGAATATATTATTATAACCCCCCACCCCCCCCCCCACCCCCACGATGGGAATGTTATAAAGCATGATTCTCTCTATTTCAATCAGATGATATATAGATTATTTATCATATGAAATAAATATCCACACATGTGATGAATATTCCAAAGGAGATTCATTCTCCTCCTTACACGTGTATAGAATTATAGGTTTCTATAGTTTCTAAAGAGCTTTCTATTTCTCATAATATTTAATGTTAGATTTATATAATGATAGAAACTCCATGAAAAATATAGTATCAAACCCCACTAAAGGAAGTATTCAAATATTTAGTGGGATGTGTATTCCACCTACATTTACTATTAATGAGATATATATATATTCAATGAAATAATTTTATTTTTTTATATTATTATAGATATTTCAAACACCATGTATTATGGTAGGTTTTGAATAATTATAATAATCAGGGATTTTATAGAAGAATGTGAAGAAACAAAATCTAAAAAATATGTTTTTTATTCTTAAATGAGTATCCATCATAACTTTCATCATAAAATTATTAGGATCAACCTTAGTATAACCGATAACATATACCATTTATTTCTCTCTAGGCCTTAAATGTTTGTTTCATTGATTATCTAAAATAACTCCTAGAACAGTGCATTGGTTTACATAATAAATAACTTCCTTATTGTTGAAACATTGTATCAATGGATGAATACTGATTTGAACCATAATTTTTACTATCATATTTGGTGATTCTTCATATCCCTTCTTTAATTATCTTGATTCCCCCATTTACACACATGAATAAACTCATAGTTCCCTTCATATAGTTTAAACAAGGATTATTTGAAAAAACATTAACCTGTTGGGAGTTATTTTTCTTCCCATAAGGATATTTATCTTTTGATCCTCCCAAATATAACTCAATTTTACACTTTTTTTCTCAAATACTATGAATACCACTGAGATTCAATGATCTCCATATAAACACTATTGGGACAATATGAAACATATTTATAGATATCAAACTATCAAATCACTAATTATTTTCATATACTCATCCTTAATACACTAATGATTTGTTCTAGGTAACATTCAGTGCTAATAATAGAGATGACAGAATGCCATGCTTTCCATGGGTCATTTTCCTCATATGTCCTAATAAAAACATCTTCATTTTTAATTAGTAAAAGTAACTCCATATCTATTTTATGATTTAGTGTTTGGGGAAAGTATTAATTTAATAAAATTTTATTGAATCTATCCCATTACAAGGAATAAATATCCACTTCGAGATTCATGTACTTGGCCAGTGCCCACAACTTAATAGATTCCACCTTAATATGATATATAGCCAATATTAACTTCTCTCCTTCTGAGAATTTAAGGATAGAGAATATATTTTTAATTGATTTAATCCATTCTTCCATGATGAGGGGATCATAACATCAACTAAATGAAGGATGAATTTGTCACATAAAAAGCTCTACCACAACATTCTCTTTCATAGGTGATGGAGGGTGTTCCACATGATTCGCGTTATTATTCATAGCATGAGTCATTTGGACAAGTACTCCAATGTAGTTCTAATATCCCACTCCTGTAAGGTTAGGAATATCATTAAAATAATCATCACATTTCCTATCACATTGTTTTATCACAAGGTTCCTCCTATTTCTCAGTATTAACTAAAATAAAATAAGAAATTAAAGATGGTAATTCTTTAACTAGTAAACATATAAATGCGAAACTGTAAACATAAACATAATAACTTATAAATGACACATAATTCCTAAATTTTGAGTCTCAAGGATTTTAATCTAGGTTATCCATGGTGATTTATCTATTATGTTATTTAACCTAACAATCTATTTGATTCATTCATAATTATTCATAATGAGTTTTTTAATTTGTCCAAAAAAAATACACTAGGAGTGTTAAACAAGTTTGGTAGCGAAGCCTCATTATCATGAACTAGGTGGTGATAGATTTAATGCCCAATGTGACCTTTTTGTGATTATTATCCCTAGGTAAATATATTTTAGATCTAAATCAACTTGTAGTATCTTGATATGGATTCAATTTCATCAAATATAATCACTCTATACTTCACCAAAATTTCACGATATTTTCCTATACATAAACATATCACTAGGGGTCTTAATAGGGTATTTTATTCCTAATCTCAAAAAAATAGCTCCATTTTCCTACGATACCAACTATAGTGACTGAATACTTTTACACATATTATTACATGATTATTAACATAAATATCCATTAAATACACCCAAATGATCAAAATTCTTAGTGTCTTTGGAAGACTAGTTTCATAAGAATCAATGTGAATGTAAAATAAAATGACTTTATTTTATTTTTCATAATGAGCTCTTAAAGAATTTTTTTATCATAAAACCATAGAGGATAACCTTAAGAATACATGAATGGAATAGGTGATCTAAAAATCCTAGTAAGGGAATAAAACTGATAATCAATTATAATTAGTGATTTAAATGACATAAAATAGTGTCATTAATGTAAAGGCTCATGAATAGTCACATGGGTGTATCGAATAATAAAATTTGTATCATATTATCATGTTTAAATAAAAAAAATGATAGCAACATAAATCATGACATATTTACAAGTTAATGGTATCATCAATGAAAACAGAAAATGATTCAAAAATTTAAATTTTTGATTAGGTTCACTCTAAAATCCAATACATACTGTTTCATGAGAAAAAATAATCAACCAATGAATTTTAGATCTATCTGAGAATACCCATGATAACAATTAAAGGCACATATGTTCAATGAAATGAAATAAATATTTACTTATAAACATAAAATTTACCATGGAATGAACTGTATTGAATAATATTATCTCATATAAAAATCATGAAGATTTTATATATAAGGAATTTGAGAAATGTACATAAGGGTATTTATATCTTGCATACACTAAGAGAGGGAAACATTGTAACAGATGTTTTGGCCAGACGTGCAGGTGCTTCTGAGGTGATCATCATCATTCACTATTTTGACTCCTTCCCTCTTGAGTGTAATACATTCATTTGTGGGGAAAAAATTAGTCTTCATTACTATCTCCCCTTAGTGATCTCTCTTATCCTCTTAGATTTCTTTCTTTTTAGGTTTTCCATGTCTTTCCTTCTTTTTTGTTTATTATGACTTCTTTTTAATAAAGGTGATGTTTTCTGTATTATCACATCACCAGAAGGGAGAATAAACTATTTATATATGTGAGAAACATATATATAGAAATTATATGAATTATATAAAATTAAATAGATATATGATGTGAGTTATAGAGAGAATGGTCAAAACCTAATGAAACGGGGTGCTTATAAGATATACCTTACCATATGTCGGAATCAGTTCATTATGTGAATTTAACATAATCTATAATAAAATTAGAATCAATAATTAATTAATTATGGTCTATTTATATCTATATTTTATTTAATATAATTTTATTATATTCATTTATTACCAATTTAATGAGAGATAATGTTAAATTTAATTGATTTTGGAATGAATGTTTCATGGTTGTAAGGTCTGATAAATCATGCACAGTTATTTATGTTATTTTATAATAGTAAAAAAACTCTATAATTGATATAAAGTTGTATTAATAACCTTATATAAATTTAAATTTTACCATATATCCATATGCATTCATAAATATGGTTAAATAAATTTTTAGAAACATCAATGATTTATGGTCTGTTTATTTAGGAACTTTTACTAATCGTCAAAAACTAGATTCCGTTGAAGTTGTATTATGTTTATACATTAATTAAATAAAATAAAATAAATTATTAAAATATTTTTTTCAATATTATTTACCCATAATAATAATTTTATTACCAACCCTGATGGTGGTGGAGGAAAAATAAATGTATTGCTCAAGGGTTCAGTGAACCAACCATACTATAAACAACTCTTTTCAATTTAAAAATGACTTAAGGGTGGGTAGAATATGGAAATTTAATTAAAAAATATCATTCTATTGTATTTATGATACTAAAGTCATCATTTTTTGTTGGGTGGGGAGGTTATGATAAGATATAAGATGAAATGAATTTAAAATATTTAAATAGTGAATAATACCCCTTAAATTCTGTATTCATGAAATATTCCTTAAGGTTTTGTAAAATGGCCTTTATATGAAACTAGGAGAACTATGAGAGGGGGATTATTTTTGGAAAGATATATTTGAATAAATATTTCAACCCCCAAGGCATAGAAGTTGTAAGAATATGGGGTGTATTTATAAGGGATGGAGTTGTGTTTTTTTTAATATTAAATTGAATAGTTTATTATTTTGGATCAATACTACTATTGGTATTAGTTTATTTACCATATAAATTAAATTATTTATTTGAGTTCAAAATAAATGGTTCTTACCTTATATATGGCCCATAAATATTTGTATTTATCTTATATTATAAAATACTATATTTTACTGTATTTCAATATCCAAAAAATTATTAACTAATTTAGAAACTTACCAAAAATATAACCTATCCATTTGTTTATGTGTAGATTCAAAAATAGAAATCCATTTTATTTATATAACTTTATAAACTTGATCAATTTATTTTTTAAAATAAAATCATCTTTTACTTGAATAATACTATTTTTAATATTTTCACCAATTTTATAAAACTTTGAAAAATTAATTATAGATTCATAAACTTTTGGTAAAATAATAATAAAAAATATCATTAATTTATTAATAAATATTTTCAAATTAATTTATTTAAATATCATTATATTTTTTATAAGATTATAATCAACACATTTATGTTTTACAAAAAACAAATAATATATCATTATTGAAATGTTTATTTACTTGTGAAATTGTTTAAATATATTATATTTTATTTTTATTTGATACGTATATTTTATTTCAAACATACATATATGAGGATACTATTCTAATGGTATGTTTACCATTCCTACCTGTTTGATTACTATTCCAATGACTATAATACTATTACAATAGTCATATTTATAACAGTAATATAGGTTCAATACTTTATGTAAAGGCCTCATTTTTCATTCATTGTTTAGTCACATATATTTTATATCAATGTTATATATATATATATTAAATTTAATGATTAAAGCTTCATTAATAATATTATTTTTTATTCCTACTGGATTGTTTATAAGTACAGTAATTATTATGGATCGAGGAGATCCAAACTATCAAATTTTAGATATTCCATTTTTTATTTTTTATCCAATTGTAAAATTTTAAATTATTGTATACATTTTTATTCTATAAATGTGATTTTTTTAAAAAAATATTCTAAAATGTAGTTGGTTTTATCAAGTGGTGCATGTGAATTATGTTACATTACAAAATGTTACAAAATTCTATGATGGAAATTCTATCTAAAAAAATTGGGTTCGTTATAGGAAACGTAATGATTTCAGTAATGATATACCTAAAATTATAGGGTTGGGATAATAGAACACCATCATCTTATTGGACCAGAAGACTCATTATATAAAAAATAATATATATCATGTTCAATATCCTCCTTCTATAAATAAATAGAGAATTTTTGACATGTAAATTATGCAACAATCTGTGAATAAAGGCCTCTTACCATTATAGGATCTTCTGATCCCCTCATTATAGAAAAATGAACTAATTAAATTGAAAATATATTCTCTTTAATCAATTTCTCATAACAAGAGGAAGTGGTGTTAGCTATATATAGTCTTAAATGTGGAGGCCAATTAGTGGTGCATTCTAATCGAGAACACAAGGTCCAATGAGGATATTGATTACATGGAATGTGAAGGACTAAAGAAAATATTTTTCAATAAATATTATCCATTAACTCTCCAAGTTATATTATATTGGTAGTTCTTCATAATGTATAAAATGGATGATGAGTCTATCAAGGTATATGAGGACAACATTATGAAGCTTACATAATGAGCCTGCAAATTTTTCATCAATAGTGAAATTAAGGTGCACCAGTTATTTAGTGTGTTTTAAATGAGTCTATGAAATTATTAACAAGATGATACTTTCAAAACTATGAAGTAAATTTCCATATTCCCCTTAAGGTTATTGTGGAGATCAATGACTCAAGATAATCCCATTTTCCTATAGAAAAAAGAATAAAAATGTGTTTTCTAGGGAGGATCAGAAGGTAAATCCCATGGATGAAAGAAAAAATAACAACCCATATGTCAATAGTGTGGAAAAAAGTAACCAAAAAAACTATCTAAATGGAACTGGTGGATTCTTATTGTGATTAAGAGAGGGGAATAATGATAATTAGTTAAGATGATATGTTTATCAGTCCACTAATGTGATAGATGAAAAGAAGGTTTAGATAAACACTCAACCTAATTTACAAAGTTTGAACGTATATTATCGTGATCATTATGTAATCTATTTCCCTAATTCATGGGTTTTAAGATATAGTCAATGAAAAAAACATTCATGTTGGAGAGAGAAATATATGAATATTGTATCACTACTACTAAGGTTGATCCCATTAATTATTTAGTGAATATTATTCTAGTTATTTATTATATAATATTGAATATAATTTTTTTCCACTTATACACATTTTTTCATATCTTTAATTTTTAGTAGATATATTCTCACACCTTCTCAAAATAAGTTGGTTCATATATATCTTATAATATAAATAGATCAATTATTACATCCCATGTATATAACTACTATCTATTCAATGTTTTTGGAATGAAAAATCTAATAAATCTCATCATACTTCCTTTAGTACAGTTTGATTATATATTGGTCATGGATTATTTTTCCTTATATAAATCCAACAACAACTATAGGGATAGGTATATCACTCCACGTACCCTAAGTCGTCCTTTGATTTGGTATAATTGTAAGGATGAGGAAAATATCATTTGAAATCTTCACCTCAAGTGTGTATATTATTTCTTTATGAGCAATAATATCTAGATAAAATGATGAAAACAAAGGATATAATCATTCTTGAAGACATTCCCATTACAAAGGGTTATATTGAAGTTCTCCCCAATGAGTTTTCTAATATTCCTCCTCAAAAATGGATTCATTTCCCAATTTAATGGATACCATAATCTCTATATATATCCTAGAATCATTACATAATATCCACCATTGAGTTGGAATAAATGAAGAAGCATTTACGAGAGAATCTGGATAAGTGTTTTATATACCCAATTGCTTCACCATGGTGTGATTTAAACCTCTACATCATGAAGACAAATGAGACAATGTGCCTATATATTAATTAGGATGAACTCAAAAAAGTCATGATAATAATAAGTATACCGTAACATGGATAGATGACATGTCCAATCAACTATGTGGGGCCCATTATTTCTCTAAGATGGACCATCAGTATGGATATCATCAATTATCAGTGAAAATGAAGATATCCTCAAGAATATATTTAAAAAAATTACACACTATGATTTCATAGTGATGCCTTTAAGATGTACTGATGCACCGAAAATAATTATGAACATAATGAATGGTGCTTCAGATATTTCCTCGATAAACCATTTGTATCCTTTATAGATGATATTTTGATATACACCAAAATAAATGAGGATAATGAGGATCATTCAAATAAATTTCTAAATACATTGAAAATATATAATCTATATTCAACTTATGGTAAATGTGAGTTCTATATGGATGTACTATCACTCGTGGAATAGATTATTACCAGGAAAAGGATATATATGGACCATTATCAAAAAACTACAATTGAGGAGTAGCCAATACCATCAATAGTAATGGAGATCTATAGTTTCCTTGAACTAGAAGTGTATTGATGATTATTTTAAAGAAAATTATGATGATTTTCAAAAACACTAAACAATATGACTAGGAATACAATAGAATTTTTCCAAAATAATGAATGTTAATAAATATTTAATGAATTAAAAAATATGTTTATCACTAGACCAGTCCTCATGTTTCCCTTATGTGTGGAACATTTCATGGTATATCATGATTCTTTAAAGAATGGATTGAGATGTGTAATAATATTTAATTATAAAGTGATATCTTGTACCTTAAGGAACAAGAATATTTATAAGAATAAATATCCAATGCATGATCTAGATTTTTTAAAAGTGATATTCACATCTAAAATATTGTAGCATTATATATATTTGGATAAATGTGAAATATATATGGATTATAAGAGGATAAAATATATATTCACATAAAACAAACATAATATGCACTATTGGGGTTGTTTAGAAGTAATCAATTATTATAACTAGTCAATCCACTACCATCATGGGAAGGTAAATAATGTACTATATGCTAAATTAAGAAAGGATTCGAAATCATTATCAATGATGAGAATTGAGAATGATATATTC
The DNA here is from genome assembly GCA_963277665.1 of Viscum album. NCBI lineage: Eukaryota > Viridiplantae > Streptophyta > Magnoliopsida > Santalales > Viscaceae > Viscum > Viscum album. The sequence continues at coordinate 2,021,269,357 of OY728125.1, read as the reverse complement.
TTTATAGACATGAAAAGTATGGACATGAGGATCGTAAAAGAAGGAATACTACTATAATATTCTTAAATAATTTATCAACTGTAACATCTAGAGAATATAAAGTATGCTTAAAGGGATGCTATATAAATATAGATGAAGGTGTAAGTTAAAAGAAAAAATAAATCCACAGAGATAAAAATTTGTGAAGAAGAAGTTGAAATATTTGGTTCAGGACTATGCATACCATCAAATCATGAGATAAATATGGAGTTCGTGAATGATCCATATATAATGGCCTTCCCCATCCACCCAGTGTGTAAAAAGATGAATAAAGATATTCATGTTCACAATTGGTGTGAATATATAAGTAGGTTGATAGATTAATATACATTAAAATTCCCAGTATATCAATATATTAAGGTTTAATAGAAAATGTCTTTGGGGATGATGAAACCATTATCCAAACTAACATGGGAATGGAACAATATCACAATTGAAATTTTCACAGGTCTTTCAAATTCATTAAGGTTAAATCAAGCTATATTTATTTTATTGGATCATATTACAAATATTTCTCACTTCTTTTAAATTTTATATGACTTAACACCTGATAATCATTAAAGGATATACATCTGAAAAGTTGTGATGCTTTATGGAACATCATTATTGATTATATCTAATTAAAATTTGATATTTTGTTCTTATTTTGAGAAATGATCTCATGATTATATAGACACTGAATTATACTTTAGTATAGATTATCCCCCTTAAAAAACATCCAATATGACTAGATAATACAAAAAACATGAGGACATGTTGAGATCTTGTTCAATGGATTTCAAAGGACTAAGGGATAAACATATTCCATTCATAAAGTTCCTATACATTAATAGTTTCCACTCATGAATCTGAATGACTCCATATAAATACATTTAAGGGAAGAGATGTAGAACATGTACATGATGGGAAGAAATTGGAAAAAAGAAGATATTGGGTAATAAAATAGTTGAGTAAATGGTATAATAGGTCAATAATATTCAGTAGCACATTAGGGATTCTCAAATTCAAAAGAATATTTATGCTTACAGTCATTGATGATACCTCATGTTTGAGTTTGGATATAATGTATTCATACTCATATCTATAATGAATTGATTCATGAGACTTGGAATGAATCAAATTTTTTTCCCATGTAAATCACCCCCTTTAAGACTATTGATCACATTAGAGACATGGAATGTTGATTATCACTCCCACCAACCTCGTATCAAGTACATGAAATTTTTAATGTATCCCTCTTTATAAAGTACATACCAAATCATTCACATTTAATGAAATAAAAGTTGATACAACTATAAAATTATAACCCTTATTAGGATAGGCCAATTAATATCTAATACTATAGAGATAAATTTCTACACAACAAGAAAACTCACCAAGTTAATGTATTTTCTGTAAAATGTATGTACAAGGAGGTGATATAGGAACTAGAGGAAGACATGAAGTAGAAATAACCTCTCATGTTTTAATCTTAGAATGTAAAATGATTTTTTATTACTAAAATTTAATAAGTGGGGAAGAATTTATCAAACCATAATTTCTTTTCATGGAATTCCCCTTCAGAATATATAATTATTTCATATTTAATACTATGATATTATATAAAAGAATAAACCATATGATAAAAACAACTGCATTTTATTATATTAATTTCATATTTATATTTAGATAATAAATATTTCCATTAGAATGAATAATATATCTATGGGAGGAATAATATAAAATAATTTATTTAAAATACGAAAATTTGGATCTGCTCAATTATCCAGAATAAATATACTCAAGAAACAATTTGAAAAACTGAAGAATAATGTTTGTAATTAAATATTACTCATAATAATAAAAATATATATAACCATTAGATAAAATATAATTTAATTATGAATGAATGGAATATTAGGTATTTGTATAAGGTAGGGAACCCACATAACTATTACAAAGATAACTGTTATAATAGTAATCATCCTATTGGAATAGTAGGAAAACTGTTAATATAGTAATATGGCCATTGGAAATAGAAACCTAATTTCTATAATACTAAATTGACCAATGAAAGTGATAAATAATATTTATATATCCAAAAAATGAGATTATGATATTTTAAAATGTGGTGAAACGGAAACAATGATTTAAAATTGAGTAATTAAGGGTTTTTTATTTTTTATAAAACATAAATGTACTAATTAAGATTTTAGAAAAAAATAAAATGACTTAAAACTAATTTTATCTTAAAAAATGTAACTATAAATAAATATTAATTTTTATTAATTTGATAACATGGTTTTATGTGACAATAAGTAATTTTCCAATTGATTAAAAAAATTCGTAATATTAAAATTATAATTTTTTTAATAAATGATGATTTTATTTGAAGGCTAAATTTCTTAAATTTATAGAATTATTTATGTAAAATGGAATGAATTATGGGAATATTCACATTTTTAAATTTTTAGGGTTAATGTTTGGTACTTTTCTAAATTCCTTAAAATTTCAATGACTAGTGATATACAATTAAATACTTTATATTACATTATAAGCTATATAAATTAAATTTCAAGTCATTCATGAAGTAAGAACCATTTATATAAAACTAAGATGCATCATTTACTATATATATTAACAAGACTAAATAATATTTGTATTATTTTATGAAAATAAAAAACTAATGACTATAATATTAAAAAACACCCCCTACTCCACTTATAAATATCACCCCTTCTCCTTACAGTTTATAAGCCATGAAGCATGAAATTTTTCTACCCATATCTCTTTAAAAACCATTTCTCTATTTAATAATTCTTTTGGAATCATTAAAATAACATTTCATGGTGCCTTAAAATGTATTTCAATGAGACCAAAATTAAGAGGAATATTCATTGTTTACCCCTTTCAAATTTATTTCATCTTTTACCATATCATCACATCCATCATCAAAAAAAACATGGTGAATATTGTTTTGATAATATATATAAATGTTCTTGTTTTAATATAATTTATAAATTCTTACATCCCATAATTGTTTCTAAAATGAATTATTTAATTTCAATATGCTTGGTTCACAACCTCAGGGCACAACACACTTTTTTTCCACCACCTCCTGCATAGCTCTTTATATATTTATTATTATGGTAAAATAAGATTAAAATTATTTTATTTTAACTTATTTAATATTTTATAATGAATATACCATAATATTAACTAAAATTAATCTACTTTGTGAAGGTATATAAAATGGGAAAATGAACTTGCCACATAGTACCAACATCTATACTCGATGATTTTCCCCCATGTTAGAAAACCTATAGATACATAGGAACCTTTCAATATATTTCAGTTAAAGAATACCAATCCATGCCAAGTCTAATTTATATTCATATATGAAAATAACATCAATAATTATCCATATGTGATACGACCTCAGAACCATGAAACAAACACCCTCAGAATAGTTAAATTAGACATTATATCTCAATGAAATAGTTATAAGTTCAAATAACAAAATTATATAAAATAAAATATATATGGAAAATATTTTTAATTAAATAACTAATTATTTTAATTTTACAATACTTTAATCTATGTAAATGTAAAAAATTAATTCTGTAACATGTGATAGTGGATCTCTTTGGACCATCCTTTTCATTTGGGTAATGATCTTTCTCTCTCTATATCAATTTTTATCTTTATTTTATGTTATATAATTTTTATAAATTCTTGATATATTTCGATTACATTTATGTCTAGAATATTTATCCATGTTTTTATGGTTTAAGACTTGAATTATGATCATTTCAAAAATGCAACCATTTTTCAATGGGTAATTATTCTTATTTTAAGAAATATTATGCAGCCCATTTATTTTGATGGGTAATTATTATGTTTATGATTTATAATTGATTTAATTTTATGAAAATTAATTCATTTAAATGTTATTGTGTATGATCTTATATAGTGATCTAATGCATTAAGTAAAGTTTTTATCTCATTATTCATTATGAGTTAGATTGGGGGTGAGAATTATCCATGATGAGACTATGTCCACCATCTGATGTTCTCTTGGTAGTCATACTTGACTTATCCTTGTGTTAATATTTATATTATTTCAACATTAATGGGTTTACCTAATCATGTTTTTTCATTTTCACTTTGTTATTCTCCCATGTGACTATTAATAATCCTTTTGTTTTATGATATAGTTTTATGTCATTTAAATCACTTGTTATCATTCATTATCATGATTATTCACTTACTAGGATTTTATGCACAAAAAATTATTTTCTATATTTTCTCATATTATCATATACAGTTTTATGAGCTCAAAGCAGTTTTGGAGCTCATTTTCGAGACTAAAATATATTTTTTTTTATTTTCACTTTAATGTGTTAGGAACCTATTACACCAAATACAATTGGCCCTTAAATCCATGTATTATATTTAATTTTTATTTATGAAAAAACCAGTTAATTATTTGTTAAAAATGGTAGTATAACTATATTATGTCTTCCACAAGTATAAATTAAATTTTTTACATATACATAAGTACTACCCCCTCTAAATAAATGGGTTGCAAAAACATTCCTCATATCACAATCATTAATGATTTCATAATTATTACAAAGAGAATATGTAATTTAAAAAAAATTTAGTTCATAGATGAATAAATAAAAATACGTATCATATTTTATTCTCATTAAAAAAACAAGATGAAGGGTATATAATTGTGTATAGAAATATACTTTTAAAATGGTGTTTTATTGAATCATTAAATGAAATTTAAATAAATAATGAGCATAGAATTTTCTATGAAAAATAGAGGTATATAGGAATCGATATCCCTAAATTTTTCCATTATTAAATCAAATAAAAAATTATAATAAATAATGAAATAGAGTTTTACATAAAAGGATTAATGGATATAAAATTTCTCCTTAATCTTGTTGTATTTTAAATATGGAATTAGGGAAATAAACTTATGTAGGTATAACCCAATAAAGGAAGGGATAATATGATAAGTATATATGTATGGGACATATATAATGAATTTTTAAGCATTCTATAATTTCAATGTGGCAAATAGAATGAGTAAGACATATATTGGTCATAACCCAAAGAAAATGGTGTGGTTTGGAGAGATCCCTTAGTTTGGCTAAAAATTCATTATACAATTTCAAGTAACATACAGAATAATAAAATTAGATTTGTTAATTACATAATACATAAACATTATAGTATATATTTTATTTACTATAATTTTATGATATTTATAATCAACTCTTTCAATGAGATACAATGTTCAATTTAACATTTATAAAGGTGTTCATTTCATTTTTCTAAATATAGATCACATGTTTGTAATTATTTATCCCCATGAAAAATGGGTCTAAAACTCCATAAGTGAAATTAAATGGATGTAATTTCCTCCTATAAATTTAAATTTTCTTATATATTGATAAGTTTTCTGAAATATGGATGATTCATTTGGTATAAATATTATTGTTTTATGGTTAGTTTATTTATGCAGTTTTACCAACCTACCAAAACTAGATTCATTTTATTTAATACTATTGATATGTATTCATTACATAATATAATATAATATGTTTTATACTAATTATAATTATATAATAAAATATCATTATTTCTATAATAATCCATTATGGTGGTGGATAAAAAAATTATGTTGTTCATAGAGGTGGTGAACTGAAAAAAAATATGACTAATGTATTAATTTTTTGAATGAGGAGAGACGATAAGATGATAAATGATAGTTATTAAATTAACACAAGAAAATTATCATTTATTTATAATACTATAGACATTATGTCATGTTAGATGGGGGTATGAGGGGGAGGTGGAAGATGTAATGAATTTAAAATGGATAGATTTAGTATATTACCCATTAAATGTACTCTATTGAAATACACATTATGAAACATTGGGTTTTCCTTTTTTTGATAAAATGTCCATAAGAAAATTTAAAACAGAATTTAGAAGATTATTGGATAGAAATTCATCATGCCATAAGGAAAAGAAAGTTTTTGGAGAAGGGGTGGTGAGGGATGGTATTTACAAGGGTAGGAGAAGAGTTTTTTTAGTTTCGAATTCATTAATATATTTTTTTACCATAGAATACCAATAGTAGTGCTCTTTATGAATACATAACGTAAATATTGTATGTGATTTTTTAATAATGTATTCTTACATCACTCTTACACATTTAATGATGTACCATGAATAGTGCAGATCGTGTATTAGAACCCATGGCCTCGATAAGTTTATTTAAAAATATAATGATCATATTGACAAAAGATGAAGTAGAAAAATAAAAGTGTCACATTTTTTCCACCAAAAGGAAATATGTAAGACTACAAAATCAATTCATTTTATATTTACCACCCCTCCCTTGAGATCTGCCACGGCCTCTTAGGTTCCTACCTAACCGCCATATTTTTAGAGCATATCACTGATCACAATGATCATCCATGTCCAGCGAGTCTTCATTTCCACTATGAGGGTCAACATCTTGACATTTATCATCATAAATTTATTACAACATGTCATGAACCATCCCCTGGGGGCCCGTATCCTGACTACCCCAAGCTCGTCTTCCATAGACCAGGGGCTGGTGACTAGTACCAAAGGAGTAAATCCCTAAACTAGGAAAGCATTGCCTTTATAAACTGAACACACACAATAGAGTACACAACTGGAAGTAAACACTAAGTAAAACAATATACAAAAGAGAGTTCTGAAAGTAAAGGGGGCCGGAAATACAAGCCCAACAATAAAGTACAATTGAAAGCAAGTAAAGAAGCTACTTGGTCATCCTACGGGGTTCCTACCTAATGTTTAGGTACATATGGCCTCCTCAGCACTCCACATCCATCAATCTGCTCCGTGTACCTTCATGCCGAGTAGTCCACCTCCTAGTACCATCCAGTCCTGCTACTCTCCACCTCCGTCAGCGTTGTCCATCGTCTACAACCAACACAACGAGGTGTGGGCATTGCCCGTGCAGGGGTGAGTATAACGATACTCAGTAGGGACCTCGAGACCCTCAAGGTCTCACAAAATCCAACAAGGGTAAACAAAAAAGAATGAAATTTATGGTTAACCATTACTTAGGTATATGCCCGTACATATACCTAAGTTATCTAATAACCCATCTCAATCATGATGAAAACACAAAAGTCATTGACACAACTCAAAACCAGGATTTTATTCGAGGGGTGGTAACATGTAACACTCTCAGTCAAACTGTTTAAACCTTGACTGCTGGTGTACTCTTCCTATATAAAGTATTGTGGCCCTTCCGTGTCACACAGAGTCACTTCCCACTATCCTGAACTACTGTAGTACTCCTCCTATCAAGTACAGTGGGTCTGCTACATCACACAGAGGTGCTCCCCACTATGGGTTTGTCGCATCACACAGAGGCGCTCCCCCTCATATCATGTTGAGGTACTCCTCCTATCGAGTATCTTGGGTCTGCCGCATCACACATAGGCACTCCCCACTGTGGGTTTACCGTGTCACACAGAGGCGCTTCCCACTGGGCTAGTCAGAACACTCTGAGTCAAAAGATCAGTAGTCGTCAGGTATCAGCCAGCTACTAGGTCTCCATACTCTGCTCTCTTGTCTCTGGGATGATCTTCTCCACGAGCTACTGGTCGATACTCCAACTATCATTAATTCCCAATTAGAATTATCTCAAAGGTCTACCTCATCATAGGGGTCTCAATGCAATAGACAGAGCATCAATCGAACGCCCGGTCTGTGAGTTATTAGCATTTCCGTCCCGGGGGCCTAGTTGGGTTTTAGGTTCAAACCAACCTGACCGTACACCAATTATGTTCAAACCTCAAGTGGGGTATGCCAAAAGAACCTTATTTCTCTAAGATCTCTATTGTCGTAGATGGTTCTTCGATCAGCCACTCAGATCCCATGTTATGGGTAAATAGGTGTCATCGGGTCATAGTGAGTCCGAGTCCAGTCCGACCCAGTCGGACTGACCCGGGTCCGACCCAATTCGAGGGGCGGCTTGGCCCGAAGGCGGCCCAGCCCGAGGGGGCGGCCCGGCCCGACGGCCCGCGTGACCCGGCTAGAGCCCGCGCGGCCCAGTTGGATGGCAGCCTACGTGGCCTGGCTGTCCATGTGGGGGGGGGGGTATCGCGCCCCTACCTTTCAATCAGAACCAATTCTAGGCAACGGTTCAGTATTCCGTGGGACCCAGGGGGTCCTACCTTCTCCGGCTGGCCGAGTAGCCAGCCGGTTCCACAATGCCGGTGGCCGGCCCAGCCGGCCACTCCTGTTCCTCTGCCTTGGCCCGCCCTGGCAGCGTCTCTGCTTCTCCGCGCAGTGCGCTCGTGTCGCGCTACTTCCGTCTGACCATCGCGCCCCTATGGCGTCCCATCAGGCCGCCTTGCTACAATGCGGCCCATGCTGGCCATGACCCGGTTCTTCATGTGGTGCGATGGCATCGCACCCTCTAGCGACCTGGTGGCATTTTCACCACCGGTTTCCTTCGCAGTCGGTCCGTCGCCGGCCGCTGTTGCTCCGCTGCGGTCCTCCCTTCCGGTGGCGCTGTTGCGCCACTATCATCATCAAAAAACGAGATAGAACAAAGGTGGGAGGGTTGTTCCTTGTTTGTGTGGTCTGATCCCTCCTCATTATGGTGATATCAATCGGCAATTCTCAAACCATAAATTGAACAACAAAGAATGGGAATAAATTCTACTCAAATCCACTACCTCGTATTGTTGTTCGTTTACGATGTTGCGGGAAGAGAACATCGATTCGTTATTCGCCACATTCTTCACGCACTCCCAATTTCATGATCATGCATCAGAAAGTCTCCGGGGTAGAAGAATGAGGAAGAAGTGTCTCAGACGTTCTTCACGTTCTTTCATTGGGGGGATGGTGAGTTCTCTGAGTTCTATCTTCTCTTCCAAAGCCCCACCAAGAAGACAAATTCCAACAAATAATAGATTTCATCAACTTATTAAGTTGTTGGAATAAAATTCAATTGTTTTAAATTAATTAAATTAGTTAAATCAATTAATTGAGAGAGTTGGCACCATAAGTGCAGAGGACATCAAGAGGCTCCCCCCCCTCATTAATGATGGGAGTTCAAGATTTTCATCCAACTTATGGAGAGTTCCAAGGGGTTACAACCCCGGGTGGTTCCCACCAAAAATATCCTCCCATGGGAGGTTGTGTGCAGGTGGGCCCTACCACCATAACATTGCATGGGAGGTTATGGTGTGGTGGCCCCCACAACTAACCGCCTCTTGGAGATTTTAACCACCAAAAATAAAAATAAGCATACAGCTTATTTTTATTTAATTTTATTAAAAACCCCAAAAATAAACTTCCATTCCCAACCAACTAACGTCAAGGTGATTGTATTATTAAGCGAATATCGGTGCTACGAGTTAAAAAGTGCCCTCAGATTTCAATTCTGAGCACCGGTTCAAAAGTTATAAAATGCCGCTCGCGCGTTTACTAAACATACCTGAAAAAAAGTTTGGAAAAATATTATCAGTCACCCTCGACTCGCACCGGTCGAGGTTAGGCTCTACCTAGGTTAAACACTCCCCAACGAACCCAACGGTACTCTAGGATTTTCAATCCGAGTTACCATTTAGAAGTTATAAATTTTACAATAAAATAATTATCACTTAATTATTTTATTTGCGGCCAAAAACTAACTTTCTCTGGTGGCCCGCACCAGCCAAAGATAGTACCTTCTTAAAGAAATCATACACTCACAAGTTCAATGGTGGTCTCATATTTTTAATCTAAGTTACCGTTTGTGAGTTATAAGCATTTGAAAAATAAAATAATTTATTTAATTATTTTATTTACGATTATTCCATTTTTGGATTTCCTCACAGGAGGCCCGCGCCGACTAATCTTAAGTCGCGCCAAAGGTAAACCCGCCATCCTGAGTGCAACAGTTCTATCAAATTTCTGATCTGAGTTACTGTTTAAGAGTTATTCTACTTTTTCAGGAAAACTGCTTACACGCATTAACTTAAGCTTAACAAAAACATAGACAGATCATTCCAGGAACTCTGGGCCTCAGAATCGCGCGCCGTCATATTTTGTGGACCTTTAAAATTCCCATTAAAATAAAAAAATTACATGGAAATTCCGGGTCATTACATTCTCCCCACCTCAGGGCTCTACGTCCCCATAAGCCACAACTCACAACTAAGGGAACGAGTGGGGGTACTGAGCACGCATCTGAGCCTCCCCCTCCCACGTTCTCTTCTGGAGGTTCTCATGCTGCCAGCAAATGCGCACCAGAGGTATCAACCTTCCACGATGGACCCGATCTTGTCGATTCTCAATCTCTACTGGAACCTCCGTAAAATTTTCCCCATCATCAATTTCCATCTCTCCATGGTCGATGATGTGGGAAGGGTCATGCACAAATCTCCTCAACTGGGATACATGGAAGACGTCGTGCACCCAGTGCAACTAAGGTGGAATATCTAAGCGGTATTCCACCTCGCCACCTCTGTTAAGGACCTGAAAAGGTCTGATGAATCTCAGAAATAACTTTCCGCCTCAGCCAAAACTCCATAGACCTCGTCGGGGTGAGACCCGTAGAAAGACGTGGTCGCCATCCTCGAGCTCCAGATGTCTCCGTCCCCTGTCATCATACGACATCTTTCTACTCTGTACAGTCTTCATCCGCTCCTAGATGAATTACACCTTCTCCGTGGTAGCTCGTACCATCTCTGGTCAATATTAAGTGGGCCGACTTGGTGAGTCAGTCGATGATCACCCAAATCGAGTCATGACCCCTGGATGTACGTGGAAGACCCATCACGAATTCCATGGATATCTCATCCCACTTCCACTCTAGGTCCTCTAAAGGTTGTACCAAGCCTTTTGGTATCTCGTGCTCCGCCTTCACTTCCTAATAAGTGAGGCATCATGAGACAAACTCAGCTAATGCCTTATTCATACCTGGCCACTAGTGCTGTCGTCAAAGGTCCTAGTACATCTTTTCCACTCTTGGACGTACCTCTAGAGGGGATGTGTGAAACTCCCTCAACAGTTCCTCCTGAAGTGACACAGGCACCATAATGCGTCCTCTGAAGAGGATGACATGTTCCCCACCTTCATAAAATCCATCAGGTGCATGTCCTGTGGATATCTAAGCACATCATGTCTCACAGTCAGTGTCCCCACGCTGCGCCACCCTAACTCACTGAAGAAGTGGGGGAGTGACTGTATAAGACTGAAGGAAGGATGCTTCATCTCTATCCACAAAGGATATCTCTAAAAAAGCCAGCTTCTCTATCACCTCTCCTAGAAACTGTATACCAGATCTGCACCTAAGTGCATATACTACAACTTTCCCCTTCCTAGGAGTATAGACTATCTCGAAGACATTGTCCTGGTGGAACTCAAGCCAATGTCATTGTGTCAGGTTTAGCTACTTCTGAGAGAATATATACCTGAGACTCTTTTGATCATATTATATGGTAAAACATTCTCCCATAAGATAGTGCTGCCACATATTCAAGTCAAAGACCACTGATGCTAACTCCAGGTCATCGATATCGTAGTTATACTCATGCTATTTCAGCTGTCAAGAAGCATATGCGATCATTGGTCGCTCCTGCATCAGGACACATCAGAGTCTAGTTCCTATGTGTCTCAGTAAACTACATACCCCACGCCTTCTTCTGGAAGCCTCAAGATGGGGGAACTGGTCAACCTCTGCCTCGTCTCTTGAAAACTTTGTTGGCATCTCTCCTACCACACAAAGGTTTACCCCTTCTTTGTCAAGGATGATAGTGGTGTTGTAACTCTGGAGATGTCTGGAATGAACTTTCGGTAGTATCCAGCCAATGCAGACGTCCCTCCCCCCTTTGGGGGGTAATACTGGAAATATCTTTTGAAAAGATGTCCCCATGTTCTGTCACTCCTATTTGGAACTAAAAACTCAGAACTCCTGTTGTTACGAGGGTAAGGCTTTCCGATTCAAGAGTGATCGGATGCACCCTCTTATGCATGAGTTTAACATGTGCTGTCTGGTTTTACTTTTTCACAGACTAAGGAAAACCTCATCCCAATGTTGTAGATAATCCACAAACTTTTTTCCTAATATAGTCAATCTGTGTATGAATTGTGGTAGCCCAGTCCATACCTAAACTAACGTCGTAAGGCCTCAATGTTGCCACCAAGAGGTTCCAACCGAAACTCTCATCTCAAGGGCCAGATCACGCCATCGGTGTAAGTGTGATTATCGATTCTCCTCCCAAAGGTATATCCAGACGTGAGGTTCAAGTCAACGGCTTAACTGGAAACTCTAGGTCTAGGACAAGATTCGTGGAAGGAACGATTGTTACCTATGTCTATTGATAAGACAGCTAGTAGGAGACATAGACCGTACCTCGAATCATTCCTAGAGCCCTTGGGTCACACTCCTTGACCACATACGGCTACTCTCTTCCCCTGCCCTCCAGCTCTGTGATCCTGGTGGGGACTACAAAGGCAGTTAGTTGTAACATGTCGAAATGTACACCACCTCATACTGCTCTCCTAGCTCTTCTTCCACATCTACTGCCCTGAAAATTCATCTATCCTTAACACTTCCTCTTCTCGAAACATTTTACATTCTCAAGTCTCTAAGACTGTAACTAGTTTCCTGCTTTCCCACTACTAACATTCACTATCTATATCTTCTCATCCAAAGAACATTCAACCGCAAAGGTTCTCTCTAGAATCTAGAGAAAAGGTGTTGGCTCGGATGTCCAAAAAAACCTCGGTCAGTAGTCTGAGCTCTAAATCATTGATCGTATCATATTCATCAATTACTGGGAACGATCGGTACGCCTTGATGATTACTCAGTTACTGACATGTCGTCCTGACGAAGCTGTACAAGCTCTAGAGAACTCTCATCCACCTCCTCAGGCTAGTCCTTAGCTGCCTATGACTCGAGATCTCCTCAGAACCTGAGGGGTATCTGATGCTGAAACGCGTGTAAGGAACTAATCCTACATGTGTCATCTACCAGTACCGCTGGTTGTAACTGGTGACCAACAGGTAGTGATATAGCTGACACACTACCTGAAGGTACAATCTCGAGCAACGGTCCACATACTGATGCCTCAACACTATGCGGACCAGCATCATGGTCACTTGCTGGAAAACACTAGAAGATAAGATCACTATCTGCTCTACGGTTTTCTCAACTAGGCGGAGAACTCTATCCATCGCCTCCAGCTAGTCCTTTGCTACCTGGGAATATGTCTCACCTAGTAACCTCGGAGGCCTCTCCCGCTGGAACTCGTGCAACGCGCTCAGTTGGAGTGCACCATCCACCAATGTGTCTGGTGGAATTTGTTGCCTAATAGGTTTTGGTGCTGCTCGTACACCATCTGAAGGCACCAACATAGTAAGAGGGCCCTGCACCGTAGCCTCTTCACTCGGTGGGCCATCATTGTGTACTCTCTCGGAACTCTAACCAGCTATCTGCATGGAGGCATCCTGAAAAGATACAGGTGTGCCCCAGTCAAAATATTATACCTAGTGAGCTAACCTGGTTGAGATGACTTAATGAAAAACTTTTAAAACACATGTGCAATTAGTTTTTTCGTGCATTGAGTCGGAAATCAGTATTCAGGGTCTTAGTGTATGGATACATCGTCCGCCGCACCAACACTGGACTCCCTTAACTGAAAACCAGACTTAGTACCCTTAACACTATTGATTCATAGGAAAAATGATCAGAGTCCTAAGTTATGTGGTAGAACCGACTCCTCTGATACCAATTTGTCATGACCCGTCCCCCGGGGCCCGTATCGTGACTACCCAAGCCCGCCTTCCATAGGCCAGGTGCTTACGACTAGCCCCAAAGGCGTAAATCCCTAAACTGGGAAGGCATTGCCTTTATAAACTAAAAACACACAATAGAGTATGCAACTTGAAGTAAACACTAAGTAAAACTATATAAAAATAGAGTGATAAATGTAAAGGGGTCCAGAAATAAAATCCCAACAGTAAAGTACAAGTGAAATCAATTAAAGAAGCTACTGGGTTGTCCTTCGGGGTTCCTTCCTGAAGGGTAGGTACAGATGGCCTCCTCCGCACTCCACATCCATCTGTCTACTCTGTGTACTGTCACGCCGAGTAGTCCACCTCCGGGTACCATCTAGTCCTGCTACTCTCTGCCTCAGTCAACGGTGTTCTTCGTCTGCAACCAATACAACGAAGTGCGGGAATAGCCCGTGCAGAGGTGAGTATAAGGATACTCAGTAGGGACCTCGAGACCCTTAAGGTCACACAAAATCCAACAACAATAAACCACAAAGAATGAAATCGATAGTTAACCAATACTTAGGTATATGCCCATACATATGCCTAATTTATCTAATAACCCATCTCAATCATGAGGAAAACAAAAAAGTCATTGACTCAGCTCAAAACAGAATTTTATTCTAGGGTTGGTAACATGTAACACTCCCAGTCAAACTGTTGAAACCTTGGCTGCTGGTGTACTCTTCGTCTATAGAGTATTGTGGGCCTGCCGCGTCACACAAAGGCACTTCCCACAATCCTTAACTATTGTAGTACTCCTCCTGTCAAGTACTGTGGGTCTGCTACGTCACACAGAGGCACTCCCCACTGTGGGTCTGCCACGTCACACAGAGACGCTCCACCTCAAAGCCTGTTGAGGTACTCCTCCTGTCGAGTATCGTGGGTCTACCGTGCCACACATAAGCACTCCCCACTGTGGGTTTTCCGCGTCACATAGAGGTGCTTCCCATTGGTCTAGTCGAAACACTCCGAGTTGAAATTTTATTAGTCGTCAGGTATCATCCAGCAACTAGGTCACCATACTCTGATTGCTTGTCTCCGAGAGGATCCGCTCCACGAGCTACTAGTAGATACTCCAAATATCACGAACTCCCAAGTATAAGTATCACAAAGTTCCTACTCATCATAGGGGTCTCAACGCAATAGACAGTGTTTCAATCAAACGCCCGGTCTATGAGTTATTGACACTTTCGTCAAGGGGTCCCGGTTGAATTTTTGGTTCAAACCAACCCAACTATACCCCAATAATGTCCAAACCTCAATTGGGGTATGCCAAAAGAACTGTCTCTCTCTAATATTTCTATCTCCGTAGACGTTTCGTCGATCAGACACCCATAGCCCAAGTTATGGGCAAATAGGTGTCATCGGGTCATAGTGGGTCTGGGTCCGGTCCGACCTAGTCGGACCGACCCGACCCGACCCAGGTCCGGCCCGGTCTGCGGGTCTGACCCGGTCCGCGGGTCTGACCCAGTCTGAGGGGTGTCCTGGCCCAAAGGTGGCCCGGCCCGAGGGGGCAGCCCGACCCATCGGGGGCGGCCCAGCTCGGCGGCCCGTGTGGCCCGACTGGCGGCCCGCGTGGCCCGGCTGGATGGTAGCCTGCGTGGCCTGGCTGGCCACGCATGGTGGGGGGGAGGGGTGTCGTGCCCCCCTTTCTTCTGATGAGAACCGGCGCTAGGAGCCGGTTCAGTATTCTGTGGGACCTGGGGGGCCCACCTTATCCGACAGGCCGAGTGTCCATCCGGTTTCTCAACGCTGGTGGCCGACCCAGCCAGCCGCTCCTCTTCCACTATCGCAACCCACCCTGGTTGTGACTCTACTTCTCCGCGCGGCGCGAGGGCACTACACCGCTTCTGTCCAACCATCGCGCCCCTATGGTGTCCCGTCAGGCCGCCTTGCTCTGTCGCGGCCCAGTTCTCTATGCTGCGCGACGGCAGCGTGCCCCTCCGGCGACCTAGCTTCCTTTGCGCTGCCAGTTTCCTTTACGGTCGGCCTGTCTCTGGTCGTCGTTGCTCCTCCATGGTCCTCCCTTCTGGAGGCGCCGTTTCACCATCATCGTCGTCAACAAACGAGATAGAACGAAGGGGGAGGGTCGGGCTATGTTCGTGCGGTCTGATCCCTTATCGTTATGGTGATATCAATCGACAATTCTCAAACCATAAATTGAACGACGATGAATGGGAATAAATTCTACTCAAATCCCCTACCTTGTATTGTTGTTTTTTGACGATGTTGCGGGAAGTGAACATCAATTCGTCATTCACCATGTTCGTCATGGACTCCCAATTTCAAGCTCGTGCGTCAGAAAGTGTCCGGGGTAGAAGACCGAGGAAGAAGCACTGTCGACATTCTTCGTGTTCTTCGTTGGGAGGATGGTGAGTTCTCCAAGTTCTCTCTTTTCTTCCAAAGCCCCACCAAGAAGACAAATGCCAACAAATAATAGATTTTGTCAACTTATTAAGTTTTTGGCATAAAATTCAATTGGTTTAAATTAATATAATTAGTTCAATCAGTTAATTGGGAGAGTTGGCACCATAAGTGCAGAGGAGATCAAGATCCCACCCCCCTCATTAATGAGGGGAGTTCAAGAGTTTCATCCCACTTATGGAGATTTCCAAGGGGTTACAACCCCGGGTGGTCCCCACCAAAAATATCCACCCATGGGAGGTTATGTGCAGGTGGGCCCCACCACCATAACCTCTCATGGGAGGTTATGGTGTGGTGGCCCCACCACTAACCTCATCTTAGAGCTTTTAACCACCAAAAATAAAAATTAGCATACACCTTATTTTCATTTAATTTTATTAAAAACCCCAAAAACCAACTTCTATTCCCGACCAACTGTCGTTGAGGTGAAATTCTTCTTAATCGAATATTGGCGCTATGAGTTCAACGGTGCCCTCATATTTCAATTCTGAACACCGATTCAAAAGTTATAAAATGTCGCTCGCGTGTTTACTAAACGTACCCGAAAAAAAGTTCAAAAAAATATTATCAGTCACCCTCGACTCATGTCAGTCGAGGTTAGGCTCTGCCTAGGTGAAACACGCCCCAACCAACCCAACGGTACTCTAGGATTTTCAATCTGAGTTACCCTTTAGAAGTTATAAATTTTACAATAAAAAAATTGTCACTTAATTATTTATTTTGCGGCCAAAAACTAACTTTCTCTAGTGGCCCGCACCGTCCAAAGTTATTATATACTTAAAGAAATCATACACTCACAAGTTCAGTGGTGGTCTCGTATTTTTAATCCGAGTTACCATTTGTGATTTATAAGCATTTGAAAATAAAATAATTTATTTAATAATTTTATTTACGATTATGCCATTTTTGGGTTTCCTCACAGGAGGCTCGTGCCAACTAATCTTAAGTCAAGTCAAGGGTAAACCCACCATCTTGAGTGAAATGATGCCCTCGGATTTATGATCTGAGTTACTGTTTAAGATTTATTCCACTTTCTCAGGAAAACTTCTTAGGCGCGTTAACTTAATCTTAACAAAAATTTCGACGGATCATTCTGGGCACCCCGGGCCTCAAAATCGCGCACCGTCAGATTTTTCGGACCTGTAAAATTTCCATTTAAATAAAAAACATTACATGGAAATTTTGGGTCTTTACATTCTCCCCACCTCAGGGATCTACTTCCCCCTAAGCCACAACTCACAACTAAGGGAACAAGTGGGGGTAGTGAGCATGCATCTGAGCATCCCGCTCTCATGTGCTCTCCTGGAGGTTCCCATGCTGCCATCGAATGCACACCAGATGTATCAAACATCCAAGAAGGACCCAATCTTGTCGATCCTCAATCTCTATTGGAACCTCTATAAAAGTTTCCCCATCTTCAATATCCTACTCACCATGGTCGATGATGTGGGAAGGGTCGTGCACATATCTCCTCAGCTGGGATACATGGAAGACGTCGTGCACCCGGTGAAACTGAGGTGGAAGATCTAAGCGGTGTTCCACCTCTCCAACTCTATTGAGGACCTAAAAAGGTCTGATGAATCTCATAGATAACTTTCCACCTTGTCCAAAACTTCGTAGACCTCGTCAGGGTGAGACCCGTAGAAAGACATGGTCACCATCCTTAAACTCCATAGGTCTTCATCCCCTGTCAACATAAAAAATATTTCTGCTCTATATAGTCTTCATCCACTCATGGATGACCTGCACCTTCTCTGTGGTAGCTCGTACCATCTTTGGTCAGTAGGAAGTGGTCCGACTTGGTGAGTCGGTCAAAGATCACCCAAATCGAGTCGTGACCCCTATATGTACGTGGAAGACCCATCATGAAGTCCATGGATATACCATCCCACTTCCACTCTGGGACCTCTAAAGGTTTTACCAAGCCTTCTGGTACCTGGTGCTCCGCCTTCACTTGCTGAAAAGTGAGGCATCATGAGACAAACTCAGCTACTGCCTTCTTTATACCTGGCCACCAATGCTGTCGTCAAAGGTCTCGGTACATCTTCGCCACTCCTGGATGTACCTCTAGAGGGGATGTGTAAAACTCCCTCAACAATTCCTCCTAAAGTGACACTGGAACCATAATACGTCCTATGAAGAGGATGATGTGCTCCCCACCTTCAGAAAATCCATCAGGTTCTTGTCCTGTGGATATCTGAGCATGTCATGTCTCGCAGTTAGCATCACCACGCTACGCCTCCCTCACTCACTGAAGAAGTGGGGGAGTGACTGTATAAGACTGAAGGAAGGCTGCTCCATCTCAATCCACAAAGGATATCTATAAATCATCTAGCTTCTCTATCGCCCCTCCTAGCAACTGTATACCAGATCTCTAATTGGGTGCATCTGCTACAACGTTCCCCTTCCCAGGAGTATAGACTATCTCGAAGTCATTGTCCTGGAGGAACTCAAGCCAACTTCGTTGTCTATGGTTTAGGTTCATCTGAGAGAAGATATACCTAAGACTCTTGTGATCAGAGTATATGGTAAAATGTTTTCCCATAATATAGTGCCACCACATCTTCAAGGCGAAGACCACTGCTGCTAACTCCAGGTCATCGGTAGCATAGTTCTGCTAATGTTGTTTCAGCAATCGAGAATCATATGAGATCACTGCTCGCTCCTACATTGGGACACATCTGAGTCTGGTCCCTAATGTGTCGTAGTAAACTACATACCCTACACCTTTCTCTGGAAGCCTCAAGATGAGGGCACTAGTCAACCTCTGCATCAGCTCTGGAAATCTTTTCTGGCATCTCTCCGACAACACAAAGGGTTACCCCTTCTTTGTCAAGGCTAATAGTCATGCTGCAACTCTAGAGAAGTCTGGAACGAACTTTCGGTGGTATCCAGCCAAAGACGACATCCCTCCCCCATTTGGGGGTAATACTGGAAACATATTTTGAAATTATGTCCCCATGTTCTGTCACTTATGTTTGGAACTGAAAACTTAGAACTCTTGCTACCATGAGGGTAAGGCTTTCCGATTTAAGAGTGATTGGATGCACCCTCCTATGCATGAGTTTAACATGTGCTTCCTGGGTTTCCTTTTTTGCTAACTAAGGAAAAACTCATCCCAAAATTGTAGATAATCCACAGCCTTTTTGCCTAATACAGTCAATCTATGTATGAACTGTGGTTTCCCAGTCCATACCCAAACTAACGTTATAAGGCCTCGACGCTGCCACCAAGTGGTTCCAACCGAAACTATCATCTCAAGGGTCAGGTCCCACCGTCGGCATATCGAGTCTCCTACCATAGGTGTCTCCATACGTGAGGGTCAAGTCAACGGCTTAACTGAAAACTTTAGGTCTAGGATAAGATTTGTGGAAGGAAGGAATGATTGGTACCTATGTCTATTAATACAGAAGCTAGTATTAGACATAGACCGTGCCTCGAATTGTTCCTAGAACCCTTGGGTCACACTCCTTGACCGCATGTTTCTACTATCTTCCCCTTTCCTCCAGCTCTGTGAGCCTGGTGGGGACTACAAAGGCAGGTGGTTGTAACATGTCAAAATGTACACCACCTCATGTTGATCTACTAGCTCTGCTTCCACGTCTGCTGCCCTACAGATTCATATGCCCTTAACACTTCCTCTTATCGAAACATTTTACACGCTCAAGTATCTAAGACTAGTGATAGTTTCCTGCTTTCCCACTACTAACATTCACTGGTTGTATCTGCTCATCCAAATAACATTCAATCGAAAAGGTTCTCTCTAGTATCTAGAGAAAAGGTGATGGATCGGATCTCCTAAAACACACCTCGCTCGATAGTCTGATCTCCAAATCACGGATCATATCATATTCATCAAGTATCAGGAATGATCGGTATGCCTCGATGATTACTCTGTTACCGACATGTCGTCCTGAAAAAGTTGTACAAGCTCTAGAGAACTCTCATCCACCTCCTCAGGCCAGTCCTCAGCTGCCTGTGAGTCGGGCTCG
Organism: Viscum album; assembly: GCA_963277665.1. Classification (NCBI taxonomy): domain Eukaryota; kingdom Viridiplantae; phylum Streptophyta; class Magnoliopsida; order Santalales; family Viscaceae; genus Viscum; species Viscum album. The sequence goes on along the minus strand of OY728125.1, from coordinate 2,021,249,059 downwards.
CCTCGGAACCTGAGGGGTATATGATGCTGAAATACGTGTAAGGCACTAAGCCTACATGTATCATCTACCAATACTGACGGTTGTAACTGGTGACCAACAGGCAGTGATATAACTGACACACTACCTGAAGGTACAATCTTGGGCAACGGTCCACGTACTGATGCCTCATCACTATGCGGATCAACTTCATGGTCACTCACTGGAAAACACTAGCATCTATGATCACTGTCTGCTCTACATGTGTCTCAACTAGGAGGAGAACTCTATACATCACCTCCAGCCAGTCCTATGCTTCCTGGGAATCTATCTCGCCTCGTAACCTCAGAGGCCTCTCCTACTAGAACTTGTGCAACATGCTCAGTAGGCGTGCACCGTCTGCTAGTGCGGCTAGTGTAATTTACTGCCCAACAGGTGGTGGTGCTACTGTTACACCATCTGAAGGCGCCAATATAGTAAGAGGTCCCTACACCGGAGCCTCGTCGCTCCGTGGGCCGTCATCGTGTACTCTCTCGGAACTCTAACTGGTTGTCTTCATGGAGGAATCCTGAAAAGATACAGGTGCACCACGGTCAAAAGATTATACCTTGTGAGCTGAACGGGTTGAGATGACTTAAAGAAAAACTTTTAAAACACATACGCAATCAGTCTTTTCGTGCAATGAGTCGGAAATCAGTAGTCAGGGTCCTGGTGTATGGATACATCGGTCTCCGTACCAACACTGGACTCCCTGAACTGAAAACCACACTTAGTACCCTTAACATTATTACTTCATAGAAAATAATGATCAGAATTCTAAGTTCTTTCGTAGAACCGACTCCTCTGATACCAATTTTTCATGACCCGTCCCCCGGGGCCTGTATCGGGACTACCCCAAGTCCGCCTTCCATAGGCCAGGGGCTAGCGACTAGCACCAAAGGTGTAAATCCCTAAACTGGGAAGGCATTACCTTTATAAACTGAACACACACAACAGAGTATGAAACTAGAAGTAAACACTAAGTAAAACAGTATACAAAAGAGAGTGCTAAAAGTAAAGGGGGTTGGAAATACAAGCCCAATAGTAAAGTACAAGTGAAATCAAGTAAAGAAGGTATCGGGTCATCCTCCGGGGTTCCTACCTTAAGGGTAGGTATAGATGGCCTCCTCAACACTCCACATCCGTCCATACACTCAGTGTGCCGTCACACCGAGTAGTCCACCTCCGGGTACCATCTAGTCCTGCTACTCTCCACCTCAGCCAGTGATGTCCGTCATCTGCAACTGAAACAACAAGGTGCGGGCATAGCCTATGTAGGAGTGAGTATAAAGATACTCAGTAGGGACCCTGAGACCCTTAAGGTCTCACAAAATCCAACAAGGATAAACCACAAAGAATGAAATCGATGGTTAACCATTACTTAGGTATATGACCATACATATACCTAAGTTATCTAATAACCCATCTCAATCATGAGGAAATCACAAAAATCATTGACTCAGCTCAAAAATAGGAATTTATTGTAGGGTTGGTAACAAGTACCACTCCCAGTCAAACTATCAAAACCTCGGCTGCTGGTGTACTCTTCCTATATAGAGTATTGTGGGCCTGCCGCATCACACAGAGATGCTTCCCACTATCCTGAATAGTTTTAGTACTCTTCATGTCGAGTACTGTGGGTCTGCTGCGTCACACAGAGGCACTCCCCACTGTGGGTTTTCCGTGTCACATAGAGGCGCTCCCCCTCGTAGCCTGCTGAGGTACTCCTCCTATTGAGTATCATGGCTCTACTGTGTCACATAGAGGCGCTCCCTACTGTGGGTCAACCACATCACACAGAGGCACTTCCCACTGGGCAAGTCGAAACACTCAGAGTCGAAAGGTCAGTAGTCGCCAGGTATCAGCCAACTACCAGGTCTCCATACTCAACTCGCTCCTCTCCGAGAGGATCCGCTCCACAAGCTACTGGTTGATACTCCAACTATCAAGAAGTCCCAAGTAGAAGAATCTCAAAGTTCCTCCTCATCATAGCGGTCTCAACGCAACATACGGCGCGTCAATCAAACGCTCGGTCTGTAACATCCCCAAATGATAAAGGGTTAAATGACTAATTGATATGACTCATGTCAACAAGGTGCACCTTCCTTTTCGGGAGCCTGTCTGATTAGAACTCCACAGTTAAGCATGCTTGGCCTGGATTAGTGATCAGGATGGGTGACCTTCTGGGAAGTTTCCCAGGGTGTGTGTGAGTGAGGAAAAAGCACACTATAAAGGATATGTGTTGGCCTGTGGGGACTGTCATTAGTCAGATGATTCGTTCAGGCATGTAGGACATGTGCTGGCCTGTGGGGACTGTCATTAGTCAGATGATCCATTCAGGCATGTGGGTGGACCCTGGGGTGGGTCCCACATGTCTGCGGGGAAACTGGTGGTACCTGGTGGGCCAGGACCTGACGGCCATGTTAAGGCGGGGTGGTTGTGCTATCACCGGGACCCGGTTGTCACACGGTCTGTCAGTTATTGGCATTTCCGTCCCGGGGGCCTGGTTAGATTTTAGGTTCAAACCAACCCAAACATACCCCAAATTTGTTAAATCCTCAAGTGGGGTATTCCAAAAGAACATTCTCACTCTAATCTTTCTGTTTCCGCAGACAGTTCATCGATCAGACACCCGTAGCCCAAGTTATTAGAAAATAGGTGTCATCGAGTCAGAGCGGGTCCGGGTCTAGTCCGACCCAGTCGGTCTGGCCCCGTCTGCGGGTCTGACCTAGTCTGTAACGTCCTGACCCTAAATCCACTAAACTGGTGTTCTGAGCTGGTTCGCCACAAGGCCTCAAGTGCACTTCCTCGTATGCCAGAGGCTGCTGACTAGCAGTGAGGGTCTAGGGTGTGATAGTGGGGGGATTATACCATCATACCAGAGTAAGAAAACAGCAGAAATAACTAAGTATCATACACAGAGGAAAGTAAACAGAGTGCAGAAGTAGAAAACAACTGAAATAGAACAAGCTGTAATAGTAAAATGTTGTAAAATCCCAAACAGCTATGCAATACAATACAACACTGGTCACCCACCGGGCCAACCATACAAATACAAGTACAAAAGAAACTGAAAGTAAAAGTACAGGGATCTGCTACTAACTCTGAGCCAATCCACGTACCTGATCTTCAGACATTGTCGCACTGTAGCATACCGATCAGTAGAACCACTCGATTAGATCCGCTCGATCATGCAACACTAGGCCTCATCCCTATCCACTATGCAACCTGTGCTCAACCTAAAAAGTATACATATGGTCTACACGTACACCAAGGTGCATGTGCAGGGGTGAGAAATAATCTCAATAGGGCACCTTGAAAAGTAACCTAAAAATGTGCTGCTAAAAGTGTATGAAACAACAATGTGATCATCCTAGATGAAACACAACAAAAGGAAGTAAACCAAACGTGCAACCACAGTTGAACTCAGGGTATGTAATCCCTGTCAACTGGGAAAGTGCCACCATGGATGTCTATATCTATATATGTACACATGTATAGTCTCATACCTATACACATATACATAAATATGAATATTCATTATGAAGTGAATCAAATTACTATAAACAACATCAGCATTCGATCCTTGGGATCATAACCTCGATTTCTTGGACATCCTATTCAAGGGAATTGAGTTGGACGTAGTGCCACTCAAGCTGTATATCAAATAAGTCAATCTATGGGTTCGTAATCCCATTGACATGTACCTAATTCGTCCAATGCCGTAGATATTCCTCTGAACAAGCTAAACAAAGACAAGCTATCCTCTAGTTCAACAAATCGATGACAAGAAAGCAGATAACACAATAGGTAACCCTCTGATAAGTGCTCACAGCCAACCCCTCTGGTCCTACCTAACAAGTACCAATAACCCTCTGGGAAGTACACTCAGTCTAACCTCTCTGGTTTGGTCATATGAAAATTATAGACTCTCTGAGGAAGCACACTCATTCAATTCCCCTTATAGTCTAGGGTAGTCAGGGACTCTCTGAGGAAGATCAAGTGGTCTATTCCCCTTATATCCCCAAGGTCTATAAACTCTCTGAGGAAACTCACTCGGTCAATTCCTCATATAGTCTCAGGTCTGTCACAGACTCTCTGAGGAAGCTCGCTCGGTCAATTCCTCCTCTAGCCTGGAATGGTTTAAGGAAATTAAAACAAGTAAAGACCCTTTGAGGAATCTCACTAGGTCTGCCCTCCTGTAGTCTATAACATCCAAGAATATCTGGGAAGCTTACTCGGTATATCCCATGTAGTCTATAATGTCCAAGACTCTCTGGGAAGCTCACTCAGTCTATCCCCTGTAGTTTATAATGTCCAAGACTCTCTGGGAAGCTCACTCGGTCTATCCCTTATAGTCTATAGCACTAGGTTGTCATGGTCCCGTGCCAGTCAGTGCATAATAATGCTATAAGGACAAAGTAAACCTATAGAGATACTTGGAAAACCATTCTACAGAAACAATCATGTCAAGAATATCATTCCATCCTACGGTCACAAGTCATGGAAAATAGGTATAACGGCCAAAGGCTAAGAAGACCCAAAGGTCGTAAATAGAACAAGGCATGGGAAAAACATCCAAGCATAGAAATTATCCTCAAGCATGATCAACTTACCTCTACACAAGCTAACAAGAAAGGAAGGAAAACAACAGGGGAAAAATGGTAAACACGCAATACCCCGTTCACGGGTAATTGTGGAATTTTCACATAAAACTCAAGTAATTCGAAAGGTAAGGCACAAACCACCTACTCAGTCACACAAGGAATAGTAGGCATCCTAATAAACAATAAAGATGTCTCACGTCAGGCTCACTAGCCACTAACTAGGAAGCACCTCTGGTAAACACTACAGCATCAGCAAAACCAAGTCAGATATAAACAAACAGTGAGGGTGGCCCGAACGCCCAACCCAACAATACATCCAAAGACCAAAGGGATTACCAGTTTGGCACGGGTTCTAGGTGACACCTGATCACCATCTCTACCCAACCTAACATAACAACTCAGGGCCGTTCAAACAACAAGCATCCACTGGGTCCCTCAAGTCAAATACTGAGGAAGAATCATACTCAGGATTCTCCAGGTAAACACGAGTGAAGGCATCCTACGCGGGATTCGTAGCAAAGAGTAAGGTAGGAATCATATACGAAATCTTCAAAGGAAGGAAAAAATAGGAATTCCATAACATAGGTCCTATCAAAGGAAAAACAGTAGATGGATTTAACACCCCGAGCTTCCACGATACGCTTCTCATTCAATAATGCAATAGCTTGCATTGTACGCAACTTCGAGTTCTAAAACACCGCGACTAATCAAAGTAGCCGTTATGAATAGTAATAACCACTTTTTAAAATTATAGAAATTTTATATTTCAAAATGGACTTCATTTTTGTATTCGTAATATCGAAATTATCCTAAGTTTAATTTTTTGTAACTTTCTGAGAATTTCCAATATTTTATGAATAGTGATAAATACTTAAAACAACTTTTTTAATCAAAATAATTTATTGTGATAAATTATACAATTTAGTGGTTCTAAAGTATAATTAGAATATATTTTTACCATTTTATCCAATGGTGGTCATTAGAATTAATTTAACATTGAAATTGGACATAAACAATTGCCAATCTTTTGATATAAATTGTTTCTTAAAAACACGCTATTTGTCGTAACAGCGGGAATTAATTATAAAATTAATTAATTCAACTTATATGTTTGGAATTTTTTAAAATAGACATCATTTTTGAATTCGGAATATCAATTATAGCTTAGGGTGAAATTTTGGCCTTGTTCTGAAAAACTTCAATTTTTGATGAATAGTGAAACCACTAAGTGGTAGTTAAATAACTGATTTTTCGTTTAAATGAAATATTACCACTTCTGTGATTTGATTTTAAAAAATCCGACATATATGGTTTTCAATAAGAAGTAAAATGTGGTTCAATGAGATTAAAATAATTTTTGGGTGAATAGTAACTTTTAAGTTCTTAATCGCGATTAGAGGTAATTAGTGTAGTTTAAGGTACAAATAATGTTTTAATAATATGAGATGAGCATGAAACATTTCCTACTCATATTGGATGAGTCATGGCCGACCAAGACAACCCATGGGTCAACTTTGGGACCCCATGGAGCCACTTTAGTTGGGAAATGACATTAATATATATTTATTTAATGTTAAAATTAAATTGACACAAACATGAGTTGTTTTACTAAGATAGTTTTTAAGTGGGGTTACAAAAGTCCAAATTTTGATTATAAATATTCATTAGAAAGATAAAAAGATTTCCTACATCATAGTATTTTTTTGATAATTTTTAGACATTAAATAAATTAAATTAATTATGACATAATTATGATGCAGCGATGACCTCATTATTTAACGATTTAAATAAAATGAGAAGATAATGCAAAATCCAAGGCTTACACTTGTCCAAAGCCTATTGGATGAGGATATATCGAACCCTTATCACCTTATCCAAGAATTATATAAGTGGGGGACCTTTAGAATCCGAAAAGCATTGTGTAATAATGTAACATTTCAATCTTTCCAAAAGAGCCCCTCCTCTCAACTTATAAAAGGCCCCCACCTCTCCCACCTTATTCACACCTTAAAGCCATTTGGCTCGAACAAACTCTGCCCAAATACTCTCCCAACTTCCCCCTATTACTCCTAGAATCATCACTTTGGGAAGAACTCTTCTCAAGGAAGCCTTTGGCTCAAATCAAAAAGAGTTACCCGATTTTGAGGTAATGTCTTCTCTAATGTTGTTTTGTTTTATTTTTCTTCTCCAACCCCCTAAACTCTTTTTATTCATTTCTTTTGTAACAACACCAGTATCCTCAATATACTAGGATGTTGTTATAATAAGGATTTGATCTACACTTACACACACCTACATCTAATGGTTAAAGAACATACGGTTTCTGTGGATGGCGAATTTCTGCCTCACGAAACGATGATTGTTCAACACTCATATAACACCTTCAAAGGTGTCCATTAAGATGTCACTATTTTTATATATGTTATATAATATGTTTATGTTTTACTTATTCTTCTGTATTTCTCATTTATGGCATAATTTATGATTTCCATTATGGTTAAAACGCGATAATCTCATTTTAGGAAGTGCGGACTACCGCCCCCTCAAAGTGATGTGAATCGTTAATGCCATATGTGGGATGTATAAAGGATGGAGTAAATGATATTATATATGATATTATACTGGAACTATATTATACCTTTATATAATTATGATTTCATTACATTAAATATGAAATAGAAATGAAAGTAGCATTCATGCGTACGTACGGCTTACCGTCTCCATGAACGGTGCATTTCATTTCTTACCTCTAAATATTACGTAATATTATGAATGAATGTATATAATGGATATATATGATATATATGATATCTAAATCATGAATATAATTCTGGATATAATGGATATTTCACCACATGAACAACTTGTAATTATAACAAGGTTATTGTTGACACAGGTACCAAAGATCGACAAAACGACCGTTATTAACTTAAATAATTAAATAATGTTCATAACATGGTAATAAGGGATATAAAAGGAATAATGAACATGAAAAAGGTTCTTAAGTAAATATAAATTAACTCTAGTTTATTATTCAGGAGGTTAAAGAACGGTCGAGTCAGGACAGGACGCAAGGTAAGGGAACTTCTTAACCCAATTTCTATTCTTTGGGTTAATCTCCTACTTTCAAATTATGTCATGATATTATTATGTACTATCTTGTATGTGTACTTTATTTATGTGTAATTATATTTAATACACATAATATATCTACTTTATTTTAAAAAATTGATCTCTGTAAGGGTCTTCGTCTCAATCACCTTTCATTGAGGCATATTTGGTTTTATACACAACTTTCTTTTATACGGTGTATAAACCCTTTTGACTTTTACGTTTATTCAAAAGGAATATTTTTTATACGAAGCATTTTACTAAACGACAAAAAGGGAATGTTTTTTTTTCCGTACTTATGCGGCGATAACGACTTCTCTGCCGCCGTGACCATTATTTGAGTTTCGGCTTCCTCTACAAGCCATCATTTTTTTTAATGAAAAATAAATACAAAGTTTTAACTTTCTTTTATTTTGGTATTGAAAATGGTTTTGAAAGTTTTTTTATTATATCAATGTGTTTTATTGATATCTTGTGATTGAAATGTGGAAATGTTATGTTTCCTTTATGCATGTTTTATGTGATATGATTATGTTATGGTTTATGATATGTTTAAACCTATTCCTATGAGGAATGTATTGGACATAATAGGTGACGGGTGGAGCCCGCTATAGCTCCTCGATGCATCGGTAGGTCTCATGAGACAACTAGACGTGGAATTGGCCGAGGCCCTTTCCCAATTTGATTTATGGTTTTGGCCAAGGCCTTAATCATTTTAGACATCTTGGCCGAGGCCTTGACAAAATGTTTCAGAATGTCTGGCATTATACATTCCCTCATTATGAAAGTGGTTATTGATATTGCATGTGATTATTCGACCAGTAGAATATCCATGTGAAGAAGTGAATGGAATTATCTCATTTTACTTTTTCCATATTATGTTGAAGTTCATGTTTAAAAGGCTTTTGTTTCAGTTATACATTGCCTTAAATGTTAATGTTTATTTATGAAAGCTTCCGCAATATTGTTATCCTTACTGAGCATCTGATCTCACCCCTTTCAATTTTTTAATATTTTCCAGGATGTGAAGAAGTAATTTATGAATGACCTGTAGGGATAGTCCGAAGAGGATAGAAGTGTGGACTATGGAGACTATGTTATTATAGTTTTTCACTTTGTGATGTAATGTAACATTTATGAATGTATATAGTGTTTCCAAGGCTACTAAACTAATCGGTCTTTCGAGACTTGATCTTTTGTGATCATGCCAATGTTACGAAGTAATGCACCGGCTCTAGGTAGCTGGGGTCGGGGCGTTACAGTTGGTATCAGAGGCAGTTTAGTACTAACCTTGGAAGCTAGATTTAGATAAACTCTGATTAGAGCACATAGCCCAAAGATAGACTTTGAGGATTAGTATAGAAGAACTTCCTAGAATTTTGGTATTATAGAGATGTTATGAGTTTTCCGAGCAATACATCCCTGTCTGGATACGAGCAGGTAGAGGCGGCTCTGGCACAAATGTACCTAGGGGTAAAACCCGAAAACACCGCTTTGAGCTAGACTCAAACGGTAACTGGTGCACGACAACGGGCCTTGCTGCACTCCTGGGGGATTTTCTTAGGATAATTCTCATTTTCTTTACAAACCGATATGTAGGGTTTATGAGTATATACTTCCTCAAAGGAAACATTCTTATGATTATGGATTGTATCCATAAACCGTTCAATTTACTTTAAGTATTTTAAAAGTTTGGAATTATTCATTGTAATTCATAAACTAACCTAGTTTATGCCATTGTATAGAAATGGCGCCCAGTAGAAGGAATGTGAACTCCAGCAATACGTATGATCCAAAGAGTAAGAAGTATCGTATCTTTCACGGTATTAAGCCAAAATTTCGAAGGGAAATAGTCTCCCATGTGTTATCAACATATGAAGAAATAGTATCATGTGTTAATAAGATAAGTAAAGAATTCTCTGAGTCCTATGGCTTTGAAGCGAAGAAAGAGATGAAAGGGATGGAAGAGAGAATGATGGATAAAGGGATGAGGGGAATGAAGAATTTTCCAATATGTGGTAATTGTGGGAAGAAACATCATGGAACTTGCCTAAAGGGAATGGGAGTTTGTTATAAGTGTAGAGAAAAAGGACACAAAGTGTGTAACTGCAAGGGTAAGAAAATGGTTTCAAATGTACAATGCTTGTTCTGCAAGGATTGGGGACACTACACAAACCAATGTCCAAATCATCAGAGTATGCCCCAAATGATGTTATTGGATAATAATCAAGTTATGATACTACCACAGATGAGGAATAATGATTAGAGTTTTTATGTTGTTATTAAAGAATTTTGTAATTTGAGTGTTGTATCAATGATGTACTGGTTATAATAATTATGGAGTATATAAGGATTGTACTGCAGTACTATTTCATCAAGGACTTGAGATTGTGTGGAACCAAAAAAAAAGTGACTCCACAGTAGGTTAAATTTTTGGAAAATATATGGTTGAGAGAAAGATAAACCATAATATGGTTCTGATACATAGATTGTGATTTTGGAATAAGACGTGATTGATTTGGATAAATTATATTGGATATACTTAACTTCCTTGAAACTGATTGATGTTTTGTATACATTTTTGGATAGAAGGAGTATATCTAGTATTCTATAAGGAATAAGGGATCATGGTAATTCATTATGTTTAAAAATAATACATGATGAAGGTGTTCACATGTTGTTACATGGGAAAAAAGATCTTCATTATGTTTACCTTCCTTATAAAATTTGGACTGTGAGTTGGACAGAAGTATTTTGGATAACTATAATGGTTGGAATGGATTAAGTTGATCTTTGGATAGTATTTTTTAAGGTTAAAGCATTTTTGAATATTATTTTTGGAATATTATAATACTATAGTTTTAGGAAAAGGACAACCTGCAGGGTGGGGCAATACCCGTCGCGTCGGACAAAGCTGCAGGAATCGAACCCACAACCATAGTGCGACAGGCCTTTATTTCCTACCACTAGCCTACAGGAAGTCCCTGGTTATTACAAATTAATTTTACTAATCTAAATGGTATGTGTTAACATTTGTAACCTTATACAATTAGGATAAATAGAATATTTTTGAGTTCCGTTACCATTTGGAGTAAAAGTTGGGTTTGTGGTAAAAATTTACTAACGAATGAAAGTATACATAACAAGTATGTATATTCCCTTACGTTCTTAGTAAATATCCTAAATAAATTCCTCAACATTATAAAAGGTAACTTAAAACAAAAATGTTGTCGGTTAACTTTTCCAACTGGGGATTCAATGACCGTTTAACCAATCACAAGTTTGTGATTTTCTTGTAGTTAAACTTTCTCCTAATCTTGTTTTCTATAACTCTCCATCAGACCTTGATGGTTTGTTTCTCCTACATATCCATATTTTCATAGAATCCTAGAATGGGCTATATCGGGTGACCTTTGTACTTATCTTGCTTTCTTTTAATGTTATATATTTATTAACCTTATTTCCGATGTGGGTTTTCCACAAAGGTATTTTCTATTTTCAACCTTTTATTTATAAAGAAAAATTTCAAATTGCGAGGACGCAATATATTGAAGGAGGGGAGAATGTAACACCACGAGCTTCCACGATACGCTTCTCATTCAATAATGCAATAGCTTGCATTGTACGCAACTTCGAGTTCTAAAACACCGCGACTAATCAAAGTAGCTGTTATGAATAGTAATAACCACTTCTTAAAATTATAGAAATTTTATATTTCAAAATGGACTTCATTTTTGTATTCGTAATATCGAAATTATCCTAAGTTTAATTTTTTGTAACTTTCTGAGAATTTCCAATATTTTATGAATAGTGATAAATACTTAAAACAACTTTTTTAATCAAAATAATTTATTGTGATAAATTATACTATTTAGTGGTTTTAAAGTATAATTAGAATATATTTTTACCATTTTATCCAATGGTGGTCATTAGAATTAATTTAACATTGAAATTGGACATAAACAATTGCCAATCTTTTGATATAAATTGTTTCTTAAAAACACGCTATTTGTCGTAACAGCGAGAATTAATTATAAAATTAATTAATGCAACTTATATGATTGGAATTTTGTAAAATAGACATCATTTTTGAATTCGGAATATAAATTATAGCTTAGGGTGAAATTTTGGCCTTGTTCTGAAAAACTTCAATTTTTGATGAATAGTGAAACCACTAAGTGGTAGTTAAATAACTGATTTTTCGTTTAAATGAAATATTACCACTTCTGTGATTTGATTTTCAAAAATCCGACATATATGGTTTTCAATAAGAAGTAAAATTTGGTTCAATGAGATTAAAATAATTTTTTGGTGAATAGTAACTTTTAAGTTCTTAATCGCGATTAGAGGTAATTAGTGTAGTTTAAGGTACAAATAATGTTTTAATAATATGAGATGAGCATGAAACTTGTCCTAATCCTGTTGGATGAGTCATGGCCGACCAAGACAACCCATGGTTCAACTTGGGGACCCCCATGGAGCCACTTTAGTTGGGAAATGACATTAATATATATTTATTTAATGTTAAAATTAAATTGACACAAACATGAGTTGTTTTACTAAAAAAGTTTTTAAGTGGGGTTACACAAGTCCAAATTTTGATTATAAATATTCATTAGAAAGATAAAAAGATTTCCTACATCATAGTATTTTTTTGATAATTTTTATACATTAAATAAATTAAATTAATTATGACATCATTATGATGCAGCGATGACCTCATTATTTAACGATTTAAATAAAATGAGAAGATAATGCAAAATCCAAGGCTTACACTTGTCCAAAGCCTATTGGATGAGGATATTTCGAACCCTTATCACCTTATCCACGAATTATATAAGTTTGGGACCTTTATAATCCTAAAATCATTGTGTAATAATGTAACATTTCAATCTTTCCAAAAGAGCCCCTCCTCTCCACTTATAAAAGACCCCCACCTCTCCCACCTTATTCACACCTTCAAGCCATTTGGCTCGGCCAACCTCTGCCCAAATACTCTCCCAACTTCCCCCTCTTACTACTAGAAGCCTCACTTTGGGCATAACACTTCTCAAGGAATCCTTTGGCTCAAATCAAAAAGAGTTACCCGATTTTGAGGTAATGTCTTCTCTAATGTTGTTTTGTTTTATTTTTCTTCTCCAACCCCCTAAACTCTTTTTATTCATTTCTTTTGTAACAACACCAGTATCCTCAATATACTAGTATGTTTTTATAAGAAGTATTTGAGCTACACTTACACACACCTACATCTAATGGTTAAAGAACATACAGTTTCTGTGGATGGCGAATTTCTGCCTCACGAAATGATGATTGTTCAACACTCATATAACACCTTCAAAGGTGGCCATTAAGATGTCACTATTTTTATATATGTTATATAATATGTTTATGTTTTACTTATGCTTCTGTATTTCTAATTTATGGCATACTTTATGTTTTCTATTATGGGTAAAACGCGATAATCTCATTTTAGGAAGTGCGGACTACCGCCCCCTCAAAGTGATGTGAATCGTTAATGCCATATGTGGGATGTATAAAGGATGGAGTAAATGATATTATATATGATATTATACTGGAACTATATTATACCTTTATATAATTATGATTTCATTACATTAAATACGAAATATAAATGAAAGTAGCGTTCATGCGTACGTACGACTTACCGTCTCCATGAACGGTGCATTTCATTTCTTACCTCTAAACATTACGTAATATTATGAATGAATGTATATACTGGATATATATGATATATATGATATCTACATCATGAATATAATTCTGGATATAATGGATATTTCACCACATGAACAACTTGTAATTATAAGAAGGTTATTATTGACACAGGTACCAAAGATCGACAAAACGACCGTTATTAACTTAAATAATTAAATAATGTTCATAACATGGTAATAAGGGATATAAAAGGAATAATGAACATGAAAAATGTTCTTAAGTAAATATAAATTAACTCTAGTTTATTATTCAGGAGGTTAAAGAACGGTCGAGTCAGGACAGGACGCAAGGTAAGGGAACTTCTTAACCCAATTTCTATTCTTTGGGTTAATCTCCTACTTTCAAATTATGTCATGATATTATTATGTACTATATTGTATGTGTACTTTATTTATGTGTACTTATATTGAATACACATAATATATCTACTTTATTTTAAAAAAATGATCTTTGTAAGGGTCTTCGTCTCAATCACCTTTCATTGAGGCATATTTGGTTTTATACACAACTTTCTTTTATATGGTGTATAAACCCCTTTGACTTTTACGTTTATTCAAAAGGAATATTTTTTATACGAATCATTTTACTAAACGACAAAAAGGGAATGTTTTTCTTTCCGTACTTATGCGGCGACAACGACTTCTCCGCCGCCGTGACCATTATTTGAGTTTCGGCTTCCTCTACAAGCCATCATTTTTTTTAATGAAAAATAAATACAAAGTTTTAACTTTCTTTTATTTTGGTATTGAAAATGGTTTTGAAAGTGTTTTTATTATAGCAATGTGTTGTATTGATATCTTGTGATTGAAATGTGGAAATGTTATGTTTCCTTTATGCATGTTTTATGTGATACGATTATGTTATGGTTTATGATATGTTTAAACCTATTCATATGAGGAATGTATTGGACATAATAAGTGACGGGTGGAGCCTGCTATAGCTCCTCGATGCATAGGTTGGTCTCATGAGACAACTAGACGTGGAATTGGCCGAGGCCCTTTCCCAATTTGATTTATGGTTTTGGCCGAGGCCTTAATCATTTTAGACGTCTTGGCCGAGGCCTTGACAAAATGTTTCAGAATGTCTGGCATTATACATTCCCTCATTATGAAAGTGTTTATTGATATTGCATGTGATTATTCGACCAGTAGAATATCCATGTGAAGAAGTGAATGGAATTATCTCATTTTACTTTTTCCATATTATGTTGAAGTTCATGTTTAAAAGTCTTTTGTTTTAGTTATACATTGCCTTAAATGTTAATGTTTATTTATGAAAGCTTCCACAATATTGTTATCCTTACTGAGCATCTGAGCTCACCCCTTTCAATGTTTTAATATTTTCCAGGATGTGAAGAAGTATTTTATGAATGACCTGCAGGGATAGTCCGAAGAGGATAGAATTGTGGACTATGGAGACTATGTTATTATAGTTTTTCACTTTGTGATGTAATGTAACATTTATGAATGTATCTAGTGTTTCCAAGGCTACTAAACTAATCGGTATTTCGAGACTTGATCTTTTGTGATCATGCCAATGTTACGAAGTAATGTACCGGCTCTGGGTAGCTGGGGTCGGGGCATTACAATGGATCCTATAAGGAACTCCTAAGGTTAGTCCACAAGTAAAGGCATCCCTTAGAGGAACCTTAAAAGTATCTGGTCTCACAGACTCATAGGACAGAAGGTAATGTCTCACAAGGGGAAAGTAATATAAAGCATAGATTATGAGAGATAGCTCATAGCTCAACTCCTATTAAAGTACTCAACTAAGTTGGTTTGAACACCCAACCTATCATCCACGCCAAGTCTCACTCTCAGGTGACAACGAAACTTGATAAGTGGGGGAAGAACCCCTCCATTTAGATAGAAACCACCAAAACCCCATTTAGATAACTTCAAAAGGTCAAAATGATTCCACCATTGCGATCTACGTGGAAAAAAACTCAGAATAGACTACTCACACGCCCAATTCTAACTTCCAGAGCCCAAGATATCTCAAAATTACTAAATTGAAGTAGTATATGGCCAGAGTACATGGCCAGAGCACAATGGTCCTGCCTGTGTAATAGTACACAGCGTGTCATTTACTGTACATGGCGTGTACTATTCACAAAAAGTTATGTCGTGTCTGTTTTCACCCGAACACATGCCCATGTACCACTACACGATGGGTACTGAAAGTACACGACGTGTACTCCTTAAAAACCATTATACCTTGTTCTATTTCACACGGCCAGCCACACAGCTACCCACTACACGGCGTGTACTCAAAGTACACGGAGTGTAATTAAGAAAATTTCATCTTCCTACAATGGGAAGAACACATGGCATGTACCCCTGGAATACACTCCGTGTATTCTGGGTTTTCCTACGGGAAATCCCTAAAAACACCCGATTCACCCGTTTTCACCCCCGAAACAATAGATCGAGCCCCATGGGAATACAAGCAAGAAATATAAGGCTTTAAAGACTTAAAAAAACATTTTTAATGGGTATCTATGGTGAAAACATAAACGGCCCTACCTTCGGGCGGAATCCTTCGAAGCTTCGGTTGATTTCACGGCTCACGGCTGCCGCACGCCGACTCAGCGCGTTGAGAGCTTCGAATCGGTACCAATCTCACCTTCCTTCTCTCCCATTTTCTCGATCTCCAAATTCTCCCATAGGTCACGACCAAGTAGGAGCGGAATAGGATACGTGCGCAAGGAGGATGAGGAAAGAAGAGAGAATAAAAGAAAAGGAAAGAAGAAAAGAAAAGAAAGAAAAAGGGGCCTGGGCCGGCCCCGACGCCCGACATGAGTTTATGTCTTCCCTAGGATAAACTCCCCATTACGGACTCAACGGCACAGACAGAATCTCATTATGATGCTCCCTTTAAAAGTTATTTTCAAATGAACCTACGTGAATAAATTAATATTTAATTTAATAATATTAAATATTCTGCCAAAATTTGAAGAGCTCAGATTTCCTCCAAACTCCTGTCCTAGGGTAAACTCCCTATTCCGGGATCAATGAAGTTGTCAGAAAAATTATCTGAGATTAGATGGTAGGGGGAAATGAAAATTTTACCCCTCAGAGCATCCAACAACAAAAAATTCAAATTTCTGCTCAAAACGACTATCCGGAGAAACACAGGTTCTTACAAACTCCCCACCATAAACCTTCTCATCCCCGAGAAGCCCAGAAAAAGGACCAGCAACAGGACCAGAAGCCATGCCCCCAACCCAAGAATCTACACAACCAAGCTACCTGGACTATCCAATGACCAGCCTTAGTGTTAACAATCACCTTCTACACAGAAGATATTCAACTACAACCAACTGGTATTCCCACCATAGGAATACCCTTGTC
Organism: Viscum album; assembly: GCA_963277665.1. NCBI lineage: Eukaryota > Viridiplantae > Streptophyta > Magnoliopsida > Santalales > Viscaceae > Viscum > Viscum album. The sequence continues at coordinate 2,021,232,237 of OY728125.1, read as the reverse complement.
GTCATCTTAAAAGAATACGCTAAGCTCAAAATCTCCTAGAAAACACCGATGTTTAACCTAAACAAGGAAGACCACCCTCAAAAGGCAAAAGATACACTCCCCACCATATGGATTTCCTTACACTGATCCGAGAGCACAACCAAAACAGGTTCCATCCGCCACATGGATGAACATTAAGAAATAAAAAGGAGCTCGATGTAGGGTCAAATATCTCTCAACATACTCAAGATGAATCAAGATATCGCATGATCGTCTCTTATAGGAGTATACTAAGATTTCACTGAAGGCATGTCCAGCTCCCTCTAATCCACGCTAACATCCTGCCAAAACCCGTCCAGGATTCAAGCATGGGTCAACCATTTCACGGTAACCCGAAATTTCGCAAAGTCACCTCTACAACAGCAACATCAGAAACACTGGTCAACCAGGCCAGGCACCCAAACAGGCTTTCTCGTCGAAACCAGTCATGAAAAAAAACACTGCCAAAAGGCATTGGAAAACGCTTTCCAACCTTCTCACCCAGGTTTCCCTAAAAAGGAACAGACATTGATCAATAAGGGTTCGATTCAAAACCCAGGGTCTCTAGGTCTTCCACCTAACCCTACAGAAAAATCCTCACAACTGGGTCATAAGGTCTAACCACTTAGCCCAAAAGATCCAAAACCACTCAGAATATAGTAAAGATCACAACGACCCAAGAAGTTAAAAACCAAAACACAACCTACAAGGGCCCCGATCCTCTCCGAGCATCCTCATAAGGAATGACTCCTTGGAGGTCACAAACAAAATAGAAGAGATAAGCTGAGCTAACACCCATTTGGTATCTGTATACAGTAATACCACAAAGAGGTCTAGTTCATAATAAAAGCTTTGGTATCTATCGACAACATTCTCAACGATCCGACTAGATAACCACAGACTCGAGAAACAACACCCAATAAGGGGTTAAACAAAAAGGCATCACGTTCCACATAGACCAGCTAGGATCACTGCACCACCTGTGCAAAAGGACTGAGTCATCAGCCCCATCAAAAATTCCTTAACGTAGATCCACGTAACCTGCCATCAGAGTAAAAAGTATGTGTAATCAGACCAAATGGTCTCAGTCGTTAGTAAAAACACACACTAGCAGGCCTATATGCTGTGAATCCTATATTCCTAGTATGATGCATGAGACGCCTCTTACCTTTGCCATCCAAGAGTCAAAATCTATCCTTGGAATCTTACTAATGGAAAAGAGACAGAGATCCATAGTAAATCAAAACACCACACAACATGTGAGTTGCTCAAGGCAAAAATCATATGCAATCGTAACATTGCAAAATTATAACAACAATCCCAAACCCTGGCAACCAGGACTTCTTACTGGAACAAGTGTTCCCAATGCACCATCCCGATATCCATCACAGGTTCCGAAACATTCCTAATAATTCTATCTACCATATCAAAAATAGTAAAGATCAAGAAGGAAAACTCCTCTAATACTACTTTGTAACACCCCAAAATAGAATCCACTAAAATGGTGCTCCGAGTCAGTCTTCCACAAGGCCTCAAGCGCACCTCCCCGTACGCCAGAGGCTGCCGACTAGCAGCGAGGGCATAGGGTGTGATAGTGGGGAGACTATACCCTTATACCAGAGTAAGAAAATAGTGTAAATAACTAAATATCATACACATCTAAAAGTAAACAGATTGCAGAAGCAGTAAACAACTAAAATAGAACAAGCTGTAATAGTAAAATGCTATAAAATCCCGAACAGCTATGAAATACAATACAACACTGGTCACCCACTAGGCCAACCATACAAATACAAGTAAAAAAGAAAATGAAAGTAAAAGTACAAAGATCTACTACTAACTCTGAGCCAATCCACGTACCCGATCTCTAAACACTGTCGAACTGCAGCAGCCTGATCAGTAGAACCACTTGAGTAGATCCTCTCAATCATGCAACACTGGGCCTCAGCCCTATCCACTATGAAACCTATGCTCAACCTGAAAAGTAGACATAAGTTATACACATACACCGAGGTGCATGTGCAAGGGTGAGAAATAATATCAGTAGGGAACCCCGAAAAGCAAACTACAATTGTGCTGCTAAAAGTGTATGCAACAACAATGTGCTCAGCCTAGATGGAACACAACAAATGGAAGTAAATCAAACGTGTAAACACAGTTGAACTCAGGGTATGTAATCCCTGTCAACTGGGAAAGTTCCACCATGGATGTACATATCTATATACGTACACATGTATAGTCCCATACCTATACACATATAAATAAATATGAATATTCATGATGAAGTGATTCAAATGACAAGAAACAAAATCACCAGTCGATCCTTGGGATCATAATCCCGATCTATTGGACATCCTATTCAAGGGAATTGATATGGACGTAGTGCCACTCAAGATGTATATCAAATAAGTCAATCTCTGGGTCCATAATCCCATCGACATGTACCTGCTTCGGCCAACGCTATAGATATGCCTCTGAACAAGCTGAATAAAGACAGGTTATCCTCTAGTTCAACCAATCAATCACAAGAAAGCAAATAATACAACAGGTAAACCTCTAAGATGTACTCACAGCCAAACCCTTTGGTCCTACCTAACAAGTACCAACAACCCTCTAGGAAGTACACTCAGCCTAACCCCTCTGGTTTGGTCATACAAAAATTATAGACTCTCTGAGCAAGCACACTCATTCAATTCCCCTTATACTCTAGGGTAGTCAGTTACTCTATGAGGAAGATCACACGGTCCATTCCACTTATATCCCCAAGGTCTAGAAACTCTATGAGGAAACTCACTCGGTCAATTCCTCCTGTAGTCTCAGGCCTGTCAGAGACTCTCTGAGGAAGCTCGCTCAGTAAATTCCTCCTCTATCCTGGAATGGTTTAAGGAAATTCAGATAAGTAAAGACCCTATGAGGAAGCTCACTCGGTCTACCCTCCTATAGTTTATAATATCCAAGACTCTTTGGGAAGCTCACTCGGTCTATCCCCTGTAGTATATAATGTCCAAGACTCTCTAGGAATCTCACTCGGTCTATCCCCTGTAGTCTATAATGTCCAAGACTCTCTGGGAAGCTCACTCGGTCTATCCCTTATAGTCTATAGCACCAAGTTCTCATGGTCCCTTGCCAGTCAGTGCATAATAAGGCTATAAGGCCAAAGTACACCTATAGAGCTACTTGGCTAACCAATCTATAGAAACAATCATGTCAAGAATACAATTCCATCCTACGGTCAGAAGGCATGGAAAACAGGTATAACGGCCAAAGGCTAACAAGACCCAAAGGTCATAAACAGAACAAGGCATGGGCAAAAAATCCAAGCACATAAATTATCCTCAAGAATGATCAAATTACCTCTACACAAGCAAACAAGAAAGTAAGGAAAACAACAGGGGGAAAACGGTAAACACGCAATACCTCGTTCACAGGTATTTGTGGAATTTTCACATAAAACTCAAGGACTTTGAAAGGTAATGCACAAACCACCTACTCAGGCACACAAGGAATAGTAGGAATCCCAACAAACAATAAAGACATATCACATTAGGCTCACCATCCACCAACTAGGAAGCACCTCTGGTAAACACTACAGCATCAGCAAAACCAAGTCAGATATAAACAAACAGTGAGGGTGGCCCAAATTCCCAAACCAACAATACATCCAAATCCCAAAGGGATTAACAGTTTGGCATAGGTTCTAGGTGACACCTGATCACCATCTCTACCCAACCTGACATAACAAATCAGGGTCATTCAAAAAACAAGCACCCACTTGGTCCCTCAAGTTAAACACTTAGGAAGCATCATACTCGGGATTCTCCAGGTAAACACGAGTGAAGGCATCCTACGCGGGATCCGTAGTAAAGAGTAAGTAAGGAATCATATATGAAATCCTCAAATGAAGGAAAACATTGTTATTCCATAAAATAGGTCCTATCAATGGAAAAACAAGAGAGGGATCATATAAGGAACTCCCAAGGTCAGTCCACAAGTAAAGGCATCCCTCTGGGGATCCTTAGAGGTATCCGGTCTCACAGACTCATAGGTCAGAAGGGAACGTCTCACAAGGGGAAATTCCTCTAAAGCATAGATTATGGGAGATATACCATAGATCCACTCCTATTAAATGACTCAAATAAGTTGGTCCAAACACCCAACCTATCATCCACACCAAGTCTCGCTCTTAGGTGACAACAGAACTTGATAATTGGAGGAAGAACCCCTCCATTTAGATAGAAACCATAAAAAACCCCTTTATATAACCTCAAAAAGGTAAAATGATTCCATAATTGCTATCTACGTGGAAAAACGCTCAGAATCGACTACTCACATGCCCAATTCTGACTTCCAAATCCCAATATATCTCAAAATTACTAAATCAAAGTAGTACATGGCCAGAGAACATGGCCAGGGCACAATGGGCCTACCTGTGTAATAGTACACGGCGTGTACTGTTGAAAAAAAGTTACGCCATTTCTTTTTTCACCCGAACACATTCCCATGTACCACTACACGGCGTGTACTGAAAGTACACGACGTGTACTCCTTAAAAACCACTATACTGTGTTCTATTTCACACGACCAACCACACGGATACCCACTATATGGCGTGCACTCAAAGTACACAGTGTGTACTTAAGAAAACTTCATCTTCCGCGAACATCAAGAACACACGGTGTGTACCCCTGGAATACACGCTGTGTATTCTGGGTTTTCTGACGGGAAATCCCTAAAAACGCCTGATTCACCCGTTTTCGCCCCTGAAACAATAGATCGAGCCCCATGGGCATACAAGCAAGAAATATAAGGCTTTAAAGACTTAAAAAAACATTTTTAATGGGTATCTATGGTGAAAACATAAACGTACCTACCTTCGGGCAGAAACCGCCAAAGCTTCGGTTGATTTCACGGCTCACGGTTGCCGCACGCCGACTCAGTGCCTCGAGAGCTTCGAATCGGTACCAATCTTGCCTTCCTTATCACCCATTTTCTCGATCTCAAAATTCTTCCATAGGTCATGGACAAGGAGGAGCGGTGTAGGAGATGTGCGCAAGGAGGAGGAGGAAAGAAGAGAGAAGAAAAGAAAAGGAAAGAAGAAAAGAAAAGGAAGAAAAAGGGGCCTTGGCCAGCCCCGACGCCCGACATGAGTTTATGCCTTCCCTAGGATAAACTCCCCATTCCGGACTCAACGGCACAGAAAAAATCTAAATCCAATGCTCTATTTAAAATTTATTTACAAATGAACCTACACGAATAAATTAATATTTAATTTAATAATATTAAATATTAAATATTCTGCCAAAATTCGAACAGCTCAGATTTCCTTCAAACTCATGTCCTAGGGTAAACTCCCTATTCTGAGACCAACGGAGTTGTAATAAAAATTATCTGAGATTAGATGGTAGGATAAAATGACAATTTTACCCCTCAGGATCATCCAACAGCAAAAAATTCAAATTTCTGCTCAAAATGACTGTCTGGTGAAACACGGGTTCTTATACGGTCTGCGGGTCCAACCCAGTCTGAGGGGCGGCCTGGCCCGAAGGCGGCCCGACCCGAGGGGGCGGCCCGGCCTGGCATCCCGCGTGGCATGACTGGATGGAAACCTGTGTGGCTCAGCTGGCAACGTGTGTGGGGGGGGGGGGTGTCGTGCCCCCCTGCCTTCCAATCAGAACTGACGCTAGGCGCCGGTTCAGTATTCTGCTGGACCTGGGGGGGTCTCGCCTTGTCCACCTGGTCGAGCAGCCATCCGATTCCGCATCGTCAGTGGCCCGCCCAGTCGGCCACTCCTGTTCCTCCGTCGTGTCCCGCCCTAGATGTATCTCTTCTTATCCTCATGGCGCGACGGCCCCAGGCCACTTCTATCCGACCGCCCGGCCCGGCTGGCCGCGACCCTTCCACCCGCATGGCGCGATGGCGTCGTGCCCCTCCGGCGGCCCGTCTGGCCGCCTTGCTCCACCGTGGCCTCTGCTATCCGCGGCCCGGTTCTCCGCATGGCGTGATTGCGTCGCGCCCCTCCGGCGACCCGACAACCTTTTCACCGTCAATTTCCTTCGTGGTCGACGCATCGCTGGCTGTCGTTGCTCCTCCGCGGTCCTCCCTTCCGACAGCGCAGTTGTGCCACCATCTTCATCAACAAATGAGATAGAATGAAGGGGGAGGTTCAAGCCGTGTTCATGCAGTTCAATCCCTCCTCATTATGGTGATATCAATCAGCAATTCTCAAACCATAAATTGAACGACGAAGAATGGGAATGAATTCTACTCAAATCCCCTACCTCATATTTTTGTTCGTTGATGATGTTGTGGGAAGCAAACGTCGATTCGTCATTCGATGTGTTTATCACACACTCCCAATTTCAAGCTCGTGCATCGGAAATTGTTCGGGGTAGAAGACCGAGGAAGAAGCGTCGTCGACGTTCTTTATGTTCTTCGTTGGGAGGATGGTGAGTTCTCAGAGTTCTCTCTTCTCTTCCAAAGCCCCACCAAGAAGACAAATGCCAACAAATAATAGATTTTTTCAACTTATTAAGTAGATGGCATAAAAATTAAATTGGTTTAAATTAATTTAATTAGTTCAATAAATTAATTGAGAGAGTTGTCACCATAAGTTCAGAGGAGATCAAGAGGCTATCCCCCCCACATTAATGATGGGAGTTCAAGAGTTTCATCCCACCTATAGAGAATTCCAAGGGGTTACAACCCGAGGTGGTCCCCACCGAAAATATCCACCCATGGGAGGTTATCTGTGGGTGGGTCACACCACCATAACCTCTCATGGGAGGTTATGGTGTGGTGTCCCCCACCACTAACTTTCTCTTGGAGCTTTTAACCGCCAAAAATAAAAATAAGCATACACCTTATTTTTATTTAATTTTATTAAAAATCCCAAATACTAACTTCCATTCCCGACCAACTACCATCGAGGTGAAAGTCTTATTAAGAGAATACCAGTGTTGTGCGTTCAATGGTGCCCTCAGATTTCAATTCTGAGCACCGGTTCAAAAGTTATAAAACGCCGCTCGTGCGTTTACTAAACGTACCCGAAAAAAAGTTCGTAAAAATATTATCAGTCACACTCGACTTGTGTCGGTCGAGGTTAGAATCTACCTAGGTGAAACACACCCCAACGAACCCAACGGTACTCTAGGATTTTCAATTCGTGTTACCGTTTAGAATTTATGAATTTTACAATAAAATAATTGTCACATAATTATTTTATTTGCAGCCAAAAACTAGCTTTCTTGGGTGGCCCGCAATGGCCAAATTTAGTACCTGCTTAAAGAAAGTATACACTCACAAGTTTAGCAGTGGTCTCAGATTTTTAATCTGAGTTACCATTTGTGAGTTATAAGCATTTAAAAAAATAATAATTTATTTAATTATTTTATTTATGATTATGCCATTTTTGGGTTTTCTTATAGGAGGTATGCGCCGACTAATCTTAAGTCTCACCAAGGGTAAACCTGTCATCCTGAGCGCAATGGTTCCCTCAGATTTCTGATCTAAGTTACCGTTTAAGATTTATTCCACTTTTTTGGGAAAACTGCTTACGCTCGTTAATTTATGCTTAACAAAAACTTCAATGGATCATTCTGAGCACTCCGGGCCTCAGAATCGCGTGCCGTTAGATTTCACAGACCTGTAAAATTCCCATTTAAATAAAAAAAATTACATGGAAATTTCGGGTCTTTACACAACTCATCTTGGAACTTTTGAACATCATCAATCAAATCTTATGTTATGATACAAACTAGGTACATGGTGTCAAAATTATCCTATGGAATGTTCTGAGCTGTTACATCCCTAACCAAGGGCTCTATCAAATCTGAGTCCACTTGGAGAACCATATTCACAACCTACACATTAATAAGAGAGGGTGAAGCAATACCACCAACATATAATAAAATATGTGAGTCATTCAATGTCCTCTATTTATTTCTTAATCCATTCTTATCAAGTCTCTCAACATAGAAGGTATGAAACTATGGTTTGTTAACGGATATAAAAATTGAAAAAAAAATTGGGTGCAGTTCCACCCACATACCTCGCAGTTTGGTCATCATGAGCATCAAATGTCAACAATTAATTACGTATTTAACATGTAATTTTAAATACCATATCTTCCAATATTTTTTTATTCGCCATAAATTCAACTATTTTAAAAAATCCACTATCAATTTTTTAACATGTATACTCCAAAAATGAAATCAACTTTATTAATATTATTTTTTATATATGAAAAATATAATTTTGAAATAAAATAATTATATAATTTATGAATGCTATTTTAATATTATGATCCATTATCTAAACCCTTGAAAAATATTATATGGTACCATAAAATTATATTATAATTATAATAAAACATAATATTAATTTAAAAATATGACTATAAAATTTTATTTAAATAATTTTATTTGGTATTGAAATTAAAATAAAGTATTATAGTTTTTAAAAAAAATTGGAACACATATTTTATAGATTATAAAAACTTTATATACATGAATAATGATATAAATGTGTCATCTTTTAATTTTATTGGAGAACTAAATTATATTTTATAATTACAAATTTGATGTTGTTGTTTTAATAGTATGATTAATATTCCTAAATTTCAGATGACTATTTTAGTTATCAAGTTACTATTACCATGATCAGATTACTTTTATAGAGGTTATATTTTTAATTATTTTATGGTTACCCTTAATGTTATAAATACCACAGATTTTATTCATTCCTCATTCAATTATATTTTCTCTCAAGGTTATATAAATTTTCATTTTGAGGAAGAATATTTTACCAATAATATTTTTTTTATCCAGTAGTTTTATTCATGACTGTTTTTTTTCCTCGTAGATCTAAAAAATCTTAAATTTTTATACTATTGTTATCTTGTTTTTTTATTTTTAACCAATTTTAATTACAAAAATCCAGCCTAAAAAAATAAATAATATTTATTTTTAAGTCTATATATAAATTTTGAACATTTGAGCACCTTTTCAGATTTAGAGTTTTAGATAATTAATTCATATCTATTATATAATAAACCCATATATAATATTTTGGGTAAATTATTTTCTGTATCCATTTTTACCATAATATAAAAAAATTAAAATTAAAATTTCTTTCTTTTTAGGTAAAATCATCACAAATTTCAACATGATTTATCATATTCCTTTAAAATTTCTTAAACCTTGTGAAAAATCTTTTTAAAACGTGGGAGGAACACCAAAATATCAGTATGGTTTATAAAAAGTTGAAATATGTATGTCTAGTGAAAAACATGAAACCCCCGAAAATGATTACCTAATATCGTTTTTATTGTTGGAAATTAAATAAATCATCTCCACATGAAAACACCTATAATTTTGGCTCAATGAAAACCATTTACCCTGTAGAAAGAAAATTAAATCCCTTTTTGTAACATAGAGAATCACATTCATAACACATTTAAAACCCAAGTTAAAAATATTCGGATCTCATTTAAATCCATGGGAGAATCCATATGGTAACTCCCTCCTTCAAACCTATTTATAATAGAAACATTTCTTAATGCATAGAAGTGTTATCTCGATGCAACCATCATATAAGTTATATCGGGCTCACCCAATTTAATATGTGCATAGAAATCCCAATAAAAATGGTCAAGTATAATACCATGAATTTTTTTTTTGATTTACCTTTTGATCATAAAACCATTGAAAATCCTTCTAATCTCATATAAAATTAAATTTAAGATATTAAGATACATAGTTAATTTATAAATAAATTTTTAATACCAAAGTACCTAGAAAAATGGAAGGTGGGTTCTACATTGACTGAATCAAGAAAACATCAAAAAAGAGTAAAATATTTAAATAATAGTTATGATGTCATGATATTTTATTTTATTCATATACATTAATGTGTAACTATCATTTTTTATTTATGAATGGATGTCAAAAAGTTCGGTAAAAATAATTCATTATTGAAAACCATTGAAAGAAAGTCAATAATGATGTGATATTTCATTTATAAAAAATTTATTTATATATAATCTTAATTTTAAAATCAGTTAAAAAACATGTTAAATGAACAAAATCATTTTTAATATAAATAATTATAACATTTAAAATGAGGTTTGGAAATAATGTGTCCCTTAACATTAGTCTAACTCATCACATATGTTCTTTGTCATCAAGAATAATAAAAAAAAATTAATTATTTAGCACTTTTAAAACCTTATTATTGTTTATTATTTCATTTATTTTATCTCTATACATGCTATATAAAATTAGATACTCATTTTAATCACTCCATAAGTTTTTATGGTATAGGATTATATCTCAATAATGACTTCATTAGGTTGAATATGGTCAAATAGGTTATCATTTATTCATATAAAGAATAATAATAAGGAAAAATCTATCAATTTTATAAATATTTTTTCCTTTTAAAACTCATCATGAATTATGGTTATGAAAAATGAACAATGTTACAATAATAGAGACGGTGGGTCATATGTATGTATAAGTAGAATTATCATTTTTCAACAATCATTATGGAATATAGCTAAGTGTTATTTTATATTTATATAAATTACATAATATAATAAATCTTATTTTATTTATTCCAAATTATTTATATATATATAATCTATTTGAGTTAGATGTGAAAAATGGATCAAATTATTTCATAGAGGCGGTAGTCCACATGTGTGTTGAAACGATCTTATCATTTTTCATTGAACGGAAAGGTAAAAGAAAATTATATATTATCTCATCATAATGAAAAATATTTATTTATAATCATATATAAACATTTATTAAAATATTATAAATATATGTGAGAGGTGATAATGGGGAATGGATTACATTAGTTTATGAGGTGGTAGTCCATCGTACAAATGAATGATATGTTCCATAACTATTTTATGGAAGAGGATATACATTTAGGTTTTTTAATTAAAATAATAACATTTATAAATATATATATTTATATAATGGGTATACCTATGTTACTATATCATTATTCTTTAAGAGGATTTCAAATATTTTCAAGAAGAATCAAATATAAATACTCGATAAGAACAATACATCATCTTTGGGCCACCTTTTTATTCATATACCAAATGCCTTACTAGATTGACTTTCTAATCAAAAAAATGACTCTAAGCTATAGGTAAGGGGGTAATGATGGTTCATGGGTAGGTCGTCATGGAAAAAAATTCTTTTATGGTGTGATGGTGAGATGCCAGTGGGTGTCCATTTATAAGTAGTTGAGAGGGACCATATGGATTTTTTGAAATGAAAAAGGAATACCCATATCTTACACATCCCAAAAGGATCCAAAATAGACCATTTATAGAATATATGATGATATAATCTATAAATATAGAAATAATGGAGATTTTATACATGTTTTTAGGTCATATTTACCCCCTTTTTTTTAATTTATTCCTAGGTAAACTCTTCATCACCTTAATAATGGTCAAATATTTCTCATGTTTTTACAATTCATTATGAAAAAAAATTAAGTCTAAATTATAATATATTATAAATTATTATAATTCCAAATATTTAAATCATTTTAAAAAACCTAATACATATAGGTGGTATAATTTAATTGATAATAATACACATAAATGAAATAAAATACAACTTTTTATGAAATTTATTTTTCAATCACAAGATAATTTTATATTAACTCTATGAATATTATAAAAACAATATGAATTTTAATTATTACTAAACGTGTGTTGTTTCATTAAATTAAAAATGAGAAACACTACTCACTTTAAAACATTTTACATAAAAATTACTTTTTACATCGAAAAATGAACCTAGACTAAAATATAGTATAGATATTATTAACATGTGATTAAATTGATTAAATATAACTAATGAATACTTATCTTAATTATTATTATATTAATATTATAATGGAACTTTTAAATTACCTAATTTATCGAAATGAAATGACAGTTTTACAAAAGTCAGCATTTTCAATATTCATTGAAAAAATGATATCTTTGGAAAATTACAAAAAATTCACCCTAAGATAATTTTTATATGATGATTTCAAAAATTATATAAAATTTCTCAAATTAAAATTCTATAATATAGATATTCATATTTTAACCAAAAAATTATCATGAAAGTGTTTAATTAAAATAATATACCTTTTAATTTGAAAATTAATTATGATTTTATAAAGAATATAAATATATAATTTATAAATATTAATAAAAATGAAAATTGTATATTCTATAACTACCTGTTTTGTAATATTATTCCCCTATTGTAAATTTCATGCTTGAAATTTTATTCACTTATTATAAAAGTAGGGATATCATTCCCTTGTGGCATTTTTAGATTCCCATTTTATTTCATCAGCCATATGTTTTTTAAATAAATACATAAACTTATTAATTACTTTATTCCATAAATATATATATATATATATGGTCAATAATATTCCTGAATGGTCTGAAGGACTTATTTTTATTTTATTATGGATAATCTCCCTTTTAAGGGTTGAAGGGGAACCCGTACATGACCTGTAGGCCCAAGGCACAAGGCCCGACTGACCCGCAATACATGACCCAAAGGCCCAAAGGCATACCATGCCAATTACATGACCTATAGGCCCAACCCACTACAAATTCCCCTCCCCAGATTCTGCACCATTGATCACCTAGCTCCCCACTTTGCATTTCTGATCGGTTAGCATTGCCCCGTAAAAAGTTGCACAGTGCCTGGTCTCGATAGTTGCCTCCATACCCTCTCATTCTTCCAATCTGATTAGCTCTACTTCTATTGGCTACTACTCTTTTTGCTTTGATCCTCTTTTGGATCATGTTCTGTGTGAACTGGGCTACTCCATGGTCTATGTGGCCCGAAGTCCCTGTGGTCCAAAGGCCTTTTGATGACCCGAAGTCCCTTGAGACCCATAGGCCCAAACCTGTGGCCCGAAGGCCCAAATCAGGTGAATAGTTCCATCTACTGTAGTACCAAATAGTAACTACTACAGTAACTAATAAAGTACTGCTACATTACTGCTATAATTCTTCTACAGTAACCCAGAAATTCGCCTCCACCCGATTTTGAACCTAGGTCTCTTGGATTCCAAGAAAGAGCCCTTACCACTCGGTTACAGGCTTATTGGCGTCAATAATATGGTCCATTTTTTCTCATATGAAATTTTCTCTTCCAACTGAACTATTTCAAGGCTCAAAATGAGATATGTAACAGACACATATTTCCAAAATATTAAAAAATAAAATAAACTGTGTACATGGGATAAACATGAAAGAAAATAGACTATATATAAAACTAACAAAAAATTATAAAATATTTAATATGGGACAATGAAATATGGACTTATATTTCCCTCTCTTCCAAAACAAATAACACTTTTCCATGAAGATACATTATGAATGAGAATATCACTTACCACAATAAAATATTTTCCTCTGGTTTTATGCATTAATTTTCTACGTTTTCTAACCCATATTCGTTTTTTTTTAATAAATAACACCTCCTTTTTCTATTCCATTACAAACTATAGTCCCATAAATATCCTTTATCGAAATTCATCACAAAATATTTCTCAATACACCACTATCTATATCATGCCTCAAAAGCAGCAAATCCGTATATTGGAATGAAATATTTTTTATAAGAAAATACAACCAATAAAACATGATGATCCCAACATCCATGGTATTCCATTGAACTTAAAATAAGAATATATTCAATGGTCTAAATAGTTATCTTAGAATATCTATCAGACTGATGGTGAAAAGTTGTAATAATATTTTATTTAAAAATTAATGATTTAAAATTACCACTCAAAAAATTAAATGTGAACCTAGGATCAGAGTTTGATACAATAGAGATAGGAACTTATATTATCCTGAGTATCCCCGTGATGTATCGATGGGGAATCTGATCCAAAGGCATTTTATATTGAATGGGAAAGAAATGTGTAGATTTAGTTAATCAATAAATAAAACCCCACATCATATTGTTACCCCACAAAGTATTTAGTAATATCACCATGAAATACATGGATATAATCTCCTATTTAAAATATATTACTGGAAAATATTGAAAATTCCCTTTTTAGTCTTTATTCCTCCTTAAAATGTAGGAAAGGTAAAAATTTCAATGTAAATTCAGAAATATCTCTTTTCATTCCATCCCACTAATAATACTAACGAAGGTCTGTTTATATCATTATGCTATTATGATGAATAAAAAAAAGGTAACTATGAACATCAGTCAACAATTATCTCTTCAATTGGGAAAAATATGGCATGAATAATCTATTTTTATATCATACACATCTCCTTTTTCAATATTAAATTCAGGAAACATACCCCTTTCAACTAACATTACCTTTTTCAGTAAAACCTGATCCTTTATTTTATATTTCTTAATTATTTCTGAAAAATATGATTATGTTGATATATGAAATCAAATTGAGGTGGTTTTTATATCTGATACTTATTTCTTAAAAATCATCAAATCATTAACCAAAGGGTTATGTTCAAATTTTTAAATGGTTACTATAGGATAATTTCTCAGACTTAAAGATACATCTACATTTTTTACCATCCCCATATGATAATGAATACTGAAATCATAATCCTTAATTAGTTCTACCCATCCACTTTATCTCATGTTCAATTATTTTTGAGTGAATATATACTTTAAACTTTTTTGATCAGTTTATATCTTAGAAATTAATAAAAGTAATTAATCCCTCCAAAATTTTAAAACAAATCAATAGTATCTAATTCTAGATCTTGTGTTTGATAATTAAACCCATGATGTTTCTATTGATGGGAGAAATAAATAATTGCCTATTAATTCTATACCATGACACCACAAGGTCCCTTCAGAGAATCATCTTTATAGATGAAAAATTCACCATTTATAATTGGGTGTGACAAAACTAGAGAATTCACCAATATTCTTTCCAGTTCCTGAAAACAATAATCACATTATTTTTCCAAGATGGATTTATCTATTTTCAATGTTAACTTAGCTAGTGGATATAAAACTGATTTTTTGTTCAACAAACCATATTCATTATCCCAATAATAAAATAAAACTATGAATCTATATGATATTTTAGGATCATGGACATTCTTTATAAATTTTTTTTATAGGGTTAAAAAGTTAATCCAAACATAATAACTATTTTTCCAAAGAAATAAATTTATTGAAATAAAAATTAAAATGTTCTATATTTTCCCAATAGTTTATTCTAATTTATAGTTTGAGAAACCATCTTTAGTTTTTTCTTAGTTTTCTACATAATTGTATAATATACCAAAATTTCATCAATAAAAACTACTAAAATCTTATCATTTAACTTCTGAAAAGATATATCCTTGAGGTCTATAAATACACCATTTTCATTAGATATCCCCAATGGAATAACTATAAAGTCATAATTCCTATATCTAGTTCAAAATAAAATATTTGTAATATATTCCTCATTCACCATCAATAGATGGTGCCACGACATGAGATCAATCTTAAAAAAGTATTGTCCCATTAGAGAAGAACAAATAAGTTGTTGATGTGAATAAATGGATACCTAGTCTTAACATTCCTGTTTTTCAAATCTCTATAATGAATGAAAACCCTCATGAAACCATATTTTTTGTTATAAAATAAAATATGAGAACCCATGGTGAAGTGATATGTTTTATGAAACCATTATCTATTGAATTATTCAATTTATTTTTCAATTATAAATGTTTTAATTGATATATTCGATAAGTGGGTGTTGAAATATGATTAGAATCAGAAGGTAAGTTGATAGTATATTAAAACTATTGATCATGAATAAAACTTGAAAATAATTAGGAATATCATTAATAAATTCCTTCACAATTGGGACATCACTAATTTGAAAATTTTCTTTCTTTTCAATTGCATGATCTATGTAACATTCAATATCATCTTTAATCAATGTCTCACCTTCTTGATATCTTATCAAAGGTATAAAATCAATGAATAAAAATTTATTTTAAGTTAAATATATTTTATCATTATAAAATTTAATCCATTAAAGCCCCAAAATAATATCAAACTCTATTATAGTTAGTTCAACATGATTTGTTGAAAAAATTATCCCACTAATTAAAAATAAGAATATTTATACAAATATTTGTTGTTTTAATACTTCCATATGTACTTATTACTAAAATTTATATCATTGTTTCATACGGTGATATTCCCATTTTATGTGAAAATTTATCAGAGATGAAGTAATGTGAAGACCTAGTGTCAAACAAGGTATTGGTATAATTTAAATAAAAAATAAATTTACCTATCTCCACTTGATTTGATTTCCCAACATCAACATTATTAGATTTAAACTATTTCTCCACACCCTTATA
The DNA here is from genome assembly GCA_963277665.1 of Viscum album. Taxonomy (NCBI): domain Eukaryota; kingdom Viridiplantae; phylum Streptophyta; class Magnoliopsida; order Santalales; family Viscaceae; genus Viscum; species Viscum album. The sequence goes on along the minus strand of OY728125.1, from coordinate 2,021,215,817 downwards.
TTTATGAAATAGATTATCTTAAACCTAAATAAATATCCTCGAACATAGATTATCATAATTACTAAACTCATTGAATCTAAAGCATATCGCCATTATAGGACTATGGTTTAACCAATTATTTCATTATTAATTACTCTTATATTTGTTGGAAAGAGAGCTATAAATAAATAGACCATGCCTATAACACTTTCAAGATCATGTCAACCATTCCTTCAAAATTCAATTTACCAAAAATGGAACATGTTGGAGGATTACCACAAAAATTATTGGTTGGCCGATTTTTCATAAACTACCACCTTGATTTATTCATACTCTTGTCATCTAATATAATTTAATTGTCTGTAAAATCTATCTCTACTTTATCAGAACAAGAAAAATATTTTTCATATATTTTAGATTATGATGTGGAATAAAATATTCATAATATTGGATTAAATACAAATTAAAATATATTAATTTTACCTTAAAAGTCCCTAAAAAACATGTACATACAATGAAAATATTATAAATTTCTCTTCATACACAGCTATAAAACCATCATTTTTTACCTAAATTCTAATAGTTTTTCTCTATTCTATGGTGAAAAATATCAAATAAATATTTCTATGGAATAATATTATAAAATCTTTCCCATATAATGGAATCATGATCATCCTTCTCTCTAGTATTCCTAACTAAAGACCACAATAAATTAGTTTCACCTTGAAAATGGTATATAAAAATAATTACCTTTAGATATTTTAAACATCCCATGAATTCAAGTATCTCTCCCAAGGTATTGATATATCCATCAGTTACCACTAGATCAAAACATCTAATTAATGAATGAGTTTGATTTCTCATAAAATTATCCACTATCCTTATGTTCCCCAGTAGTAGATCTGGATACTCTCCAGCATGTATTCCAGTACAATTTATGTCCTCTTTCAAGTGATCCATCACGAAAAAAACTATTCTATTCGAATTACAACTATTCTAAGATGATGATTTGGGTGGATATTTTCCACTTATATTCTTTATACTACATCTTCCTTATTTCCTTTGTGGGAAACCATTTTAAACATACATGATTTAAATGAATTTACATTGTAATCTTTAATTCTATATCATTCTAACTTAACCATCAGGTAAATTATTTCAATGTTTTAATCTAAACATTATCCCAACCTTTAAATTTATCTACACCATTCCTTTGATACCACTTGTAATGTACTACTCACAAACCTTAAATAATCTATATTTTTTATTCATGAAATAAATTCATTTCATTTGATGATCTTTTCAGGTTTAGAGTTTTTGAAAAATAATGCCTTAAATATTACATAAAAACCAATATATTATGATGTGGTAACTTTTGATCAGTATTAATGTTTCCCATAATATAAATATTGAAAATAATAAATGATTTTATATCATGAAAAATATTCATAAATTTTATAATGACCTCTTATTTTCCATTAACCATCCTCATACACATTGAAAATCATTTTAAAAGTGTGGGGTAAAAAAATATTTGTAAGGTATATAAAAACATGAAATTATTTTATCTCGTAAAAAAATGAAAACACATGAATTGTTAACATTTGTCTCTATGTTCTTTGAGAGAATGAGATAAACCATTTCCAAATGAAAATTCACGCACATTAGGCTCATATAAAACCTTCAAATCCTATATAAAATAAACAAAAAACGATTTTTTGAAACATAAATCATCACATTCATAACCCATATTATTCACATATTAGAAATTACTAGAGTTCAGTTGAATACATTGGAGAAAACCTATTATAAGTCCCTCTATGTTTCATATTAAGAAAATTAACGTTACCCAATGCATTGAAAATCTATCTAGGTGATCCCATCATATTACCTACATCAGGTTCACTCGGTTATATCTTGGAAAAACCATCATATAAGTTATATAAGGTTTACCTGAAACTATCTAGGTTCACCCATTACATAAGTTATATCAGGCTAACACATAACTATATATGTTCACCAATAAAAAATTATAATTCTCAAGTACCATATCGCAAATAAAAAATTTTATTCATTCACATTCCATTCATAAAACCACTGAAAAATATTTTAAACTCATATGCAATAAACTATCGAACATTAAATCAACCATTTATTTTAAAACACATTTTTAATAACAAAATACTCAAAAAATGGAATTTTATTTTATTTTAATACATTATAAAATATAGTGGTGGAATCCATAATTAAAATAATTGTTATAGTAGTGTAAAAATATATTATTTTCGTACACATTAAAATAGTGCACTCATTTTTGATTTTGTAAAGAAAGTCAAAACATTCTGTAAAACGATTCCTTTATGAAATTTTTTTTAAAAGGTCAAAATATATAGACAACATCCTTTATAAAATAGTCATGTGGATAAAATTACATTCAAAAAAATCATTTTATAATATGGACATGTAAGAGAATGATTTTGACAATAAATAATTAAAAAATTTAAAATAACGTTTTTTGTTAAAGTGTCCCTTACCATTAGACTGAATCCCCATGTATATTATTTATATTCCCATATAATAAAATCCGGATAATTATTTACTTTATTAACCCCCTTTCATATTTTTATTACTCTTTTTATTTTATCTCTTACCATTATATACTGAATTAGTTAATCATTAATGTTCACTTTAAAAGTTTTGATGGTATTTAGTTTATATTTAAAAAATGAATTTGATGGGTTGATTATGGTCAAATAGGTCATTATTGCATCATATCCATAACAATTTATAGGAATATATCATAATTTTTATTCATAAATTATACTTTTACAACCAATCATGATTTATGGTTATGAAAATTGAACTATGTTATCTTCATGGAGATGGTAGGCCGTACGTACGCATGAGTAATGTTACCACTTATCAACAATCATTATCGAATGATTATATGTATTATTTTATCTTTAAATAGAGATAATAATATCATGAAAATAATATTATTTATTTACACACATTTATATATATCATCTATATTATATATTGAGGAAAAAATAATCATATTTTTTTGGGTAGTTGGTAGTCCACACATACGCATGAATGAAAATATTATTTTTTAGTGATTGGAAAGGTAAAAATTAAAAGATATGTTAACATTAAATAATGATATATTTATTTAATTATTTATTTATATAAAAATCAATTACATCATTATAAATATCCAATAGACTTGATCGTGGAAATTGAATTACATCGATTCACAAGGTGGTAGTCCATCGTACACATGAATAGTGATTTCATTTCCCATTTGATGGAATAAGAGATGGATTTATGTTATGAAATTAAGATAATAATATATTAATATATGGTATATAATTTTTTATTATATCATCATTGTTTAAAAATATTTAATGAGGGAGGAGAAGGAAAAAATGTGTGGTTAATAATGATACATCTTCTTTGACCCACCTCTTTAGGATTATAACTAATGCCTTCATATACTGGATTTCAAATCAAAGCAACGAATCTAGTACAATGGTATGGAATTAATGAAATTATTTTTTTAGTTATATTACAAACCAAATGGGTGAGAAGGAGTAAAAATTAGAGGACGGGGCAGGCCATTTATAATTATAGAAGTGGATAGACTTGCAATTTTTTAAAGTAAAATGTATTCCAATGATTTATATGTTCCAAAAGACTCAAAAATGGTTTATTATGAATAATTATATGAGAAAATTTATATATTTGGCCATAAAATAGATTTTAGTCAAGTTTTTTGATTATTTGAAAACTTGTATATTTTTTTAACCTCCCATGTAAACATGTTTTCAATTCAGATTTTTAGCTACATAATATATTAATTTCATTTAAAACAATCCCCATTAGAAGTAATTTTAATTAATTAAAAGAAATAAACTCAATCCCTTTAAAATAGTTTTAATAATAATATATTTTTAAATTAAATAGAAAACTTATACTAAATTCTTATATAAAGATGATAAAATGTTTTTAATTGGTTTAAATATAACTAAATAACTATTATGTTACTTAAAATTAAATTCGAATAATAATGGGATATTTAATTTATTTAATTTATTGACTAGAAAACATAGTTTTAAAAATATTGAATCATTTCACTATTCACTAAAAAACATTATTTTCCAAAAAATCCATGAATTTCACCATAAGTTAATTTTCATATTCTTATTTAAAAATTGAAATTAAAATTTTCCAATTTAAAATCTATAATTTGAAATTAATATTTTAAGTAAATCCTTATCATAAATGATTTATATTTAAACTATTTTTTTTTCAAAATTTATATTATATTTTTATAATATATTTAACTATGTAATTAATAAATATTAATAAACATATAAATTGATTTTTCTACCATTAAATGGGTTTTTATTATTTATTCTTGTAGCCATATTTATTCAATAAATATAATGTTCAAATTCAAATAATAAAATAATATTTTCTCTATCATGTGTTGTGTGTACAATATATAATACTATATTACTAAATATGACATAATTATAAAATCAAAAGAAAATTTAAATTGAGAAAACTCTAGGTCATTGCAATGAACCAGTCGGTGAATAACATAAAAAAACCAGCATCTCTTTTCATGATGATTTCTTATTTATATATAATTTTAACCTAACCAAAGAATATATAAATAGAAAAAGAAACCCTTTCACTAATAAGTAATGATATACAGGGGATTAATGTTTCAAACTGGAAATAGTTTATGAACATATATTACCCCCCTTCCTCTCTATTAGTGTTATTTCATCTATTTTTTTATATCAAGAACCACACATCGATCTGGTGGTAAAAATATAAACTTTATGTAACAACCTAGAAATTTATTAATTTAATTTCCCATTCTGATTACATAAATGTGCTATATTTAGTGGTGTAATTTTATATAAAGGATATTCACCAAAATAAAAACAACAAAAAATTATTATATTAATTTTAACATTTCATTTAGAGAATAAATATCTCCCTAAGAATTGAAATTATTATAATTTGACCAGATATATAATATAAGATATATATAATTTAAAAATATGGATATGTTATATCCCCAAGAATGATCAAACCCTCAAATAGCACACTGTAAATAAAAATTTATTAGTAATGAAATTTTAATTCAAAAAATGAAAATATTTATTTTATTGAGATAAAATAGTAGTAAAGGAAGAATGAATAAAATATGATGTAATTATAGAAAGTAGGTAACCCATATAACCATTAAAATCTTATCATTGGAATTGTAATGTGATCATTACGAATTGTAAAAGGGTCATTAGAATAGTATCCTCTCCAATATAAGTGTAAAATAATATTTTATTATCACATAATGTAAAAAATATGATATATTTATATCATGATAAAAAATGATTTTTTTTAATTATAAAATAATATTTATTTATTTTCATAAAACATATATGGTACATTTTTATTTTTATTAAAAATACAAACATTTTAAATAAAATATAATTTTCTAAAATGGTTTCATAAAATATTATTATATCTCATTATAATGAAATTGTTATTTTATGACAAAATCAGAATTTTTTTACACTGTCTAAAAATTGGTAATTAATTTTAAATTAGTATTTTTAAAAATAAATATATATTTTTTTGAAAATTAATTTTCCAATATTTATAAAATAATTCCCATAAATTTATTTCATTTTTTCAATATAAATGTTCAAAAAAAATGTGGATAAATTTTTATATTTTTAGAAATGGTTAATTTTTTTGTAAACTATGAAATACAAGAAAATTTCATTTTACATTACAATCTATATACAAGAAGAAATGATGCATTTATGATGTAAGAAACTATTATTTCAATCACAAATGATCTAATTGTCATATATTGTCATGATATTATCCAATATTTATTGTATTGAGCTAAAATAATAATCAAATTATTATTATATTAAAAAACACCACACTCCTACATTTATAAATACCACCCATCACCTCCCCTTATCCTCACACATTTTATGTTCCTTACCCTATAAATGTTATAACATATTGTATCCCCACAACTATATAAATTTATCGATAAGTATTGGTCTCATTAGAAGACCAATCTAATGCTCTCTAAGGAGAATCCATAGAGAACAAATTCAAAGTAGAATGTAATAACCTCAACCATGTTTTCCAATTTTTCTTACTCTATATCCCAAAAAATAAAATTCCATCAATCATGAAATAATGAATAAATTATATAAAATTTATTTTAATTTTATTTTGTTCATTAAATATCCATCATAAAACCTCTTCTTGTTTCATTCAAAAAATAAAAACATTTCTCACAAAATGGTCAGTTCCCCGCCTCCATGAACAATGTACTTTGTTTTTCGCCACCACCTTCAATGATGGTAATTGAAAAAATATTATTGTTAAATATGGTGATAATAAGTATATTATAACTTATTTTAATATATAGAGTGTATTAATAGTCTTTGAAGAAAATTAAATTAATCTAGTTCATTATGGATGGTGAAACCGACTTAATAAACTAACAGTATAACAATAAGGTTTAACTAAATGAATAGTCTTAATGTATGAAGACATATGAATATTAGTAATGTTTAAATTTCTAAATGTATATCCATATCATTTAATTTCACTTTTTTATTTTAATCCCCATTCGAAAAATAATTTTAATATTAATCTATAAACTAATGTGACATTGGAACCAAGAAACTATGGACCACATGGAAGTAATGATATACAAAATATCAATATTAAATGACTCTATAACAACATAAAATCATGATAATTAATGAAATATATTGGAATATTCTTAAAAATAATGTATCTAATAAATATAATTTGGTTATTATGGATGTTTAGTGATAGTACAAATTGAATCCATACATTAGGTAGGGGAATTTTATAAAACCCCCCACTTCTCTTTGTTTTATGACCAAAATCTATCCAACTATATATATCTATGTATTTGATTTTATTTAACAATTAAAATAATATATTTATGTCTCTTAAAAATATTTCTTTCTTATTCATTCTTCCTGTGATTGGTTTATACATTCCATAAGACCATTTTACAATGTCATCTTTAAAATCGAACTAGATTAAGGAGGAATTTTTTATTCCTTAATAATTTTCTATAACAATAATTTAAATAATTTTTATAATTTATGATTTCATTAAATAAATGAATGTTTTAGGTAAAACTATTATATTTTAACAAAAATTTACAAAAAAACCTCCATATTATTTCTTTCTTCAAATGTATTTCACTAATTCCTTAACACAAAATTTTAAAAGTCCATTTCTATACCCAATTATCTACCTGTTCCCATGATATTTTTTAAATTAACACTACATTGGAGACTTATTCTTATATATATGGATATGAGTGAAAAAAAATTATTTAATTCCCCCTTCTCATCAGAATCATTATGAAAATATCATTTTATTATGATACAAAAAAATATTATGTTGACCATTTCATTCTGTGTGTATTCCTTATTCTTATGCCTAATGTTTGATTCCATTATATAGAAAAATTATAAATGAACATGTTCTGATCCTAATAGAACTCATATTCTTTTGTCAATTTTTATGTCTCGTGAGACTATATGAATTATATTAAGGTGTAAAACTTATCCATGATGGGACTCTATCTACAATGTGATATTGTCTTAGAAGTTATCCTTGAATTATTCTTATTTCATAATCTATATTTATTCTTCATTCCTACAATGCCTTTATCTTATGAATCATTCATATTTACATCATTCATTCAAGTTCTCATTAATATACTACTCCATATATGAAATCAGGATAAGTTATTTTATACATATTCTATGCTTCTTTATCATGGGTTTTTCATTAAAGGATTTTTATCTTAATCATTTTGTTTATGTATTATAAATTTAGTCCAATGTGTTTTTATATTGATAAAGGGATTTAAGATATCATTTTGGATAAGATAATAAATATCTTCTGTTTATGTCTTATTTTGATATATTATAAACCTATTCATCCAAAGATACTAGGCCTTTATGTCTATAGGTTGTGTTTTTTTGATATATATATCTTAGAAATAATTTAATAAAACTTTTAAGATGGTTGGTTCACTATAGTTGGTATTAGATCATGGTATACTGATTTTTATGTATTAACTAAATTATATATTAAAAAAATCTAAGGATAATTATTTGTATAAAAAATATCCAAAAAGATGTGAAGAACTACATAGCTAGTGGTTTCCATGAAATTATATCCCTCTTTGGATACTATGAATACATATAGATCTATTATATATGTAACTATGGTTAGTAATCCAAAATGAGCTACTTGGGTGTTAAATCTTCATGTACTTGGATTATTACAAAGATTCATTATTGAAAACTGTGTTTGACACACCTGGGGAATTTGATTTAATATATTCACTACATCCATATAAACCATAATGAAGGATATAAATAAATCACTAGGTAAAAAATCAAAATGGTAAATTACCATATATTACCTAGATCAAAACCTATAGACTAATATGTTAGGATATATATGTAATTTATAATTTATTCCTTCAAACTTCTTAGTGTCCTTATTGTATGGTTATTAGTTTGAGTGTTCTCATCCCTATTTTTTGGATATTGTATATTACTATATCCAGAATCAAATAGTGAAATGTGTTCTCATTATCTATCAATGATTCCCTAACATCCTATATGATTATATTTATAGATTGACATTCACATCATGAATTTTTAGTATAAATATTTGTAAAAATACTCAAAACATGGAGGTTGAGTTATCTATGATAAAAAAACAAGGTAAATTTTGAATCAAATGATATAACTCCTCCCTGGTAAATTTCTGTCGACTAAACCTCCTCTGTAGCCATGTAAAACATTATTAGTATAATTTTATGATCTATTTTCTATGGATTGGTTTTATCTCTATAAGGAAATAATAACACATCAGGAGTGGGAACTCATGATCACCAACCCAATTCATCCTCTAATTATGAAAAAAGTGTAAGGAGTGTAACACCCAAATGTTTTTTAATTATTATTATTTTAATTAATATCAACTTTTTTTATTTTTCATTTAATAAAACAAAAAATATATCTTTAGTTATACGAAAGAAAGAAGTGGGAATTGTGTTATATGCGACACCAAGTCAATATTTCACTACAAAAAACACTTAAATTATATTGAGGTACATGAAACACTATGTTTGTCTTGTATTACACACAATACTAAGTCCCATTGATAGCTAGGGTTACACACAAGGCCATGTTTTATCGAACTACAATATACTATTAACATTATAATTAAAATATTATTATAGATACAACCTAGTCATTTGAATTGAAGTTATTGTTGGAATTGGTGTCCTAGAAACAAATAATTTGTACTTTATTCATTAAATAAACATATTATCACATCTTGATTGTTCTTCTACGTGACAATGCATGTGATAATGTCATAAGGATATCTGTTGCATTAAAGGGTCATAGCAGATCCCTGCTATGATGAGAACTCGGAAGTGCCATAACACTATTATTTAATATATGTTATATGGCCGGATGATGTTATTTGAGGGACACAAATAATACAGGCCATTAGGGGTGAGGACTTATAAAACATTGAAGCACCTTCTCATGGTGTGCGCCCTTGGTAATATCTATTAGGATATTATGAGAACGAGACCCGCCAGTAGGAAATCCACATTTTACAGTGTCAATGGATGTTCCTATCTATGGATGTGTGTTTTGGTCCTTAGACTTTAAGATTATTATTAATGGGTATTACAACTCGCGCACTTAGATGTATTGACTAAAACTGTGATGACACATTGTTCGCAGTGAGGTAGGATACGTTGGGTGCGTCATGAGTAATACCACATTAATAAATAATGTGAGAAAGGATTTGTCCCTTCTGTTCCATAATAGAAGTAGATAAAAAATTATTTTTTATGTACAAAAAAAATTATCTCAATAAAGAAAAAAATAATTTTTCATTAATGTTTTCAATAAAATTTATATATTATGTATTTAATAAATATTTTTTATACTCATCTAATATATTTCATAACTATAAGATAAGAATAGATCTAATTTGATGAATAAAAAATTGTATTTTTCTCAAAGGTAATTTTACCACATTTTAATAGTGAACCCATTTTAAATATGTATTTTGACACTTTACATATTTATATTTCAAAAAATAAATTAAAATTTTGATATATTAACATAAAAATTATATTAGGGTGAATCTTTGATATTTTTCTGTGACATTACATTTTTTTAGGAATAGCAAATAATAATGATTTTTTTTTCAAAAAATCTTATTTTTTCTAATTTATTTGTAAGTATAAATCATATTTTAGATTTATTTAAAAAATAAAATATATCATTTATATATAAATTAATCAAATTATGTTCATTGGAGTAAATTTAAATTTTAAATTTCATATAAAATCTTACCACACTTATAAACATTAAAACATTAAAAATACTCTATGTTGCCTTGTCTGTGGGATTAAATTTGAATTATTTTTCTTTCACTCTTGTTTTTAGAATTTATAAAAATGGATTCCATATTTAAAAAAAGCATAATATATAAATTAAAATAAATTTAACATTGTTTTTCAAAAAAAATGATTAGTGAATCTAATTAAAATTATTTATAATAATAATGAGGGAAAATAAATTTATAGGGGACTAAACCACACACTTAAGAGCTAAAATGTCCTAGAAACTTGTACAAAATCATTTTAAATGACTTATTTAGATCCAATACCCCATTATATATAACTAGTATTATTATTGGAGAATATTTTCATAGGAAAAACATGGGTGTAATTCCCTTTTCAAAAATTTACAAGATGTCACTCCTCCTTCACTATAAAAAAGCAACTTAACCCTCTCACTTATTCACACCCTAAAGCCTATTGGATCGCTAAAAATATTATCAAATAAACTCCCAAAATAAAAACCTTAATCCTAAAATCCTCCCCTTGATCATAATTTCATATATGGAATCCTTTTGGTGCAAACCAAAAGGAGTTACACAAAGAAGAGATAATATCCTTCCTCAAGCTCTTTTTTTTTTAATTTTTATTCTACAGCCCCAAAAATATTAATATTCTATTATTATATTATAATATTAGTATCCTAATTATACTAAAATATTTTTATTCTATTTTTTATACCTACACCTACACACACATCCTTTTAATGGGTAACTAACCTACCATTATTTTTTATGGTGAACTATCGCCAGACAAAATGATATTGTTTGTTATTCCTATTCCACCTCTCATGGTAGGGAATTATGATGGAAAATATATTTTTATATTATATACATGATATTTATGATAAATTTATGTTTTTTAAATTATAATATAACATATACCTTCAAGATATCCATTTTATGTAAATATGATAATTTCATTTGAAGAAATGTGGACTACTAACTCCTCAAACACATGTGATTCATTCAAAATTCATACAGAATTTATTATGGATGTACTTAATAAACTTATATAATATATATGAAATAATAATACTAATATAATTATACTGTATATATTTATATGATTATATTTTATTTAATATCCTTCTTTCAATATGACAGTAAAACAAAAATAATGTTCATACATACGTACGACCTACCGTCTCCATGAACGATGTATTTCATTTCATATTCCAATGTTCAATAGATTATTATAAATATATATATAACTATTATATATGATATTTATATCATAATATAGATTTTTTAAATAAGAAAATAATTATCTTATTAATATGATCATGAATAACAAGACAATACATATACGAAAAACAATGGAGATATTACCTGAAATGTAAAATTAACATGGAGTTGTTAATAAAAGTGTAATATAATGTCATAAAAGAATAATTTATAATATTAGATATAACAATATGGTTATATTTTATATTTATTATATACTTATATTTATTATAAATTATTTTTTAATATGTACGAATAATGCGAAGAATTTAGTTAAGAGAATTTTATCTCACATTTTTATTTATGTGAGATACATTCAATATTAACCACATGATTCTATTGTGTGGTGTATATACTGACCATGAATTTTTAATATGATTAATAAACTTAAATTTATGGGTATTAAAATATCAATTTTATGATCTTTTATTAATGGTTTTTATGGTCCAAAATTTACAAATTTGTAAATTAATTTGGTCTCAATTATCCATCTTTGAGACATATCCCATGTTATGATCCTATATTAGTATATGGGATGGGTATAGATCCTTTTAACATGTTATATCATAAATATTATTAATATAAGTATATTTTAATATTCATGTAATTTTATTATTTCATGGGGATTATGGTTAAATGTTATCAAAGATGTAATAGTTTATTGTTACAATCTCATCATTTTTATAGAATGATTATGATTAAGCTTCCATTGATGAAATATTATGAACAATATATAATGTACATTAATTAAATTTATTCCCATCATATTATCTATGATACATTCATGTATTAGTAAAAATTTTCCACTTATTGGTACTTATAATAAATAAGGAAACTTTTTGATGAAAATCCAACATTATTTCTCCTTTTGGTTGGAAATATGTGTTCTATGAAAACTGTTTTTTCTAAAACTGTTTTCAAAAATGTTTTAATATTATCCTTTAATATTTATAGGAAATTTTAACCCATGTTGTAACTTTTTATAAAACCTTTTTATAAATAAATAGTCATGTTTTACCAATCACAAAACTTTTTTAATCTTTTATGGCACAAAATGAATGTTTTGAATATAAAGATGTGTCCACTATCAGGACCATACTACTATTAAAACTAATTTTAAATGTATAAAAGATTATTTTTTATAAAAAAATTCTTTATATTATTCTTTAAATACATTTTTTCAATTTGGTTTTCAAATAAAAATATTTTTCCAAAATTTTTTATGATCGATAAAGTTTCTTAAATTATTTTCAAAGATTCCTATAAATATTTTTGAAGAAATTCTTAGAGAAAAAGGTTTTCAAATTTTTTTTATATTTAGAAAATGTTTTAAATGTTTTATAGCTTACTTTGTAACTTTTCATGTTTATTTTCATATAAAATGGATGTCAAAGGGTTTCATGTTTTTAAAGTCATTTTCAAAGTTGAAAGGATATTTTCCTTAAGAAATATTTTAAATGAAATGGTAAATTATTCTTTAAAAATACAGTTTTTTGAAATATTTTAATTACAATAATTTTCAAAGAATATATATTTAACTTAAGTAATGTTTCATATGATCTTTAAAAATCTTTCTCCAACTAAGATGACATAATTTTTTATAGTTTATGATTTATTGAGGATATGATCAAAGACTACCATTCATATTATTTATTGATTGGTTTTTGTTTAGATGGAATGATTTGTATAAAAGTCATTCCTCTTCAATGGGTTATTCTATTTTGAAACATGGTTATTTATGGGGTATGTTTTAATGAAATGATTATGAAATGTATCTCTTTTTTATAAATAATTATACGATAAAATGTTATGATACCCATTTAATTTCACAAGTTATGATATGATGTTTATGAAACTAAACTCTTTGTATGGGTCATTATATGATGCATGTTTTATTATATTTTTTTATATTTTTGTATGATTTTATTATTTTATGGTTGGGACCTATATCTTCCTTCAATTCATTGGGTATGATTTATATCTCGTGAGATGATGATGGGAATCAAGTGGATGGGATTGATCCACAATAGAATATGAGGATACCCAATCCACTATGGGAAGATGGGGAAATTTGATCCCATACAAGTACAAGTACATGATTAGGGATTGTTTTGTGTCATACCCAATAGGTGTAATCCCCATAAATTATCCTAATATAATTTTGGAAAAATACAACAATTATAGAGAATGGTGTTAAATGTTTATGTGTGTACCAAAAATTCTATGTCATGTGACATTGATATGCTCACTTGGTTCATGCTTTTGATTATCTTGTGATTCATTTCTTATGAACTATCAATATTTATTTTATGTCTCATCATTATGATATTTTTATAAAAGTTATGATATTAAAATTTTATTCTTCTCTTCTTATACCCTTGTGATCATTTTATGAATACATATTTCCTTTATTTACCCTTACTGAGAATTCGAGATCACCAATTTCTTATGATTCCCTTCCCTAGGTTATGAACAATAGTTTTAGTTTGGAGTACTAAAGTGGAAACTATTTAAGGGATATGTTGAATATATTTCTCCAAACTATAATAATATGTCCCTTGTTACCAATGACACTAAAATATTATGTTCCTTAGGCATTTATTTTTTAAATATTCTAGGTATTCATCTAAAATGATGTAATATCCATGTATGTTAATATTTGGACTCTATAAGGATATTTTAAATTTTAATTGGAATATTCTTCCCAAGAATGGATATTATTACCTTATGATTAATCATTTTTTTATCAATATATTGAGACAATGGAGTGAATCATTATTAAAGACATAAAAATTATGAGGGACTGTACTAATGTATTACATGAAGTGTTAACTAGACATACTCCACATTGAGATGATGAGTTATCAATGTAACTTATACCATGTTCTATACATATATCCATGACAACCTATAGAATATCCACCATTGGGTTATAATAATTTAAAAAACCGTTATAAGAGAATATAGGGAAGGATTGTATATGTTTTATTTTTTTACCATTGGGTGTTCCAATTATCTTAATCAAGAAGCAGAATAGTTAAATACACATATGAATTGATCATCATGAAATAATCAAATCATGATAGATAAATATTATCCCCTTTAAAAGATTGATTAATTTTTCAATCAACTACATGGGGTCCATCATTGTGTGTCATGAACCAACCCCGGTACACTGGTAACACGATAGCTGAGCTGGTCCTAACATAGCCCAAAGGGAATTCCTGATCCCCAAGGATTTTTTATTATCACCTAGAATCATAAAATATGAATGGGGGTTGATTTTCCAATAATAATGTGGATGTAAAAGAAACAATCCAGTATTGCATACAAATTAGAACTGCAACGAGAGTAATGTACCCAAAGTCAAATAGGCATTAAACCAAAAAGTACTATAAACCAAGTACCAACATAGGATAAAACTATTCAATTCCCTAAGGACACCACTCAATAAGTCCAAGGTTCTACAGTAGGATTCAACTCTAAGATATCCTTTCCATTTTCTCAAACATAGAAGGATATAATCTACAAACACCCCAAGGCACAAGTATAGTGTTAGTAAAAGGCCAATAGGATTTAACTAATGATTCCATAATAATATGTGAATATCAAATTTACTAAGAATGTTCTTTCAATTTTCTAATAAATAGGTTTCACCTTTACAAAATCATATATAAAAAAATCATGCTTTACAATTTAAAATATCGAAATACATTAACAATTCATGCTTCACATTTAAAATGAAGAAAATACATTTCAAAATTTTTAATTTAACTTTTATCAAATGGTTCTTAATAAAAAAGAAACTTTTCACAAAATTTCTTAAATAAAATATTTTTTACAAAACCGTTTATATAAACTCTCAAGGCATGTAATGTTATTTACAAAAAATAGAATATGTATAAATTCCAAATTCAAACAAGTGAGAAACATGTTAATATTATAAATAGATATGATAATTTCTAGCTATAGGGACCCAACACTATGAATATAGAAAATAATGTACATAAATATCTTGAACCAAGGCTAAGAGGATTCATCACCATCACCTAAGGAATGGGATGTATAGATATAATTTTTTAGAACATTATAAATCAAGAAGTGTTGTCCAATATAAAACACTAACTATCTAAGGCTTTCAAGTGATTTAGTACAAACCAATGATGGAAATTTATTTTAAGACTTATTAAAATAAAATTAAACTCCATACTCCATTTAAATATGTAAATTTTTTCTTTAAAACCCATAATTGGTTTTTAATAAAAAAAATATACCTTTTAAGAAAACAATGAAACCACTATGTTTCTATAAAACCATTTTTACACTATTTTTTATAAATAATGATTTGAAACCATTTCATGAAATTTCAGAATCCATTACACGATTAAATAAAACATTTTAACATTCAATCAATTCAATGAATTTCATACAAACACCCAATTCACTAGAATTCTTTGTTTTAAAAATATTTACATCAAAACACTTTTTCTTCAATTAAATTATAAAAATTAATTGATTCATTTCCATAAAAAAATATATTTAAATTTAACAATTTTAATTACTTCAATTTCTATAAACACAACCCAACACAATAAAGTTAGGGGTTTTCCAATTTCAATCCAAAAACTCATTTTTCGTAAAAACCAAAATTCCACAGAATTAGCTTTTTCTGAAAAAGTGATTGAATGAGATTTTAATCCAAAATCAAAAAAAATCATTTAATTCAAACAATTAAAATTAAAAAAAAATTATGGTTTATAAAAATTGTGCCTCGTAACTAAACCACCTTCCTTGGGATCAATAGATCTTGAATCACTAGACCATAGTCAGGATTCAATAACAAATAAATACAAAACCAAATATAGGGAAAAAGGATCAAACATATGTTTATTAACACAAAATAAAGGGTGTTATATTCATGAATCAACAAAATGTTCCATGGAACCATAAGGAGAAGAAATGAGATCATGTGAGAATGAGACCGGGGTGAGGAAAATTTACAAAAGAATGTTGAAGAGAATTCCTCTAGCTTTAGATCACATTTGAGAGGGATCTGGTGGGACATGAATCTTTCATGAGAGCTATATGATCTTATAAAAAAAGTTTAGGTCAAATGATATCGGTACTGGACCTAAAATAGGGGTTTATGAGTTTTTTATAAAATTTTGAATCTCTTAAAATTTCATCTTCATGATTTTATCGAAAACAATGTGCACTTTAGATAAATTGTGCATAGGTCATGTGACCATTATAAATAGGTCATATGGTTTCTCCTAAGGTGAGGCACAAATTAACTAACCATACACAAGCCATGTGGATTTATCTATCCAAAATAATCTATTTTCCTGTAGCAGGGTTCACGGTTTGGAAAACTATGCACCAGCAATGTACAAATCATGCACTAGCCCATAATTTTTAGGATTATTATATTTTAAACTTTAGAAAAACATAAAATAAACCCAATCAAATGTCAATTTAAAGTAGGGTTCAGTAATACAAGTAAAAAATAATAGTATGTTACAACCTCCCCATCATAGAAACATTCTATCCCCAGAATGCGTATAAAGAAGCCTCCAAATATAAAAGATGAGGTCACTGCTCTCTCATTTGTTCCTTCTTCTCCAACGTATCAAGAGATTCGGAACTGTGATACCCTATCATATAACCCAATGGTATCACCCTCCCATGAAGTACCTTGGTCTTGGAATCTACAATCCTGACGGTTCATTTAGTCAAGGTTAAATATAGTTCAACTTCAAGATCAAGACAACACAGAACTCCTCATGGATCAGATAAATACATTTGAAAATGAGATACATGAAGCACATTATGTATCAAAATCAAATATGGTGGTAGTTCCAAAACATTCTAAATATTCCAAACCTGCTCAACTACCTCAAAGGGTCCATAAAATAGGGAGAAACTTTCCCTTACCTCTCAAATCATCGATGACCCAACCGACATGAAACCTGTATGAAAACCTAGTCACCAACTGAGTTCTCCAAAGGACTACAGCTGCGATCACCATAAGATTTATATCTACTTTTTGTTCTCAACATCCTCCTAAGAACACAATGAATCATTTCTATCATCTCTTTGACAAATCTTTTTCTGACCAAGGAATTCTCAACAATCTCCGACCAACACAGCATTGATTTATAAGTTTGTCTATTCAAGGGCTCTAAAAGAGCCATCCTAATCGTGGAATGTTAAATAGTATTATAATAAAGTACCACTACCCCAAAATGGTCATCCATTTCTATACCAATGTTGAGAATTCAAACATAGAGCATTCCCTTGAGAATCTGTATAGCTCTTTTTTTCTGGCCATACGATTATGGATGGAATGTCGTACTCAAACATTTTTAATATCCTGCTGCCTCCTAGAAGACCTTTAAAAAGCGAAAAGTGAACTGAGGATCTCTATTAGATACTTTAATATACATAACTCTATGAAAAAAAATAATATCATTCACAAAAAGATTTCCCAAATCCCCAACATTGGATATATCAAGAATGGTTAATAATTGAGATGATTTAGTCATCCTATTGGTCACAACCCTTATTGCATTATTATTTCTTGGTGAACGTGGAAACCCAACCACATGGTCCATATAGATCTACCAAAACATCCATGAAAGTACTGGATGTTTCTAAAGAAAATATGTAGGTTTCTAGTGATCGACATTAAATTTCTAGAATTTATAACAATGAGACGCAAACTCATAAACTCCTCATCTCATACAAGTCCACTCGAACTACCACCGCATGTCTTAGAAAATATTCATGGTTCCTGGGTGCACATCCCACTAGGAACTATGGAAATTCATCATAATATCTTTTCTGACTAAAGATAGTACCACAAAATTATTCCAATATCATAGAATGTTCTCCTTGGATAATGAACAATGGTAAACTATATCCCCACTATAAAGGGAGTCTCTAATACTACAGAACTCATCGTCAAGCTCCTCTTCCTTTAGTGTCAATTTTATAAGAAAAGATTTCAACTAAACACTAGACAATGAAACCTCACCCCCTTTATCCTAAACTCTAATTTGTAAATGTGAAAAGTGATTCAATAAGTTCCACTCTTCTGATGATTATTTTATTACCTATGTCGGAATCTTCCTACTAAAAGAATCTACAATGATGTTACCTTTCTACAAGGTATAATTGATGTCAAAGTAGAAAGACTATAGGTATTCTATGAAATTCCTCTAGTGAAGATTAAAATATTTTTGAGAGAGGATATAACTCAAGCTCTTATGATTTGAATACAAGGTAAACCATTCTTCATAAAGTTAATGTGTTCAAATCTTAAACATGTGCATCATAGCTACATGTTTATGTTTGGTGGTCAGATAATTCTTCTCATGTGGGCTAAGCTAACAAGATCCATAGGAAATGAAATGGTTACCTTGTATAATAACACATCGCATGCCTGAACCCGATGCATCAAAGAAGATGAAATATCTTTTTTCGACCGATGGAAGAGTTAACACCTACACAGTATTCAAAAGGCATTTCAACTCAAAAAAATAATTATGACATATATCACTCCAAGAAAACTTTACTCTCATTAGAGTTAGAGCATTCTTCATAGAAGATATCTTTGAGAATTCCTTAGAAAATTAAAGATAATATCCAGCCATACCCAATAAGCTATGAATCTCGAAAACATTTAGTGGTTTTTCCCATGTCATAACAACTTTCACCTTTTCTAGATCAACTAAAATACCATGTTCTAACACCATGTGTCCCAATAGTTTCACTTCCTAAATCAAGAAATCACATTTCCAAAGGTTTTCTTAATGTCGGTGGTTTCTTACAAACTCAGAACAGTTATCGGATGGTTCACATGTTCCTCCTTGTAAATAGAGTAAATCAATGTTTCATCTACAAAAAATACCACAAAAGTATCATGATACTTGTGGATAATATTGTTTTTCAAATCCATAAAACATTAGGAACATTGGTTAGGTCAAATGGAATTAATAGGCACTCATAATGGTCGTACATACTCTGAAAGGAGGTTTGATGAATTTCAACCTATTTTATCCTTAACTGATTATAACCATATCTATGGTTGAACTTTAGAAAACACATTTCCCCCTTCAATAAATCAAACTGATCATTAATATGTGTAAATAGATATTATTCATTATGATAAATAGAATGATCTTTCAAAAATAAATGCACATGAGAAGTGAACCATCATCCTTCTTATCAAATAGAGCAGGAAAAACCCAAGGTGACACACTTGGGTGTATAATTCATTTCTCTATAAGATCGTTAAAATAGTAGTTCATATATTTCTTTCAACTGGTTCCATATGGAAATAAATAATATGAACTGGTTGAGTACCAGGAATTAAGAAAACAGAAAAATCAACCACTATTTGATACCACTTTGTCACAAACCAACCTAGGTACCCTAGTAACCTAATAACTAAATGGGTCTTAACATATGTGGAATTGCATTATTAATCCCCACATATAGGAAACTGACACCTCGTATCATACAATATAAAATCTAGAATGATTTTATACTAATAATGTGGATATAAATGATAAACTTCAGTAATTCATACAAAAGAAAACTCCACTGAGATTATTGTACCAAAATTTAAATAGGCATTAAATCCCAAAGTACATCTACCTAAGTACCAACAAAGGAATAACCTGACTAAGTCCCTAATGACACCACTCACCAAGTCCAAGGTTCAACAAGTGGATCCACCTCCAAGATATCATTTCCCTTTGCTTGAACCTAGAAGTAGATAATATATAAACACCTTACGGCACAAGTATTCTGTGATCCAAGTCCCAGTAAGATTTAAAAAATGATTCCATAACAAGATTCCAATACCAAATTCACCCAGAATGTGCTTTAGGTTTTCAAATGAAAAGTTTTGTCATTTACAAAAGGATATCTAAACAAATCATTATTTAAAATTTAAAATATGGAAATACATTACCAATTCATGATTCACATTTAAAATGATGGAATTACATTTAAAAATATGGAATTTAACTTTTATATAAGGGTTCTTTAATCAAATGGAACTTTTCAAAAAATGGATTAAATAAAAAAGTTTATATAAAATAATTTATATAAATTCTCAAGGAATGTGAAATAGTTTACAACAATGGTATGTATATAGATACATTCTAAATACACACAACCATGAAACATGGTCATGTGCATAATATGTAAAATAGTTCTAGGATATAGGGAACCAACACAGTGAATATGGAAAAGTATGTATATACATCCCCTAAACTATGGCCAAGAGGATTCATCTCCATTTCCTAAGGAATGGGATGTTATGATATGATGTTTTATAATGTTGTAAGTCTTGAATTGTTGTCCAATATAACACAGTAACAACCTAATTCTTGTATATGATATAGTATAAAATAATTATAGAAATTATTTTTAGTACTGCATAAAATACAATTAAATCCCATACTCCATTTAAATAATAAAATGTTCCCATTAAAACCCATAATAGTTTTTTAATCAAAAAGATTACTATAAAACAATAATGAAACCATTGGGTTTACATTAAAACCATTTTAAGACATTTTTCAAAAACAGTGATTTGAATCTAGTCCATGAAATTTTATAATCCATTCAAAATTTAAATACAAAAATTTAGTTTCCAAACAATTCCATCAATTTCATCACAAACCCCCAATTCACTGGAATTGGTGTTTTTCACAAAATTTCCATCAGAACATTTTTCTTCAATTAAATTAGACAATTTAATTGATTAAATTTCAATAAAAACCTAAAATTAAATTTAAGAATTTAAATTTAAACAATTTCCATAAACACACCCCAACTCAATGAAATTAGGGGTTTTCCAATTTCATGGAAAAAAACCATTTTTCTTATAAACCCCAATTCAATGGAATTGGGTTTTTCTAAAAATAACTATTGAATGGTTTTTTAATCCAAAATAAATCAATTTAATTGAAATAAAGAAATTGAAATTTAACAAATAAATTATGGTTAATAAAAATTGGGTATCTTAATAGAACCACCTACCTCGGGATCAATGGACCTCGAGTCACCAAACTCTAGACAGGTTTCATCAACAAAGAATGAAAATAACAAAATCTGGGAAACAAGATTCAAAAATAGGTTTATTGAAACAAAATAGAGGGTATTAGATTCATAAATCAATACAAATATTTGAGTAACTGGAAGGATAATAATGGTAACTATGGTAGAACAAGATTGGGGGGAGGAAACATTTTGCACGAAGATCGAAGGGTGTTCCTCATGCTTTGGATCACTTTTTGGAGGAATCTTGGGGACCAATAATCTTTATTAGGAGATCCAAGGTTGAAAGAAACTATTTTGGGTTTAAGGAAGTCCCCTAGGACCAAAAATAGGGTTTATAGAAATTTTAATAAAAAATAGGATATCTTAAAATCTTGTCTGCACAATTTCCTATGAAATAGTTCATGCTTTGGGCAAACCATATGCAGGACATATACTCATTATAAATGGGTCTCATGGTTTCTCCAAAGGGGAACATGGGTTAACTAATTGTGAGAAGGTATTGTATATATATTTCTCTATAATATGCTAGTTTTTTGTAGTAGGGAACACATTTTTGAAAACCATGCACCAGCCATGCGAAAACCATGCACTATCCTATAATTTTCAAGATTCGTAAATTTTCAACCTGAAACAACACCAAAATAAACCTATCCAAACCCAAATTAAAATCAGGGTTTGGGAATACCTAAAAATAGTATTTGGATGTAACATTGTGAGTGGGTAATCTATATTAAAATTATATTAAAAGGGTGTTTTGGATGGATGAAATATCATTTTTTGGGAATTTTATCATCTGTAAAGGGTATCTATAGAATTCAATAAGAAAAACTACATTACAGAGTGTCCCAGATCAATATTTATAATGGATATCAATAGTTTCCTTATAAATTATATGTAGTGATGGTTATTTTTGAAAAACGTATCATGATTATCAAAATACCTAACAAAGATAACTCAAACGGGAATAATTGTTTTCTAGAATAATGAATTTGAATGAATATTGAAGGAGCTAGAAAAGGAGGCTTACCAGTAAACTAGTCCTCGTGCTATCTTAAAGTGGGGAAGTATTTATAGTATACAGTGATTCTTCAAAAATGGTATCAGTTTTGGTACTTATTAAAATTTATATAGAGTTTAGTGGAATTTTTATGACCAAAACTATCCAACCCATAATCAAGATTGTGATGTAGTAAACCTTAAATTAAAAATTCAATGGTATTACCGATACGGGGATAAGTGAAAAATATATATGGATCATAAGAGCCAAAAATATATTTTAACGTATAAGGATCTTAATATTCACTATTGAAGATGGTTCTATATAATAAAGATTCTTAAAATGACCTCTTAATCCGTTACCATATTGGGGAGGTAAATAGAATGGAAAATGACCTATATAGAAAGGATCATGTAACTATATCCGTGGTGAGGATTGATAGGGATTAAATGTTATTATACTTGAAAAGGAGGGATATGTAAGTCCAAAATGAGAGAATGAAATCCTACCTATATAACACTATGATATTTTGAATGAATAAAATTATATTTGATATCATATACGACAAGCAACACTGAGCATAAATGATTCGTGAAATATATTATTTAAATATGATCATAATAAAAATGTTGTTGAAATAGAAAGCATAAATAGGAAAAACTAGATCATAAAATATAAAATTTTACTAATAAATATAAATTCATTGATTACTTATTATGGAATAAGAAAAAAAATCAGTAAAGTCATTTTATTCTCCAAAAATGGGTTTTCTTCAAAAATTATTTTTTATTTATTTTAATGAGCGGATAAGATAATTAATTTCCTCCATATATAGTATTTTAATTTTATAATAATGATATAATTTTTGAAATAAAGATATCAAAATTTACATATGGTGAAATTTAGGGATATTTTTGAAATGATTTAATTTTCAATGAATATTGATAATTATTGATTATTCAAATAATGTAATTTATTTTCATTAAATAAACATATCTATCAATACCATTATATTTTTATTTTTTCTTTAAGTGACATATAAACCATTTTTTATATAATAATATAATTAATTTCGTTTTAAATAGAAATTATGATGATTTTGGTATAAGTTTATGTTTATGCTTAGAATTGGTGATTTTCTAAAAAAAATTAGTGTGTAATGTTTATAAATATAATTAGATAAAAAAATAACTAATGGTGAATAATTTAAATTAAATATATATTATATATCATTATATATGAATTTAAATTAATATAATGAATATTATTATTTATAAAGTTAATGTAAAATTCTATTTTCCTTGAAAATTTAATTTTCCCAAAAACAATTTTTCATCATGTTTTGTGAAATTATTTTAAAATTATTTTTTCCCTCTTTTGGGAGAATTATTTTCTCAAAATTAACATAATTTATTAAATCAGAATGTCAAAATTTCCATACAGAGTGTTTTTTATAATAATCTGAAATGGTTATTTTTGTCGATCAATAGTGAAAAGACATATTTTTATTGAAAACATCATTTTATTTTAAATAATTTACAAATATCCATTTTTTAGAAATTTTTTACAAATAAAATTAGTTCATTTATATTATTATTAATCCAATATATCACATTGGTGTCAATTTTATATTGAATTTTTATGTAAAAACGTTTTATACTTATAAAATTTTTTACTTTGGAAAACCACTCTTTCGTCACATATATGGGATTAATTATAAAATATATTATAAAAATTATATGAATTGAATTTCGTAAAATGGATTACATATTTATAATAAAAATAATTTAAATTATTAAATGATTTAATATTAATTTTTCTTCATAATGAATAATAAAAAATAATAAAATTATTTACCATTGTTAAGGTTTAAACTGGCTTAACAGTATATAAAAATATATGATTATGTTTTCAAATTCAACTTGTCGAAATACAATTGTATGGACATATTGAGACCTTATATTATCACATATTATAATATTTGGAAATTTTGAATCATGTTCTTTCGAATTACTTTATCATTTAGATTCTATTATGAAATTTCAAAGTGGTTTCCCTCCCCATATATGAAAGTATACATCATATCCTCTCCAATTCACAAATAAATATCCTTTCAATTAAAAAAATAATTAATCAAATTCCTTCCATACATCCCTCCCTCTAACCTATATTTCTTACTTTTATTAGAAAACAACCTATGATGACTGTAGGTATAAACCTATAGATGTTCTCTGATGAAATGGTATCGTTCATAACCATGACATTTCATTTTATTTATTCTTCCACCTCAGTAAAATATTCTTAAAATGTGATGAAATATTAACAAAAATATCATCCATATAATAATATAATAGTATGTATATTGAATAAACTATATTCGTCTCCTCTTATATCAAATGGGAAATGAAACCATTGACCATGTGCATGGTGGACTACCTTCTCGTGAACTGATGTAATTAATTTTCCATCACCAACTCATATGGATGGAAATAGTGATATATGTTGAAATAGTGGGTTCCCTAGACTCAACTATTCAGTGATTTTGATTACCATATCATGTATACAGTTAGATATACATGATGTAATCTTGCCATTATAGTGTATACTTTTCTGATTCCACTATTGAAATGGTAATGTCAAAGATTAATAGTCATATCGGAAGGTTATAACATATCCCAAGAAATAATGAGAACCTTTAGATACTATGACAATAATCTTACACTAAGGTTTTGTGGTCTATATGCATTTTACTGATTGGACATAGTAGATGTTTGACTATCAGTTGATTGGGTCTCATAAGTATTGAGATTTCGTCTCATGAAGTTCATACATGGTGATCTCGAGTAGTGAGATCAGGATGACATACCCTCCATGAGGAACACTACATGTTTCAGGTGTCATTGGAAGTTCCTATCTACGATGATGTGTAATGGTCTCCTGGCATGAGATCATTTCCAGTGTATGTCATTTGATCGCATATTTTGATGAAAGATGAAAACCATGATGTTGAAATCGTGGCGAGGTAGTTTGTGTTGGGTGCGTCATTGATGGCGTGAAATTGGTTGAATGGTCAATAAAGGATTTGTCACTTTCAGGTTATGGAAGTAATATATCTCAGGCCATGTTGATAAGGGAGGTAGTACCTTCATAAGACCATGGCCATGGAAGCCGATAAAAAAATGTGTCTATTGGATCAACAAACGATAAAGGAAGAAAAGGATGATGAGATGTGTGTGTATCATGCTTTATGAGATTAATGAAAAAGAGATTATATTACACAGTAAGTTTTCATAAGTTATTTGTCGCTGCTATGACAATCATTATCTCTTTTGGGGTCATGATGAGTTTTTAGATCTCACTCTTGTTTGGTGAATACTATTCACTGGTATCGAGATAAGGGCCTAGAGGGTCAGACACAATAGCGTATTCAAGAATCTGCCCTATTCAGTTGAATATATATGTTGGACATGGTGGGGCCCACCACTAGGGTCTGGGATTTTTCCAAGGAGATACGATCACCAATGTAATAAATAAATTCATATTATTCAAGTTAAGAATAATGAGCATCGAATTTATTTTCTAAATGTATTTATAAGTTTTATGTAGATACATGAAAAAATATTATTTGAACGAATATTAAACTATTCAAGGTTCAATTAATAATTAGAGGAACAACGGGTGAGGTTATGGACTTATTTATTATCACATAATACATTAGTATATTATATGAAAGTGATAATAATATTTATTACTCAGTTTAGTAGTCATAATATATCATTAATAGTGCGTTATGAATTCG
This sequence comes from Viscum album, assembly GCA_963277665.1. NCBI lineage: Eukaryota > Viridiplantae > Streptophyta > Magnoliopsida > Santalales > Viscaceae > Viscum > Viscum album. The sequence continues at coordinate 2,021,189,196 of OY728125.1, read as the reverse complement.
GGGGGTCAAAGAGGCAATACCAGGTATTTTAATCACACGCTATAAATAGAGGAGGAGGGGCATTCAAAAAGGACTATTCATAAGATTTCTCTCTCCTATCATATCTCCCATGATCTAGAGTTAGAATCTTTGGATCCAAGGAGCACTGATCGAGCTCTCCCTCATGCATCACAAGTGAATTGCGTTGATCTTCGGAGCGTTGAAGACATCATCGGATCTCCGCGCAACCACCCAGAATTCGATGATTGGTGCTCTAGAAGATTTCTTGAAGCGTGTGTGGACGATCTAGAAGAATTCGACTTTGGATTTTTCGAGCAGCGATCGCCAACGACGAGAAGGTGTCATGCGCGGATTCAGATCTAAACCAGGTATTTTATGGTTTTATTTTTGTGCTCAAAACTCTTAACGTGGGACCATCACCTAAATCGGAAAGCTATTTGCTGACATAGACATGTTCATGTTGAACGTTGGTGGAAAAATTTAAGAACCTTCCTTTTGGGGCTTTCGCTGCGTGCTCGGTTCATTCAAGTGGTATCTAAGGAAGTGCGTGAAATTTTAAGCCAATGAAATAATTAAATTTTCATTAAATCTTAAAAAGGGTGTCGTTATGGTCCCAACGCCGCAGACCGCATTTTAATCCGACATCAGATGACTATTCTGCGGTAATTCGATGTTTTAGAGCAGATTTGAACCGGTGTACATATGAGTTTTTTAAATAGATGAACTCATCTGAATCTGTTGTTAAATTATGAATAGTGTTTTTATGTGATGTTTAATAATTAGTATTATTATAGTAATTTTATTATTATAATAATAGTTTTATTATTAAAATAATTTAATTATTATAATTCTTATTTTTATTATATTAATATTTTCATATTTTTATTACATTCTAAAGACTAAATAGGCTTTTGAAAATTTTAAAAAAGGGTGGGGGATTGGGTTATTCGGTCATCCAAATTAAATAAAAGTTCAAAAAAGGGCTAGCTATTTGTTTTGTCAAAAGAGAGAAAGGAAAAGTTGTCTAAACTAGGTTTTCCACCCGGAGGGACCCCCTATCCGTTTCTTCATAGGCGGCGGTGCCAACCTCTCCTCCACCTACTGGACCAGACTACACTGGGGCACTTGCGGTCCGTCAGCATGCCTCCGCGCGCCACCACCATCACGCCCTCCGCTGTGCTTCTCCGCTCCAGCCGGCGCCCCTGCTCTGGCCTCCTGTCCTCGCGTTGCTGGATGGCCGTTTGGCACTAGGCCACGCCTCGCCTAGACCGGCTCCTCCTTATCTGGTTCACCAGGAAGAGGTTTCATGTCCTTCCACAGTCGCTTAAGGGGACATGTTTAGTCAGAATTGCTTTACCCAATACACCATTTTACGGGTCGGCACGGCCTGAAATGGCATGCGCGGTATTGGACCGACCCACAGAGGCCCTGCTCGGGGTTTATTGGGTTCAAATAATTTAAATTTTAAAAAAATTTATTAATTTAATTAATTTAATTTCGGTTTATTATTAATTTAATATTGTACATTTTTTTGGATCATTTATTAATGCGGCGTTAATTAATTTAAGTTGGTGTTTAATTAAATTAATAATTTAATTTAATTTCAGTTTAAAATTAAATTAATTAAACGAGACCGAATGACGTGATAATTGATTAAAAAAATAGTGGAATTTTTAATTCAATTAAATGCCCTCATGTTTATTTTAATGCATGTTTAATTTAATAATCCTTTTATTTAATATATGCATGTTTGATGCGTATATGACTTATCATGAGCCTGAAACCATCGTATGTATGTATGATGCATTACTTTTATTTATTTTATTATTGCAATGGTTTTGTAATAATTAGTTTAATTTACTTAAAAGGTGATATGTGTGTCGTCTTAGAGTCGTAATATGTATAAGGGTCTGCATGCCCATTCTCAATGTTGTATTTTCATACGCCAAGATCCCCTCACCTACGTGTTAGTAGTTTTTTATAATGATGAGATTACCACTGACGCACTTCATGCCAAGTAATGGCGACGCACCAAACAGAAGCTGATGCTTTGGACGGGCAGTTGCTACAATCTGAGTTTCAAGTGAAGCGACACAAGGTATTACCCCTAGGGTCAAGGTTGGTCTGTTATTCAATAAATGGATCAACCATTAGTACCAGATCATGATCAGGTATTCATTTTGTTTTGCATGGTTTATTATTATTTTTGATTGTGTAGTTAATGCGTGATCACACAGAATAATAATAAATAATCATGCAAGATAAAATGAACATGTGATTCAATAATGTTTTCTATTTCTTGCATGCTCAGTTGCGAGTGCAGTCACATAATATGTGCTTATAAAAATAGAAAATGATATCTTTCGTCACATTAAAAACAATAAAACTCTCAATGGAATATTAAGTCTAAACCACTTTCTATCATTCGAATTTGGACAAAATTGGGTGTTTGGGGTGCTGGTCATGCTAGAGCTTAGGGTGCCTTTTACTACTGGGGATTCCTTATAAGATTGATTGGTCGACATAACTACAGTACTATTAAATATTATCCATAGCTAACATGATATCATTTTAGAGGCAAGAGTTTAGTAAATCAGGTTCTAATTTTCAAATTGAGAATTCACTCAACAGATCAAGGAACCACGAGTTCATGCGGTTGGCTAGCCAAAAGCCTACCATGAACCCTTCAAGTGGCGGTGTAGCCATAGCTTATAGACATTGAGGGGAGGTTCAAGAATCTTTTCCACTAGAATACTCTAGCGACAGAGTATTCAAATTCTAGCACAAAGAGATCCTAGAATTCGATAAAAATAGTGGGAGACCATTAATGCTTTAATTATTTAATCAAAATGTCTAACCCGGTAATCTAGATAAAAAGTACTAATATGATAGAAATTGTTTTTTAGTATAATGGAAAATTATACCACAAGTTTAAACTATAATAAATATTGGACAATGTAAATGTCCCCACTGACACGAGTATCCATGAATAGTACAAACGCGTGCTCATATTACTACGATATAGGAAAATCAAGGTTCCAATATCCTCTACACCTATTATAGTACCTCGGGAAGTGAGGGTGAAATTTATGACAAGTTTTGGGCAAAAATCTCTCAAGGCATCATTGAAGCATTTTTGAGGTGATTGTGTTTGTTGACAAAGTGGACATCTGAGTGGTGATTGTTGACAAAGCAAAACAATGACATACAAATTTGTTGACAAAGAGGATATCATGATGGAATGTCAAGTTCAAGATCTATGGTCAACGATCCATGTTTGATTCAAGAACGTCGATAATGGAATGGATGATCTGGAGGCGGTACAAAAAGAACAGATACAAGGTGGCGCCATTTTCCAGTGTTTGCCAAATTTTTGGGCTTGAAAATCGACAAATGAAGAAAAGTGTTTTTGGCAAAGGGACTTGCGCGCCGAGGACTTGGAGTATAGGAAACTTGCGCGCCATATGTTTTTCAAGATCATAAGATCAAAATATAGTTAAGGAAACATGTTCGCGCAAGTTTGGGAGTTGGTCGCGCAAGTGTCTAAGAGGACAGAAGACTTGCGCGCCGAGACTGGGTCGCGCAGGTGACTTACGCGCCGTTGCGCAGGGTGGTCAATTTGCCTATAAATACCGGACCACCCCTCTTCATTCTTAACCGGACTTCAACTCTTTGAGAAATCAGAGCTCCCGTCGCGCAGGTGTGGTGATCGCGCAAGTAGTGTGTGTGGTCGCACAGGTGGGACTTGCGCGCCAGGGTGATAGTTGTGCGCCAGTGTTTGAAGCTGCGCACCAGTGTGGAGTTGCGCGCCAATATTGGATTGGGCATAAAAGGAAGTGAGTCGTGCATGTTTAGAGTTGATGAAGCTTGAGTCGCGCAAGTGTCTGAGGAGGACTTGCGCGCCAGTTGTGACTTGTGCGCCGATACTTGCGCGCCGAGATAGACTTGCGCGCCAAGTAAGGGTTATTTCCAGCAGTGATTTTCGGGCTGCGTGGAAGCTGGAAGTTTGCCCGATTCTTTTGGTGTAAAGAGATATTCATCTACAGGTGAAAATTGGGCTTCAACAGAGCATCTACTTACAGAGGAAGATGCATTCCTTCATGCAAATGAAGAGACCTACAGGTCTATAAACTGTGAGTAGATTCCTTCCAAGAGCAGTGAGCAAAGGAAGAGAAAGAAGGTGATCCTCTCCACCGGCAGTGAGCCAGAGAGAGAGAAACAGGGAGTGACCCTTGGGGAAACAGTGAACTGACCCTAAACATTGTAAAGGCAGTGAGCCTGGGCATATAAGTGATCTAGCCCGAACATTGTAATCCACCGCTAGTGAAGTTTAGTGGAATTGGTACGACTGAAAACTTGTCGGCGTATGCTCCTTGGACGTAGCCCTTTGCGGAGAACCATGTAAAATTGTTGTGTCCTGTGCATGCTTTACTTTTTGTTTACTTTGTGCAACAGGAAAGAGAGAGAAGAGTGTTTTTCTTAACAGCGAAACAAGATAAGAACGGGCGTTAATTTTAAATTAGTCATACCCTAATTCACCCCCCCTCTCAGGGTATTTAGCCTTATGGACCTAACAATTGGTATCAGAGTGAAAGGTTGATATTAGGTCTTCTCTCAATGGAGGTCACTAATCATAAAGGGATTCCGATCTTCGATGGATGTAATATTCATATATGGAAGAATCGAATGCAACACTATTTCTGATCCTTGGGAATGGATGTGTTTTTAGCAGCTATGCATGGTATCACAGTCGATATTAGTAGTGGTGCATTATCAGAAGCTGAGCATAGAGAGCTGGATGCTGATTCCAAAGCAATCAATGCCTTGAGGGAGCCCTTTCCAATCCCATCTACACGAAAGTGATGTCATGAAAAACGTCACATGCCATGTGGGAAAAGATTTTGAATATATATGAAGGGGATACAAAGGTCAGAGAAGAAAAGCTGTAGGTATTTTGGAACAAATATGAAGATCTGAAAATGAACCCGAATGAGTCTGTTGACGCATTCTTTGACAGGGTAAATATTGTTGTGGAAGATATGCGAGGTCTTGGCAAAGTCATTGAAGACATAAAGATCATAAAGCGCATCTTTAGGAAACTTCCACCTCGGTTCAATCCGAAAGTTTCAGTTCTAGAAGATAAAGATCCAAAAGAGCTGACACTGGACAATTTGCACAGTACCTTGGTTGCATATGAAATGAGGAACGATGATAATGAGGCTGTGGAAAAGGGGAAGTCCAGAGAGGTGGCATTTAAGGCCATGAAGAATCTTACCATTGAAGATTCTCAGGAAGAAGAAGATACAGATGAGGTAATGTCATTCCTCTCCTCAAATCTTCAAAGAGGAAAAGGAAAGTTCAAAGGGAAGCTTCCACTTTCTTGCTTTAGATGTGGAAAAGTTGTTCATCTTGCTGCAAGGTGCCCCAAAAAGTTTCAAGAAGAAAGTGATGAAGATGAAGTTGAAATTCCCAAGAAAAAATCTTCAGCCTATGTGAAAGGGAAGAAGCAGTTCAAGAGAAATTTCTTTAAGAAGAAGAATCTTCTTTCACAAGAAATGGACAGTTTAGATGAGTCTGAGGGTGAAGAAATTGAAGAGATAGAAAACTACAAAGATCGTGAATAAAATGCAATGGTGGCTGTTGTCAGTAGTGCTCAAGAAAAGAAAGAAACCAAAACTGATGAGGAAGAAGAAGAAATTGAAGGGAGAGTTGACATGGAAGCTGAATTAGAAGCAGCTCTTGAAGAGATAGATGTTTGGAGAGCAAAAAAAAGAAATCCAACAAGGTGGTACATGATGCCAAACTCAACATGCAACAGCAAGAAGAAGAGAAGTCTGAGCTAGTGAAAGAAATTGAAAATCTTAAGTCTTTTAGGCTAGAGCGCACAGAAAAGGTTGATAAGCATAAGATCAATATTGAAGAATAGAAAAGGGAGATCGATTGCTTGAATAGAAAAGTGAAAGATCACGTCAAGCATATTGAAGAGCTTGAAGAGGAAGTTGTCGGTCTGCAGAGAAATGTTAAAGACCAGGAAAAACCTTTGAATCCCAACACATTCTTGGGAAAGCAGGTCGTCATGAAGACTGAAAAGAAGAAATAAGAGCCTAGTAGTTCAGCAGTAAAGAAGCAGCAATTGAGCTCAGATGTTAAGGTCGTTTCAGGGATGAATCAGGAACAAAAATCTGTGACAATTGCAGTCAGACCGCAAGCAACCGTCCCGAAATTGAAGGTTGATTTGGGCACAAAACAGAATCAGAATATTCATAGATCCCAAAGGGAAAATCGTAGTGCTGAAGTATCACGAAGGAATGCATCCTATATCAGATGTTATTGCTGTTGGAAAATGGGACATTCACAGTATGTGTGTTCCATATCCAAGAGATATAGAAGGGAACAGGAACAGAGATGGCAGCCAAACAGAGAATGGTTTTCTAGAACATATTTCAAAGGACACTATTTTTGGTGCGGATGATTTGGACACATGGCTAGGTACTGCACTTCGACCATTCAGAAAAATGTGCCAAAGCAGAATCAAAATGTTCGCAAGCAGCAGATCAATAAACCAACAAGTGAGTTAAAAGTTCAGAACAGATTTGCAGCTCTGCAAGATGAAGCTGGTCCATCATACTCTGAGAAAGAACATAAGCCTCAATCCATGCCAAGTATGAAAGAAAAAGTATGGACCAAGAAGAAGAAAATTGATAAGGTCGTAGTTGATGAAATTTCCCTTAAATCATCATATCATTCTGGTGTGTGGATTCTTGATAGTGGTTGTACGTCTCACATGACAGACAACAAGGATCTGGATACAGGCATCAAATATGACAAAGAAGGAGTTGTCAAATTTGGAAATGATGAAGGCCTGAAGATTGTTGGCTCAGGTAAAGCCAAGTTTGGGGGAAAAGAGATGAGACGTGCTGATGTCTTGGTACTAGAGGGTCTTAGTCATAACTTACTCAGTGTCAGTCAACTATGTGACTCTGGGCACTCTATCCGATTTACCAAGAAGATGTGTGTTGTGAAAGGAAAAGATGGAGCAGCTATTCTGTAGGGAAAAAGGTCAAAGGGAAATCTCTACCTTGTAGGTGGGGAATAAGATACATGTCTTTTATCCAGAGAGGAAGAAAACCAGCTGTGACATAAGCGACTTGGTCATCTATGCCAACCATCTATGGAAGATCTTGTAAAGTGTGATGCTACTAGAGACCTTACCAAACTATCACATGATCGCACTCATACGTGTGATGCTTGCCAACAAGGTAAGATCATCAGAAAGACATACAGGCCAAAGGAGAAGAAATCAACTAGAGTGCTCGAACTGGTTCATGCTGATGTATGTGGACCCCCCCTCTCCCTATGTATATAAATGCTATTAACTGATGATTTATGTGTTTCAGGTTCTAGGGAGATACGATCCAAGGGGAAGTGGCATCTAAGGATGAAAAGTGAAGAAGTAATATACTCTAGAGTTTCAATTGATTCAGATCATGTACTAGAGTTGAAGAAGAAAGGGAGTAACAGAGCACACTAGGAAGTGATTGTGTAATTAACTCTACCTCTTGTTTCCTACACCGAGTTCCAACTCAGTAGGATTAGAGATTTTGTTAATGGCTCAATTCCAAGTGGACTATGAGAATAGATGATGCAGAAAAAGAAGAATGTTATGGGTTTAAAAGTTGGGCCTAACCTTGGGAAGGGTTTCATAACATAGGTGGAGTATTCAATAACAAAATCAGATGCAAGAGTCATCAAAGCAATAATCGAATGAATCAGCTCAGGAGTTTTTCAATCGAGGGAAGACTTATTGTCAGAAAAGCAGCAATAATCATGCATCTCATGCTTATCTATTTTGCTCTAACAATGTGGTATCAGCTGACTGCTTTCAGGATACCAAGAAGCTGCGAGAGAAAAATCAAAGGTGTGTCAACAAAAATTTGAGAGAAGAGGTTCAAAGAAATGGGATCATTGAACAATGACAAAGTGAAAAGTTTTCTTTTAAAAGTGAAGATGTTGTAATATACTCAGGGAGAGAAGAAGTGGCTGGAGATGATTCAGAAGAGGATACTGATGATGAGTACGTGGAAGTAAAATCCTTATCTACACAAAAGACAACGAGTCGAGCTGAAATTGACAGGCAGAATATCATCAGTGATTAGTGAGCTCCAGTTCATACAAGAAGAATGAAATCACTACAGTAGACATCATTGCTATCATAGTTTGAGTTGAAATGATTTGATGATGCAACTGATAATGATAATTGGGTTCAGGCTATGCATGAAGAGCTTGATCAGATTGAGAAGAACCAGACATGGGAGATTGTCTCGAGGCCAGCAGATAAGAATGTTATCGGGACTAAATGGGTCTATCACAACAAGATGAATGAAGATGGTACAGTGATTCGGAACAAAGAACGACTAGTGTGCAAGGGGTACTCCTAGATCGAGGGAATAGGTGTAGATGAAACATTTTCACCGGTTGCAAGGCTGGAGACAATCAGATTATTTTTGGCCATAGTAGTGCAAAGAAAGTTCAAAGTGTTCTAGATGGATGTCAAATCCGCATTCTTGAATGGGGTTCTGGAAGAAGAGGTGTATATTGAGAATCCATATGGTTTTCTCATTAATGAGGATGAGAATAAAGTTTTCAGGATGAAGAAGGCGTTGTATGAGCTGAAACAAGAACCAAGTGCATGGTACTCAAGACTTGATTAGTACTTAAAGAAGCTTGGTTTTTAGCGTGGGGGAGTTGATTACAATCATTATTTCAGCATGTGACACAAGGAAGGAATGAAACATTTATTTATCAATCTAAATATGACAAGGAGTTCCTGAGAAGGTTTGGAATGGAGAATTCCAAGGAGATGAAGACTCCGGTTGCTACCCGGATGAAATTATCAAAAGATGAGGATGGCAAGACAGTTAATATTACAGAATACAGGAAAATCATTGGAAGTCTGTTGTACTTAACCGTAAAAGGCCTGATATTGTTTTCGCCACATTCCAAGCAGTGAGATACTAGAGTAATCCCAAGGAAATCCACATGATTACAGTGAAAAGAATACTTCGGTATATCCAGGGCACAGTGGATCTCAGCTTGACATATACTGACAAATCTCAGACATAGTTATTGGGATATACTGATGCAGACTGGTCCGGTTCAGCAGATGATAGAAAATCAACGTCAGGTGGTGCATTCTATCTTGGTGGATTGTGTATTTCTTGGCTAAGAAAGAAGCAAGATTGTATTTCGTTGAGCACCACAGAAGCTGAGTATATTGCGGCCACTCAAGCATGCACATAGTTATTGTGGATGAAGCAGCAGCTTGAAGATATGGGAGTTAAAGTGAAGTCTCTAATCGGAATCCAGTGTGATAACTCAAGTGCTATAAATCTTAGCAAAAATCCCGTCCATCACTCAAGGACAAATAACATTGAGATAAAGTATCATTTTATCAAGGAGAAGGTTGAGCAGTGAATCGTGAAGTTGGAGTATGTGTCTACAGAGCTCCAGGTTGCAGACATTCTGCCAAAGTCCTTACACAAGGAAGATTTTGAGAGGCATCAACTGGCTCTGGGATTTCAGTCGATTCCCCGCACTTGAAATAGTGTGGATGTGGAACCACCACCCCCCTCTCCCCGAGGTATGATGTGTTTTTCCCTAATGTGATGATATGTGTTCTCTACTCTGTTACATACTACAAAGGAGTGACCTTTGGGTTCGTTGACAAAGGGGGAGAAAATAGTGATTGTTCAAGGGGGATACAATGTTGAGATTTGATAAATCATGAATGATATGGGGAGAAGCTGACAAGTGGAGAAGCCAGATAGGGGGAGTTGAAGCTAGTTGAATGTGATTAGCCATAGCTTAGCTTGGACAACACAGGAAATAGGGCTAAAGAGGTGTTGATGTTGTGAGCATAAAGGGGGAGCGTATAAAATCTGACGATGTTAAAAGTGATCGATCAAAGAATAGATATCACGATAGTTGCAGATCGTGATAAAAGCAGAAGAGTAGTGTTGGAATGTGGTAAAAACATTTCCAACCAAAATTGGTCTTCCAACAAGTCCTTCAACAATTGGTATCAGTTTAGTACAACTTGGTATCAGTTTGGTGTCAACAGTGGATGTCAGAGATGAAGTGATCCATTGATGAACTTTTCATTTACTCTTGTTTCTCATGCCAAGCATTACTCATGTGGGCTTAGAGTATGTGTTGAGTAAATCCTTGATCGCTATCAGAATTGCAAAAGGCGAATGGTGGCTGAAGAAGTAACGATGTATCTTTGCATAAAAGAGTTGTCAACAAACCCAAAGGGGGAGATTGTTGGGAAAAAATCCCTCAAGGCATCATTGAAGAATTTTTGAGGTGATTGTGTTTGTTGACAAAGTGGACATCTGAGTGGTGATTGTTGACAAAGTGGACATCTGAGTGGTGATTGTTGACAAAGAAAAACAATGACATAAAAATTTGTTGACAAAGAGGATATCATGATGGAATGTCGAGTTCAAGATATATGGTCAACGATCCATGTTTGATTCAAGAACGTCGATAATGGAATGGATGATCTGGAGGCGGTACAAAAAGAACAGATATAAGGTGGCCCCGTTTTCCAGTGTTTGCCAAATTTTTGGGCCTGAAAATCGACAAATGAAGAAAAGTGTTTTTGGAAAAGGGACTTGCGCGCCGAGGACTTGGAGTATAGGAAAATTGCGCGCCATATGTTTTTCAAGATCAGAAGATCAAAATATAGCTAAGGAAACAGGTTCACGCAAGTTTGGGAGTTGGTCGCGCAAGTGTCTAAGAGGACAGAAGACTTGCGCGCCGAGACTGGGTCGCGCAGGTGACTTGTGCGCCATCGCGCTGGGTGGTCAATTTGCCTATAAATACTGGACCACCCCTCTTCATTCTTAACCGAAGTTCAAAACATTGAGAAATCAGATCTCCCATCGTGCAGGTGTGGTGGTCGCGCAAGTGGTGTGTGTGGTCGCGCATGTGGGACTTGCGCGCCAGGGTGATAGTTGCGCGCCAGTGTTTGAAGCTGCGTGCCAGTGTGGAGTTGCGCACCAATATTGGATTGGGCGTAAAATGAAGTGAGTCGCGCAGGTTTAGAGTTGAGGAAGCTTGAGTCGCGCAAGTGTCTGAGGAGGACTTGCGCGCCAGTTGTGACTTGCGTGCCGATACTTGCGCGCTGAGATAGACTTGCGCTCCAAGTAAGGGTTATTTCCAGCAGTGATTTTCGGGCTGCGTGGAAGCTGGAAGTTTGCCCGATTCTTTCAGTGCAAAGAGATATTCATCTACGGGTAAAAATTGGGATTCAACAGAGAATCTACTTATAGAGGAAGATGCATTCCTTCATGCAAATGAAGAGACCTACAGGTCTATAAACTGTGAGTGGATTCTTTCCAAGAGCAGTGAGAAAAGGAAGAGAAAGAAGGTGATCCTCTCCACCAGCAGTGAGCCAGAGAGAGAGAAATAGGGAGTGACCCTTGGGGAAGAAGTGAGCTGAACCTAAACATTGTATAGGCAGTGAGCCTGGGCATAGAAGTGATCTAGCCCGAACATTATAATCCACAGCTAGTGAAGTTTAGGGGAATTGGTACGACCGAAAACTTTTCAGCGTATGCTCCTTGGATGTAGCCCTTTGTAGCGAACCAAGTAAAATTGCTGTGTCCTGTGCATGCATTAATTTTTGTTTACTTTGTGCAACAGGAAAGAGAGAGAAGAGTGTTTTGCTTAATAGCGAAACAAGATCAGAACGGGCGTTAATTTTAAATTAGTCATACCCTGATTCACCCCCCCTCTCAGGGTATTCAGCCTTGTGGACCTAACAACAAGATACTTATTTACAATGCATATGATGATTATGTCATTATTCTTTTATCAACGTCTAATTTTAGTTGTGGTCACCACATCGGGACATGGATGATAAAAACATGAATGTCTCATCTCTGAGATGTTTGCAAGGAGAAAGTGAAACAATGATATGAATATGTAATGATTACACAATATCTGTGTAAATTGAAATGTGAGTTATGATCTTTCAATAAATAATATTCTAATATATTTCCCCCCCTTTACTC